>CM053516.1:896301-930902 GCA_028627145.1 Eidolon dupreanum | reverse complement strand
GGGTCTCAGTGCGAACCCCGAAACTCCCTGAGGCGTGGCTGAGTTTGCTCATCTGGGGAGGGGCTGAGCTGAACCCCAAGCCCACCACACAGAAGTCAGGGCAGCGTGTCCTGGGCGCTGTGGAACCTGTCACCTTCCTGCAGCCCAGCGCACACTGCCACTGGGACCCCGGACGTCCCTCGGCACCGCCTGGACCAGCCCAGAATGCCCGCGGCCCCGAGTCCAGGGCTGGGAGCCTGTCGCTGGCTCATCTAGTCTGACACCAACGCAGGTGACTCGGTGACGGCAGGATTTGGCGATCAGGGACCCGCTCTGATTGAGGGGACAGATCTTAAGGCATGTTCGAAAGGTGACAGCCCAAATAATAGAACTATAACTTTCTGGATCTGCCGAGTCAAATTACATCTAAGGATGTGGTTTTAAAGAAGCGGAGGTGAGATTTCAAATCACAGATGAAAATTCAAATACTTCACATAACTCTCCCTAGCAAGTATGCATTTAAAATTTTTACCTTTGTTATTTCAAAATAAGCCTAGGTCTACTTACTCATCCGTGTGTGTGTGTGTGTGTGTGTGTGTGTGTGTGTGTGTGTGTGTGTGTTTAATAGATTGGGTGGAGCAGTTTTAAGTTCACAGCAAAATTAAGCAACAGGGACAGGAATTTCCCACAAGCCCCTGACCTCTCACACACAGAGCCTCTCCATTATCAACACCCCCACCAGGGGGCGCCTTCGCCACCACCGATGACCCAGCACTCACACGCCATCGTCGCCCCCACAGCTGGCATTTGGGCTCCCCCGGTGCTGTGCGGTCTCCAGGTTTGGCCACTGAGCTCTCACTCAGTCGCTGTCCCGTCATTGGGCTCCGATTGACGTATTTATTCCGGTTTTTGCTGCAGGCTAAGTTTTCCTACGTGTAGGTCTCGTCTCCCCAGCTGAACTGCAGACGGCGAAGCCTTGAGGGCCCTGTCGCCCCCTGGAGAACGCGGCGTCCCGCACAGAGGTGCAGCTCAGAGAACTCCATCATCACCTGTTTGGCTGCACGGCGTCCACGCAAGCCCAGAACATTCCACCGCAAGACGAGTCGGTGCAGCCCGAGGACCACAAAGTCCATCTCTTTGCTCCTCAACTGAACCGGGGCAGAACCTCAAACCCGGACACCCTCAGTTCCCCCGGCACATCCGGGTTTCTCCGAGCAAAGCTTCCGATCAGGAACCTCCACTGGACGATTAGATGGCTGGCGGCTAACCGGGCCAGCCCTGACCCAGACCCCACGGCCCACTGGCTCCCCGCATCCCTTCACAGACAGCCGGAGTCGGACTCGACAGGCCCATGGCTGGCACTGGGGACAAGTCCCCTGGAACCAAACCCCCCGCCCCCCAAGTGCCTTGATGAGAGCCAGCTCCTGGTCCTTCCGGAAAATAAAGTACTTTTAAAATGTTTCTGTACAATCAAATACATTTGTGGCATAATCTCTCCTGGAGTTCTGTACATGTGGGAACCATTACAGCATAAAGTGGAGAACGGCGTGTTTGTACGATGAGGATAAACTGTCTCGTCGACATAAGGCTACTTTTTGCCTAAAAGCTGTTTTAGTGCTGTCGTAAGAAGCAACCCCCTTTCTTTTCCAGCCTGCTCCTTAAAGGAAAAGAAAATATGCTTGGTGATCATTAGCCAGTTTTATTTTATTTACTAAGATAAGGTTTTATAGCTTCCAAGTAAGAATAAACTCTTGTGCACTACCCACAATTACCTGGTGACACAGAATGCGGTGACCCAGTTTCTTTGTAAAGGCCAGACTCTCCCAGGACAGTGAAAATTCCTGGACAGCACTGGCCCCAGTGACCTCAGAGAAATGGTCAATCACGGCCCCTTACTAATTGACAGTCACACAACGGAAGGTAACGTGCGAAAAACAAGTTATTACAAGACACCGGAAAAGGGAAGGTTGTTTTTAAATGGTGTTGGGATAACGAGATAACTCTGAGGACAGGGAAAGGGAGGGAAAACGGTTCCTAGGAAATCGGGGTTGATGCTTCACCTGCCATTGTGTCTCCAAAACCAGCCCACTGACTTAGATAAAGCACGCACGCAACACACACTCATTAAAGAAATGAAGGAAGGATGGCAAGGCGGGAGGAAGCTCTCACTATGGCCCCTCTCTCCTGGGCAGCCCTGGCTACCACCCAGGATAAGGACACGGCGGAGCCACGAACACCAGCTTGAATCAGAAAATTCCATCACGAACTCGAACTTCGGTTTGACAAGGACAAACAAATCTATGCCACAGGACTGTTTATGAAAAGACATTTCAGGAAAAAAAGACATCCCTCTGAGTGTTCCCCTGTGACAGCCAGCTGACCCAGAATTTCCTCTTGGTGTGAGGTTGCTGTGGCCTGCTCGTAGAAATGTCCCCAAGCTTTACAGTCACAGCGTCCCCGGCCAGCAAAGTCACAGCGTGCTCAGGTGCCAACCTCGGTCGGACTGCGAGAGCAGGACCGTGGCGCTCAGGCGCCTGACTTATGCGAATGGTTTACGAGTTTAGACTAAAGCAGGGGTGGAAGGGGGCGGGGGCAGACGCGAAAATAGTAAGTGAGTGGGTTCACTTCCGTGGGCGCACTCCAAGAGAATGGCCACCTTAAGGGACCTCCTGCGTGTGGCCTGGGACCAACCGCAATTCTCATGGGCCAAGTGACAACATTCATGCTCTGGGCATCTTACAGACTTCTAGATCGTATTCTTCTTCTCAAAAGTCAGGAAACAAAGGAGAGGGGATGACATCGTGAAGGAGTTCGCAGGAGACGTCCACGTGAGGCTCCTGGCCCTTCTGGCTCTGTGGTGTGAAAAGTCACAAACCACCAACGTGGCGAGGACAGCTTGCGGGAATCTAAGATCCATCGTCACCGTGGCAACGGCCACCACTTGCAAGAGTTCCCCTGAGAACTGCAGTGCGGGGAGCTTCCTAATGCAACGGAAGTCCTGCAAGGCAGGTGTCATTGTCCCCATTCATAGAGGAGGGAACTGAAGTGAGTGAAGAAATTTGCCCGAGAGCCACCGCACGTGACCGGGTGAGGATTTAACCCTGGACACTGTGACTCAACAACCCACGCTCTGTCCATAGCTCGACATCATAAAGGACAAGTTACGGATGCGCGAGTGGCCACTGGCACCAGGCAGCTGCCAGAGCAGATCGTGCAAAGGGTAAGGATCACGTCACCCGTGCTTGCCGCTGGCACCGCTCCGTGGTCCTGGCCCGGGGACCGTCACCCGTCCTCCCCGCTCTGTCCCCTCGTTCAGGCGGTGGCTCCCTTGAGCTGTTCTGCTGAACAGAGTCAAGCTCTTCGAGAGCCACCAAGCGGTCCCCCTTTATGCCCCGTCGGTGCTTGGCACAAAGACAAAGCCACCAGGTTCCCAGGAGGCTGCATTGTCCTCCGCGTGCCCCCAGGAAAGGACGTGGCCTGAGCGGCGACCTTCAGCTCCTGGGTCCGTCACCCGCGTCATCTCATCGAGTGCTGGTTTCCGGGCCGAGGCCTCGTCCTGCTGTTCCCGGGGCCGAAGACACTCGGGCTCACGTCACAAACACTTCGCCTTCCTCCGTCACCCCACACGATTCTCGTGGCACCCCGTGGCGTGAGCACCACGACCAGCCCCGTTTCACGAGTCACGGGACAGGGCTGAGCGGAGCGGCAGCGCTGCCCTACAGATGGCCTTCTCTGCTTCCCGGGACAAAAAGGTCATTTTTGGGCCACTGCAATAACAACCAGGTAGCTAAGGAACTCTGTTTCAGGCTGCACCAACCAGTCCCGGCAGAAAAACCCCCAAAACCTACAACTTAAGTTTTCTCAAATCACAAACGAGATTAGTCTGAAACCCGGAGCTGCTGTGACGAGGCCCCATGGGGCAGGGCCCACCGAGGACCACGGTCACGCACGGCCGTCGCCTGCGGAGATCCGCAAAGGCTGCTGCTTCCTTAAGGAATTCGGTTTCGAACAGACGGGACTAAATAACAACTGGAAAAAAAAAAGAACGAATCGCAACACGAAGTACCAGCAAGAATATGGCCCATCTTGTCGTCAATTGCCACATGAGAGGCACATACAATCAATTTGCCAAAACGCTGAGGAAGCAGGTTAAATTATGTAATCAAAACCGGCTGGATCTGCGACTCAGAGCCCCCACTGCAGAAGCCAGCGTCGGGGGCCGGCCTGATGGCTCAGGAGTGGGGCCCGCACTGGGAGCCGGAGACGGGGCTCCCGGTGACCCCGGGCGGCTGCGCTGGCTGCTTCGCCCTCTCTGTTTCTCCTTCGGGATCTGAAGGTGGAGCCGGCAGGTTGGAACAGCCTAGAGACAGATTCTGAAAACAATTCATCCCCTGGGAGGCCAGGGAAAGACTTTCCTGCTGCTGTGGAGGGAGAGGGATTTACACGGAGGACCGAGCTCAAGGGACTCGAAGCAGCGTGTGGCAGTCGTGCCCCAGTGAACAGTGGGGACTTCGGATCCCGGACTGACCTCCGTGTTGCTCACGGTTTCTCATAAGCAGTCTAAACAAGGTCAGGTTCATCAGCTCAATGGGATGAGTCCCTTCGCCTTGCCTGAAATCTTATTAAAATTAACTAAGCACTCAGGCATTACTGATTGCAGTGTTTTCTGGAAAACTGCCTTGTTTTTGTATTGTTGCTCAATTAAAAACAGCAGAAAAAATTCTTAGAGATCATTATGAATCTCAGGGGGCAGGATTTGTCACTCCCTTCCATCTCCTTTCACTTGAAATACAATGTATCTTTTTTTGGCTGTAACTTTCCAGAAGTCCACGGGGTGGGGTGGGGGGGAATCCTGAAAATAGACACGGAACATCAAATTGTGCCTTAACGGCCACTAAGCATAGGCATGGTGCGGGGGCGGGGGGGGGGGTTACTCAGTAAATAAGAGACATTGCCACAGTTTCATTTCATTCTCAGCCAAACCGAATCAGGAAAGACTGATGTTCTGCAGAGACACTGGGACGTCCCCGGAACACGGTGATCCGACATGACCAGGTCGAGGTGGAGCCTCTGCTGTGTCGGGGGCGACCGGACCGTCAGCTCCCAGCTCCTAAGCACCTCATTCAACCTGAATGCTCCCCACTTATTCCTCTGGACGACCAATGGAAGCCTGCATGATTCTCATTTTATAAAAGAATTCACTTAAAGGTGGCTTGAAAGTTAATGGTTAATCCCGTTGTTTGTTCCCTGATACAGGTCGCAACAGTAGCAAAGCCCTTAGATACCAGGCCCCTGGAGAGCAGCTGAGGGGTTCGGGACCTCACTACCGCACATCAAACCAGAGGAACAAACAATGTGTCCCATTGATTTAAAGACTAGTCCGGCGGCCAGCTCCCGTTGTGCCATCAGCCCCAGACCTCGCCCCAAATTAAACCCGGAGGTAGACGCCGACCTCCCGACTCGGTTCTCAGACTGCTCTGTCACACTCAAGGACCCAGAAAGGTCTGTGCGCACAGTCGTCCCACAGATGGAGAAATCACGGAGGCCGGATCGAGACCCCCGGCCGGCTCTCGCCTGTGATGATGACGGCCAAACACTGACGCTGCCAGTGAACGTGACCGTCTGAGGGGCGCTGAGGCGGGAACACACGTTCTGGGTGGCAACTTTTATTTCTTGAACTAATATTACATGTAAGGTCTCTCAATGCCAGTTCTGGGCCCTCTCTTTGAAGTTTACAGTTAATGTGATGGTGGCTCTTATCACATTCAGATTGTGTCAGCTCTGTGACCATGAACCCTCTAAAAAATAGAAAAGAATAGTAATGATAAAATTAAACACTAGCTAGTTTTCAAAGTGATAAAAATCTTTAAATTCCAAGATAGTATTCAAGTGTTTTTCACACACACACACACACACACACACACACACACACACACACGTACACATGTGCGTCTCTAGCTGTAGAATTATGTTTTAAGCTAAGATGAAGAGTGAAATATTTAAAGTACGTTAAAAGAGTTGTAAAGAAAATTTTTCTGAAGCGTAACTTGTGCACAGAAAAGTAATTAAATATTCCATGAAGGGCCCTGGAATAATTTTTCTCCATCATCCCCTTCAGAGATCTGATAAAGCCAATTTTTAACAGCAACCAGTTTTTACAAAAGATGTAACTGAAGTTGAAGAAAAGAAAAAACGTCATCACAAAGAAATTCAAATGTAAGCCCTTGCAATCCTGCTTCCCAGAGTCTGGGTGTACCAAAAGAATTGTTTTCAAATTCATAGGTTTGCGGCAGATTCAAGTGAAGGTCTTCAGATGTTCAGATCAAGGTTCAGAAATGCTTTTGGAAACTGTATCTCTTTAAGAAGTTTCATTTGAAGCACATTTGAACTTATCTAGTAAAACATTTAGAAAGTGTTAACATAATAGCAATTCCCATAAAACTTTAAAAGTTGTCAGCACAATAGGTCTTTGTACCTCTTGGTGGCTTGAGGACTAAACCAGATTTGTGGTAATTCACAATTGTGCCACAGTCTCCTAGGATAATGACAGTCACCCAGCTGAGGCTTAAGACGAGTTTCAGAGTATTGTGGATCCCTAAATCGGGACAATTTTTGATGCTGTTTTCACCAATGTCAAACAAGACAAAATCAGGAACACCTAATTTCTTATCAAATGGCTTTGAAAACCATTCTTCAAGAGAGTAACTATAATCCCTACAGTTGTTTCATATGAGCAAGCATTTCTCGAAGAGTTCTGCCTTTCGAGTCTCACTTCTAAACTTAGGTGAACCTCATACACCTTCATTGATCAGATGGTTGATGGAAGGACGTTTCCTTCCTAGAAAACTCAGACACCGGCATTTACAGGCGGGAAGTAGATGCATAACCTGGGGCGCCCATGGGCGCCTTCTGTGCTCTGCCAACCTCACCTAGTTCTTCCAAGTTGAGGCCAGATCAGCAGCCAGTGACCACCCCACCCCACCCCCAGGGCACGGGTACAATTGCAACCCTTCCTGTGCAGAGGAAGAGACTGAGGCGCAGAGGGGTTAAGTGACCTGCCCAAGGCCGTCCAGCACAGGGGAGCTCGGAAACGAACCCAGCCCTCTACACACGTGTGCACACACACACATGCACACACATGCATGCACGCATGCACGCATGCACATGCACATACCACACACACACAATGCACATGCACACAAATGTGCACACACATGCATATGTACACACATGCGTGCGCACACACATACACAATGCGCACGTGTGCACATGCACACATGCACACACTCACACACACATGCACATGCCACTTCTTTAACTCTAAATTAGCATCCTCTGTCCCATTGGGACCTGAAATGCACCTTCTTGGCCCACACTGTGTGATCCAGCAGCAGCCAAACACCAGTGAGGATCCAAACTGCGAGGCCACTTCCGGGCCACGGTCCACTGCCCGACTGTGGCGATTCTCGTCTTCCCCACGAGGCCTGGGACAGTTCTGAGGCCCAGCATTAGGTCTCGGGACTGCCCATAAGTTTGATTTTAATAATACTGAAGGACGGATGATGAAACGTAAAACACAGAAGCTAGCCCGACTGCTGGAACTTTCTGTAGCTGCCGGGAACCCCGCCAGACGGTCTAGATAACGGCCGCTAAAATGTGTACGTCCGACTCAGAACTCAGACTCAGGCTGGCAGGCAGCTGCGGTCATTTGTAATCAGTCCCTGTCACACTGCGGCCAAGGACATCTCTCCAGAACCACAGTCAGGAAGCCCGGTGCCCTCAACCTAAACGCTCAGATCTTCATCTTAAGGCAGCCCTTTCCTAAAAATAAAACAAGGTGAATAAAATAAAATAAAGTAAAGTACAATAAAATGAAATAAAAACAGAGCAGTGCTTCCCTCCCCAGCACTCTGGACTGTGGCTTTCTTGAAGCTCAAGTTGGGGATTTTAAAAAGCATATTCTCAAGTGTGTTAACCTTTAGCTCCTCAGCTGTTGAAGCTTTCCAGACTCATCTCTCTGTTCAAAACAGGTTCGGCCTTTGCTGTTTACCTTGTGGATGTCCCCTGGCTCTCCGGCCACACGGAGCTGCCCCCCCCCCCCCCGCAACAGGAGCAGCCTCTCTCCCCACCGCTCGCCATCCCCAGGTTTCTCTGCTTTTCACCGATGACTCAGGGGCAGCGAGATGGCAGATGTGTCTCTGCAGACAGTGCAATCACGCCTCACGACTGTGGGTGAAAAAGGGCACGGCCACGGCGGGCCCTGGGCTTGGTCCCCGCCACCTCCCAGGGGACACGGTGACCCTCGCGATCTGGCTTCCTCCCGCAGGACTTCGTCTCTTCAGGTCACCAGACGGCCCATAAGCATGTTGGTCACCGAGTGCGGAACTGTTAAAGGGGCAGACCAGAGAGCCGGGCTGGCTGTGCGACTGGCCACGGTGCCTTCCGGACACACACTTGACCTCATCTGACAATCGCTGCTGCCGGGTCTGGCCCAAGCTCCACAACCCGCAGCGGGGACAGAGTGATGAGCGCCGAGGCGCTGGGGCCAGACTGACCAGGACTCCGGGCTCCGCCCCCTGCCGGCCGGCTGACACCTCGGGCAACTGACAGAGCGTGTGACTCTCCAGTTTGCTCACCCTTCAGACATTCCGGGGGCTCTCTCCCAGCGGGCGGAATTCAGATCGGCCGCTTAACACTCCACGCTTGAAATCATCAGTGGACAATCCGCATCAGAACTCGACCCAGCGCCTGCGCACAGCAGGGACCCAAAAGTCGGGGTTCGTGGCCAGGCAGGCTCGTCCCACCCCGCGCCCCGCGCCTTCGAAGCTCGTGGCAGAGATCCCGAAGCACAGAACGTGTTCAATACACAGAGAAACGACGCTCAAGTCCGTAGAGGTCAAAGGGCTTGAAAAACTCGTCAACAATCATATCTAGTGACAGCTGCTCTAAATCTCACATATTTTCTAACATTAATATCATTGGTTGGAATAAATCTTTAAGTTCGTAACACAGGCAAATGGCATTAAATTTAAACACAGCCCGATTAAGTTTGGGTGATAAAGGAAGTTAATGAAAGAGTGAATGGATAATTAAAATCTCACCACGATTCCAATTTTTTTATTTACTCATAATCTCAACTTTCTTTCTTCTTAGTTATTAGTTAAAAATAGAAAAATTGAATTGCTTGTGACTTTCTAGGAAATGCTAAAGGACATGAAAAATCTAAAATATATCGGTATCTAAGTAAATTCTGCTCAAGAGTATAACTTGTTAGATTCATGGAAATAAAAATAACAGTAGAAAGTAAGTCCACTTCTTAGAAACTCATTTTTTTTTAAATCACATATAGTATAAAATAACTTTTCTAAGGATCATCAGTTTTTTTCAATTCTTTCTTTCTTTTTTGGTTTTATCTTTCCTTCCTCAAAATATAAAAGTAAATATAACATACATTTATTAATGTCTTTACTTTATTACGGTCAGTAGATTGACGTTCCCACTAATCACAGTTTGCTGTGTATTGAGAAACTGTGTAAGGAATAGATATTTTTAAATTCTACATTATCTATCTATTAAACTTTTCTTTTTTTTACAAAGATCTGAGAGGGAAAAAGCAAGGTCTACTAGAATAACTGAAACACATTCAAGATTGAGTTATAGAGCCCCATATAAGATTTGCCCAAATAAAATATTTCATTCTAGAGGTCAAAGAGCTTGAAAAACTCATCAAAAAAACTCATAAAAAAGAAAGATTATTTTATTCCTGTGGCCTACCAGATAATGTTATGTAATGTATAATATTCCATTTCATGAACTAAGAATTCTGACATCCATTCCGTGGGTCCGTATTTTAAAAATAATTACCGCGTGATTCCTATGGCAATCACGTTGGATGTGCCGTAGATTGTTTAGTTATTTTCCTAAATGTTTTTACAGGCCTTAAATGGAAACAAAATGGCACCGAGTTTATTTCCTCTACTCTAAATAAAGATATGAGCCATGAGTCATCAGACATAGATCATAGATCGTGATTAATGTGGGGAACTCGACACAAGACTACAGAGGAACGAAGTCTCAAACGTCACAATTGCCAAAAGATTGAGCAAGGTTCTGTTTAATTATTAGTGCTATAAAAAGTGAGGAATATTTACCTGGCCATATAGTACTGTGTAAAAGTCACTTATCTTTCCTGCCAGGTGCCACATTTCCCACAGTTATTGAAAAGAATGAGAAGAAATCTTTGCTTAGTCATTCCGTTCCCAAATCTGCCATCCACCACCTTATGTAATTTGGGGGTTGGGGGCTTGTGAAGGAAGCTGTTTCTTTTTTTAAAGTGCCAACGAGCCCAGGTCCTCAATAAAATCTAACTGACTAGCTCCTTTGTTACTAAAGGGTATGAGCGAAAACGAAGCAGTGGTTTGGCAGGAACTAACTGGTTCAGTATTTATAAGTCTTCTCTGAACTCTCCAATATCTGGTGCAATCAAAACGGTGAGTAATTTAGGGGGCTTGTTCTTCATAAACCCAAACTGTAGGCATACTCGGAGGGCCTTCCTGACATACGCTCGTGCACGATGCCCACCAGAAATCCAGTGCCACAGGACATCAGTCCTCCGCTGGCATGTCATAACGTCTTGGGAGTGTGTCTTCGGGAAGTCTGCAGCGACTGCAACTCATTAACTAAACTTTAACATCATCACGCAATATGGGTTCAGATGACATTGTTGAAGGCCTCTTGGATTTTGGCAAAGACTCCATTAGTTATCTGTCAATCATTTATAAATCTTTTCTGAAATCAGCTAGCAAATAATGTTTGACCACAATAAACACGGATCCTTATAAATGTGAGTCAGTAGAGAGTGCTACATGGTAGTATCTATTGTTTGCAGGGATGGCAAAGACATTTAAAACAGAATCCTGTCATGGAGAATGACCACATTTGCCCCCCCCCCCCAATGGTTAGACTGTGTCTTGATTGAGAAAAATAATTCGTAAGAACTGAGGTTGTAATTCACTTCAAGTTTTTCCCTGGCACAGTTGGAACATAAATTGCTTATTCACTGTCACTGGGGCTGAGTTCAGAGCACCTGTGATTTGTGTCACATGTGAACGCTACTCTAGCCCTCTTTCACAAAAATATGTTCATTTCTCACAAAGTGCTGAGTATCTATTTCTGTTCAACTAGACTGACAGATAAGCTTCAAAAGACCAAAGTAACTCATTAATGTAATATTTCTTGAGCACGCCAGTTGGCTCTATAGGAAAGTGAGTAAGAGAGTGACAAAGAGCAAATGGTATTTTTTAAAGGTCTGGTAGGAGTTACTAGGAAACTAGCAATGCTATTCTCCCTCAACAGTTTTTGTACATTTTGTAAAAAAAAAAAAAAAAAAAAAAAAAAATTTTTGTATGTTTTGTCCAAGAGAAGCACTGATGTGTCTGTTGGAGCCATGGGCTGATCTCGCTGCTTTTTTTTTATGAAAAGTCATTTTTACATTTGCAGAATGACTAACAGACAAGTGATGGTTATTTAGACGTGGGTATTTGGGAGACAAATATGCATGACGTGAATCTGTTACTTAAAAAAAAAAACCTGATGGCAATTTTTTTCCAGTGTTAAAATTCAGGTTTTCAAAGTAAAAACTTGGATTTTGGAAAGGTGTTTGACAGCTTCCCGGTGGTAATATCAGTGAATAACATTTTTGACACTGTCTAGTGAAATGGGGGCTTGTGAAAAAAGTTTGCCAAATTTAGTGAACCTATATTTTCCAAATTACCAATAACGAAATTGTGTATACGTGAAAAGTGCTTTTGAAACACAAGATAGGCTGACATGGTTTCAGATTTCACATTTAGATTAATCTTTAGGAAATATCATTTGTAGAGTTTGAGTGTAGTGTCAAAGAAAAACATCCATAATTATCTGAAAGAGCTACTTATACTACTCCTTTTTCTAACTTCTTATTTGAAAATCATATGTTATGTACTTCAACCAAAACAGTATATCCCTACAAATCAAATGCAGAAGCAGACACAAATCCAGCTATCTTTTATTAAGTTAGACATCAAAAAGATTTGTGAAAATACTGCTTTTTATAAATTATTTTGTTTTGCAATACTTATTTTTAGTTTAAAATGTGTTATTTGTAGTAATATGTAATGGGTTTATTGTTATTTTAATAAGAAATTGATATATTCATAAATAATTTTTTTTACTTTCTCAATTTTAATTTCTAATACAATTAATACTAATAGATACACTTCACAAAAGAAGTGACTTTTTGGGGTTCTAATCATTTTTAAAAGAGCAGCTGCTTTGGAGAGTCATATGTCCTTTAGCATAAATACAAGTGTATTTCTAGTATTGTGCCACATTATCATTTGATTAAAGAAATAATAGCAAAGAATTGACAAGGGTGATTATAATCACCCAATGCTTTTTAGTTTAAAATACATATTTACTTGTTCAGCGAAAACACCTGACTTCCCAGCCTCCTTTGCAGCTAAGTATAAGTCATGCCTACTTTCTGCTAGTAAGATGTAAGCCAAGTGCTTACGTGGCACCTTCAGCATGTGTTTTTGGGAAGCGTGTGTTCTCGCCCCGCCCTCCATGTGCTGCCTGGTAGTGATGGCTGGAACTCTAGCAGGCATTTTAGAACACGAGGACAAGAGATGGAGGATAGTAAAATAGAGGGAACGAGGGGCAGGATAACTTTGTAGAGCCACCATACCATCCCTGGACTGACCACCTCTAAACTTCTTTTGTACGAGGAAAAGAAAAGTCCTATTTAAACCTTATTAAACTGTTTTCTGGTTTTTCTTATACGTAGTCAAATCTAATTGCCCAAAACTACAATTCTGATGGGGGAAGTGCTGTATGTAAACACTTTGGGTTTTCCAAATAGAATATCGGCGGGGGGGGGGGAGGGAGGGGGAGTTTACTCCATTAGCAAAAGAAAAAAAGAAAAACAAGAAAATCATATGGGAAAACACATGTGTTGTTCTAAGAACCCTGCTCTAAAACAACGGGATATTTGACAAGAGCTTAAAACGACCCGTGGTCATTTGAGTAATAATTCTCTCCTGGTGAAGCGTGACCCAGATTTTCCCATAGATTCAAGGAAAGAATAACTTTAAAATTATAAAAAGGTATTACACATTCACCATTTTGCTAGCATTAGCCTCACAGCATTAAATTTTATTTTATTGGGGGTGAAGAGATAGGTTGCCCTTTTAATCAACTGACCAATGCACAGACAAGCTCAGGTTAATGCCTCGGCTAATGAACAGGCGTGACAAAAACACTGGTCAGCAAAACACGAATAAATAAATGACCATACGCTTGCAAGTGCTACTTGTGGTGTTCCAAAGTGTCAATCATATCTCTAGTCGCCACTTAAAGAATTAATATCTGCCAATGTTATCATCTAAAACATATTTACAGAGGTCAGAAGAGCGAGTCCGACCTCCTCTGTGCAAAGAGGCGATGACATCAAGGGGGTATGTCACAAGCCTAAGCTCAGCTGGTGGATTTAAGCTGTTCGGAGTTTCACCCACGGAGGATGATCTCCTGACCCCTCACTCTGCGGCCTTCCACTCTGCTGCATAGCCCTTCTCCACTTCTGAGTTAATCATTTCTTTGCCATTATCTGCCAAGAGTTCTTATCTCTTTTGCTGTCACTTTATAACAGGGTCCTCTTATCAACCTGCAGAGAGTCATGTGATCCATCCGAGCCTATCGCAAGCTTCCATTTTTCTGATTAGACACCATCCTGAAACTGGATCCATGGTTTACAGCAGGTCACCAATGCTGGAAAAAGTACAGGGTCCAGGGGACAACTCGCTTGTAACTTTCTGAATTCTTGATTTTTTTTTTTTTTTTTTTGCTTTTTTATAACTTTCACTTAGGGTCATTGCCATCTGATATGTCTTCCCCCAAGGCCACAAAATTTGACAAGCTGCACTTTTTCTCATGATCAATGATTTCTGCTTTGAGCCAAAAGATCACCTGTGGTTTCACTAATAATGTCTTCTAACTCAGACACTGGGGACGCACAAGAATCTCTAAAGCATGGACTCACATCTGCTGGTAAGTCGGAGTTGTTTTCTTTATCATCTATTTATATTTTGCTGTTACGTGAATACATGGAATTTAATCTCATCGATGTATTTAATATAAGTCACTTGCTTTCCCTATCGTCTTTATTAAAAGCACGTAAGCACACATATATGATACATATATCTTCCTTGGGGTTGGAAAAAAGCAAATGGGTATTTCAAATACTATTCATTATAGCCACTGTTTCTGGATGTCATTCTATCAGCCTAAAACAGCTGGGAAAATATGTCAATTTCATGCCTAATATTTTCTGATAATTTTTAATCAGAAATAATAAGCTAAAATTTGAATAACTGGAAACGAGTTAACCATATGGAATGATCGATCGCTGATCAAACTTTAACAGACATCTTTCAAATATTTGTGAAGTCTAAAGCCACAGCACAGTATGGTGTCTCATTCGCTGCAGATAATATAGAAAACCTTTCGTTTTTCTGGCGAACAAACGTCATGCCAACAACAACAGACAATCACACTGTATCTTTAGTTAAGGATTAGAAACTAAGGGTTACTGTTTGTTTTTCAAAATGATGACCATGTCTTGTTTTTATAAACACAAGTATATAAAGCTAATTTCCAGTTTTCAAAAGAACAAAAAGTAGAGTGACAAACTTAATGTCACAGCAAGAACATGTTCAATTACCCTCGGCAGTGAAGGGCTGAGGGAGGAGGGTGCCAGCGGTCTGCAGTCAGCGCGGGGGGCTTCCCTCTAGCACTCTCTTAGGCTGGGGGGCTGGGGTCCCCCTGCGAACTGCTGGAACCATTAGGAAAAGCCCGGCTCAGCTTTTCCCTTCTGGTTGAAAACCAGCCGACCCCGCCGGGTGCAGTGATTTTCTCTTATGGGCCCGCTACACCCTGAAGTATCAGTTGAGGAAATGGTTCCAAAAAATGGCCTGTACTTAGGAAAAAGAACATTCGGGAGGACAAGCCGAGGGCAACCTGGAAGCGACTGCCCTGCGGACGAAAGGGCGCGGGCACCAGAAAGGGGCTGAGAGGGACGCGAAACGATGTCACCTCCTGTCGCTGACCACGAGCTCCCTCCGGGCGGGAGCCGCGCGGGCGTCCGGCGGCTCGGGCCGGGGGCGCGCGGCGAGAACGCGCACCGGCCACGCGCGCTGGGGACGCGCCCGCGCGCAGATGGCTCAGGCCTCGGGCGGACGCGGACGAGACAGGGTCGGGAGTGGCCCGAGGCGCGCGCGGGGCAACCGTCCGTCCCCCGCCGCCCCGGCTCTGCGGTGGCGCAGGCGAGTCGCCTGAGTGGGGGGACACCTGCGGGTCGCGGATCGGCTGGCGGGAAACCCGCGGGATGTCCGCCCCCCGGAGGGACAGCTAGAGACTGGCCTCAACACCCAGCGCCGGAGGGGGCGCTCAGCTGGCCTCCCCAACACCCCAAACCTGCGCGGGCACTTCCGGGCGCCAGGTCCCGGGACGACAGAGTCCCAGTCAACTTTCCGGTCGAAGGGACCTCCTTCCGGTGCGTGCCCGCAGCCGCCCGCCCCTTCCCCGCCCGGGCGCACTCCTCCCATCCGCCGGTACCGCAGCCCCACAGGTGGCTGAGAGATGTCCCTGTTTGCAACATCTTAGTCACCCAGGCTGGCTGCTGGCACTGAGTCCATCTGTTCACGGGGTCACTCCCGGGGTCCTCGGCTAGACACACTCAGCCAAAAGGCTACCTAGAGGAGGAGGAGACAGTGTGGGGCCTTCAGACCCAACAGCTGGGTGGAAGGGGTCGAGCCCCAATCCCGGAGGCGAGCGGCCCCTTGGACTGGGGGCCACCGCCCAGCACCGGCCACTGGGCACACAGACCCACGGGGGCGGCTGTACGGAGGGTCTGGGGACCCTGGGCGGCTTGGAGATGGGGTAGGGGTGTGGAGTGGGTTGTGACACTGAGCCCAAGGTCTGTAGACGTCACTTGGGGTTTCCGACTCTACATTCCTGCAGTTGCGCTAGCTCTACAAACGCGCCGCTTTATCCACGACGCTGCCTCTGTGAGGCCCAGCTGGGCACGTTTCTTCCATGCACGTTGGCGGTTCCACGAAAAACGCATATAAATGTCTGCACTCAGAGAAAGTAGAATCCAGGTGACGCTGTCCCTTCCGCCTACCCACCAAATAACCACCAGGAGGTGGGGGGATCACAAGCAGTGTCTCTTAGGGGTACCGGGCTCCCGTGCACTGTCCGGACTCTTGGTTTCTGGCTTACGTTTTTTTCTTTCTCCCAAATGGTGACTTTATAGAGTGTGATATACAGTAGGAATTTAAGAGACAGAGAGAAACAGAAAGAAAAATAATACTTGTCTATAGCAACCAAAGAGCCAAATCTGTGTGGCAGGATTATGACATATTGACCCTCTTGCAATGTGCCCAAAAGTATGCTTTGATCTGCATTAAATTTATGTAATTCTTCAAATTCAGTGCATTTATGGACTGTATCATACACGTTCAATGCAATATTGCATATTATCCACAGGAATCGCATCCTCAAGCTAAGGGCAGCACACGCGCATGCAGACGCTGTGTTGAGACTGGGCCTAAAGTTGCTGTCTGGTCCCCCTGGCGCCTTGGGGCTGTTTTTACTCCGGCGATAACCTCCAGAAAGCCTCGTGTCAGTAAGGACCTCTGAAAGTAGATACCCTGCACTGGAAAGTGACATGGCGGGTTATGTCACCCTAACCTCTAGCTGGCTTTATTTGCAGTGTACTTAAGATGCCAGTCGCCAGTCCCAGGTTCTGAGTAAGGTCTGCTGCCTCCTGTCCCCCCTTGGCCAGCTCATGTCCCCTCCCTGGGCCTCCGCCCACAGGTCTGGACCGGGCCGGAGTTAAAGGATTTCTTTAACGCCTCTTTTAATAAACGTAGAGAGATTCATGGAGGAAGGGAGAACAGAGTCTTGGCAGTGCTTTTTCACTCGCCCCTGCACCCAGACACAATGTCCAGGGTTATCTTGGATCCGGCCTTGAACTTGAGTCCAGCTAGAGAAGGGGTCTGGGAAGACTGCCGCCTGGAGGCCCCGCACTGTCCCCAACGCTGCCAGCACACTCTCCGGGCCAGCGTGAGACGTCTTGCTCCCTGAGTGCTCAGCCAGCCTCCAGAGAGAGCTACTTCTGTGGGTTGCCCTTCCCCGCTCTCCTTACGGGGACAGACACTTCTCTGAGAAGTCCAAGTGGCTCCAAGGAACTTCTGGAGTCTGGGGGCCTTGTGGTCTGGGGAAGCGCTGGCCTAGTGTGCGCATGACGGCCCGCCCAGGGGACCATGCGAGCAAAGCTAGCCTGACGCTTTACCAAGGCCACCCCTTTCTTCGTTTTGGGGGGAGCTCTGTTAGTTATGTTTTTGTGGGATTGATACACAAGAAAAGACATATTTATCTTTCAAATTCCAAATAATCTGAATACTGAGGAGCATAAACTCTTTGGTGAGCAGTTTCAGCTGCCGGTGACGCGATGGGTCCCCGAGGACCACGTCATGCACTGTAGGACAGTCACCCTAGTGAGGACCTCAGAACGGCTGGTGGTTCCCATCTACTCGGCTCCTTACAGAGAGGTGAGTGGGTACAGTTAGGAGGAAGGACAGACAGGACAGCCACCTTCACCACTGGCATGGACACAGCTATCCTGACCGGCTCAGGCAGCTGTGACTCTGTGACCCCATTGCCCAGATTACAAAGTGCAATCAGTGAGGCCCAGGGACTGGCCCAGACCCACTCAGCTTGGCCAGCAAGCGAGCTGTAAACAGCCCCCGGGTGTGATTCTGAAACCCATGCTCTTTCCTCCAGGGTCCTACCTGTTCTTACTGATATAAAGGAATTAGGATAAAAACTTGGTCCACTCCCAGCTTTCCTCCCAGAGGCATTTTGGCGATTAAGAGAGGTGTGTAAATGGCTTTGGCCTCCCTTTCCCTTTTCCAGTGGGAACCAGATTTAGATCCCCCAGACTTCAGAAGGGCTGGAAGGGAGAGGTGAGGCGGGTGGGGAACAGCACCGAGAGGGCCTGAGGGTCCTGCAGAGGGTGTCAGGTCAGGGGGAGCTCGCGGGTGTGTTGCAGCTGTGACAGCGTCAGAGGGCGCTGGGGGAAGCAGCGCGTCTTCTGGTTAGAGCAGGGGGCGGGGGGAGGGGGGGGCAGGGAACCCGTCGCAGTGCGTGAGTCTGGAAGCAAACGCCAGCGGTGTCACGGGTCAGGGTAGAGAAAGAGACGCTGAGCATGCCCTCCGCTTTTAAGTGCTTTTGACAAAGCCGGTGTGTCCCCTGCGGAGAGACCCTAATCCCTGCTGGAGTCACATTTGTCACCTCAGTGCTGATGCTGGCTCAGGACCTGGCCCCCCGTAGCCTCAGGCCACCAGGCTCCACCTCCTCCGGGTCTACACTGGATTGGAAAGAAAACGGGTCGGAACCGGCGTGGCGGCCCCGAAGCGACTTCCTAGTTTCCAGACCAGAAACGCAGGAAAAAGTGAAAGAAAGTGTCCCCAGGCCGGCGCATGCGGCCCCCATCTCCTAGTCGCAAAAGTTGTCGGGAGGTTGGAGGAGCCGACGCCCAACACTCGCAGCTCCCGCGCTGCGAGCCCGGGTGACGGTGCCAGCGCCTTTCCAAAGCCTCACGTCCTTTGCTGTCCAAGAGGCCCCCGATGGCTGGACCGCCCACCTCTGCGATGCCGGTGCCTTGACCCTGGGCAGGGCCCCCAAAGGCCCACCCAGCGCTGTGGGATCGCGGGAGTCGGGAGCGTTCCCGCAGGAAACTGCCCCTCTGGGGGGTGGGGAGAGTCACGTGACTGCCTGCCGGGACCACCTAGCCCAGGTGTGGCCTGGGGTCGGGGACGGGGGAGGGGTGCTGGGCTGGCTGCGCTGGCGCTGGGGGTCCTGCCGGTGCCAGGATGGGCCTCCATGACGTCGCCATTGTTCTGGTTTGTCCCAAAGCTGGATGGGGGGCGGTTCCAGTGTCGAGCGTCCCAGTCCTAAGTGGACGCTGACTCACCTCCATTTCAGTCACAAAGAGGAATACACTGGACCACCGACCTGGCATTTGCTCTGCGGCCTCAGCGGCTCACGGGAAGGCCGCCGGCTCTCCCAAGGCGGGCCTGGACCCCTGGGTGGGGACAGCGCCCCGCAGAAAGTGAGTCCGGCACCGCTACAGCGAAGCCCGCCCGGAGAGCCGCAGATGCCCGCCGCCCGCCACAGCGCGACTCCCGGGACTTCTCTCCCTCGGGGCAGAGGCGGGAGGGTGTGGGGGCCGCTGGGCCAGGTCCTTGCGTCTCCTCGCACTTCCTCCCCAGTGGAGACCGGCCATGATAAATGAAGGGCCTGTCACGTGCTCGTGAATCGATGGCACTCGCGGGCACCGGTGAGGTAGGTCTACACCGGCAGCGGCCTCCTGCCCCAGCGACTGAGGTGACGTCGTGCGCAGTTGCCGACGGAGGCGCACAAAGGGATGTTGTCTTTTTAACGCGGCACGACCCCCCCGCCCCGCCCCAGCCGCGTTTCTTTGTTCAAGGCCACGGCCAGGCCGGTGCCGCTGGGAGCCGCGCAGGGCGCTCTGGCCTCTGAGCCTCGGCCGCAAATCGAGCGCGGGAGAAGCCGGGCGGCTGAGCTCGGACGCGGACCCCGCAGTTCTCGCTAAACTTCACTTCATTGTCAAAGAAAAGCCAAGTGGCTTCGAGGGGGCGGGACGGACGGATCCGGCCGGCGGAGCGACAGGGTCCGGCGAGCCGGCCGCCCTCTCCCATCCCGCCACCCGCCACTGCGGTCTCTTCCGGAGATTCTTCCAGAGACTTTCTGAAAAAACTCTAGGTTTCCCCCGGGGCCGAGCACTGGACGCGTGCTACGAGAGAAGTCATCACTCTGGTTTCTTAAAAACCAAGAAGTAGGACTGGGGGCGGGGGCGGGCGTTAGAAATTGTTTCCCAGGGTGTAGATTGGCACGTTTCCTGCGAGCTCCCCGCCCTCCCCGCCCCAGGCGCGCGGGACAGGTGGGTCTTCCACTCTGTCCCCGCGGGGACCTGTGGACACCCGAACCTTTCGGTCAGGTGGACAGCAGAGCGCGGTGGCGGGTCCTCGCGGGTGGGCGCGCGGGGGAGACCTCCTGGCTGCAGCCCGCAGGCTGCACGCGGGGCCCCGCAGCGCTGAGCCGGCATAAAATATGCCAGCCTGCGCTTCCCGCGCTCATCAAGGCTGCGGGAGCCTCCCCGAGCCATCAGCCTTTATAATTGCAGCCGTCAATCAACGCTTTCAGACCGTCAGAACCCGCAAGGACAAGCCCCGGAGACCCGCCTCGTCGAAAAGGAGGTGGGGGACGTGGGGAGAGGGGAGGGAGGTCTGCCCCACGTTGGCAGGCAGCGGGCCGCTGAAGCTCAGCCGGGGGCCTCGGATTCCTGGGCGCGGTCCCCCCAGGCAGTGTCCCAGGCGAGGATGGGGTTCTGCTCTCCCGCGGCCTTCGGCACTCCCGGCCGGTCGGCGTGGCCGGCGGTCGGTGCAGAGCGCCGCCGGCCTCAGCATGGAGACCACACGGGCCCTCCCCGCTCCCGCTCACGGTGCGGGGCCTGCAACCTGATCCATCCCCAGGGACCCAGCAGAGCACCACCGGCGGCCTGGGCTCCGCTCCTGCTCTCCTGGGGAGGGCGCCCTGGGCCACGCCCAGGCCCATCCCAAGGCAAGCCCGTCAGGGGGCAAACAGGTCCCCCCCGCTCCGGGGTTGAAGGGTCAAAGGACCAGAGCGAGTGCTTGGGACGAGGAGCTCAGAGGGTAGGGACAGGGTGCGCTTGGAGCCAGGTGCTGTGCGTGACGTCGGAAGCCGGGCACCGCGCGATCCCTAGGTCTGGGATGTCTGCGCTCCCCTAAACCCCTCCCCTAAACCCCTTGCGGAGCGATGGGGGGTGGGCGGGGAGGGGAGGGGAGTGTGCCCTCGGGCCTGCAAGAACCAACTCCAGGGAAAGATCCTGCACGTCCTGCGCAGCAGGGGCTCTGGGTGGGGACAGCCCTGGCCACGCTCCAGTCCCTGGAGCTGGAGGCGGGGGCTCTCGGAAGAGGAAGTCTCTGGGTTGGAGACCCCTGCGCCTTCTCGGGCCCTGGGGCTCACTGCTGACTCAGCAGAGCGTCGCTGGGGCTGAACTGTCCAAGCCTCGGACATCTCCTGGGTGGCAGACTGCACATTGTTTTAAGACCTTGTGCCTGCGCCTCTTCGCCCCACCACCCCTCTCCTTTTGTGAAGATACAAATGAAGGTCGCCTGGCCTTCCGTCGCCATTACTCCTTGTCCTTGGGGGTCGTGATGGGAGGGCAGGCCGGCCTGGACTTAGAGAGTGAGCACATGGTGCCCTGGGCTAGGTCAGGATCCCCCGCTAGACCAGGCAGAGTGCTTGTGCCACATCGCGGTGGCACGGTCCTGTCAGTCCATCTTTCTGCTTTCAGCCTCTTGACTTACCCCCCACCCCCGCCTCCAGAGGAGAGTCTGGAGGCCGCTGAGCTGCCAGCCTGGGGCTGGGGAGGTGGCCCACCGGGCTCCCACGAGCTCTTTGGCTGGGGTGGGTGGGGGCTGTCCTTATTCAGGCTTTGGGCTAAACCGGTTCTCAAAGTTTGGCAAAGCCCTGACCTGAGGTTGAGATCAACGCCCTTTCTGAAATATATATATATACATATATATATTCTTAATTCACAATGATACTCAAAACTGGGAATCCAGTAATACTAGAGATAGATTGGCGAGGTTACCAGTTACTATCAGGAGAATCTGAGCGTCTTAAGCTAGATCCCTTTGGCAACTTCAGCCCCATCCCCACTCCCAAGCTTAAATGTTTCTATAAAATCCAAAGATACTACGAATACTGAAATTTAAATAACTTAGACTCAGAATATATACTGAAAAGCAGAATGACACATCAGTGTCCAGAGCCAACGGAATCTAAACTGTCAGGCATGCGCAACCCATCCATGTCACATAAAAGCATGGATTATGCATAGCAGTGATTGGAGTACTTCTCTGGACTGGGGAGTTTGCGTGTGTGGTCTTTCTGCCATTCAAATAGAATAAATTCAGGTCCTTTGAGATTCAAATCCCCCCCAAACATGGGTTCTGATAATTACCCAGTCTCCGAGCAGACACTGAGTAGGAGGCAAATCAGGAGCCGCGACAAGACGTTTGACATGTCATTGGGATGAGCTCTGAAAACCTGTGAGACGTGCCTGGGCTGGTGGCCGATAAACTCGCCTAGCAGATGGCACTTTAAAACTTTCTAAAAGTGGTGGGCCTCTGGGCCTCTGTGGCTCGTGCCACTGACGAGACACCAGAGTGGGAAAGGAAAGCCCAGGCGCGTTTGCGTCCTCTGTGGAAGCACAGGTCACTGACGCGGAGGAAGTCTGTCACCGAGAGAATCCTGGGGGCGGGGGGAGCGTTTGTACGAAAGCGAAGGAACCAGGGAAGAGGGCACAAACAGGGAGGGAGTGAACTCTCGGCGACGTGCCTGTCGCCTTCGCGAGTGGAGACGCTCGGCCGCTCCAGGGCGCCCGGGGCCCATGGCGGGGCCTCCCCGCGGACTGAGTGTCGCGTGGATTGTCCGGCCAGACCCCGGGGAGCCGACACTCTCTGATTCTGCAAAGGGCAGTTGGCTGAATTCAACGTCTCTTCCTGTTTAGGTTACTGGAATGGGTGTTGAAGTCCCCCCCCCCCAAGCCCCTCACCCCACGCAGGCTCGAGAGCGCACCCCCACGTCCCTGCCCCCCGCCCAGCCCCTCCGCTCGCGGAAATTGCCGCCCCAGCCTTTCATCCGCAGCCGCCTCGCTCAGACAGAGGTCGCCGCTCGCCCGCTGTATCCAGCAGGCAGCATCCACTCCCCGCCCCGGGCCAGGGTGCGGCGGGAGGGGGTGAGGCGGGGTGAAGAGGTTGGGGCAGGCTAGGGGAGGGCGTGCGCCGCCTGCTCATTGGCTGGCGTTGGCGTCCGACCCCGAGTCCGGAACCCGTGTCCCTGGTCACTGTCATCACCCCTCATCCCAGCCTCCCTTGCCCCCGGCCCCACTTACCTCCCTTCTCCTCGTCCCCCTTTCCTACCAGCACCTCACCCTCGAGGCTGGAAAGGGCTGTGCACGGACGCGCCACAGGAGAGGAGGGGCAGGAGAGCGGGGCTGGAACTTCACACTCCGCACTTGTGCCCGCGAGCGCGAGGGAGCAGGCGCGGGGAAGGGGCGGACAGCGAGAAGAGAGACAGCCGCCCCTGCCGATCCGGAGCAGGGCTGGAGAAGAGCGGCGGGCGTCTCCGAGCCGTCCCGCAGCAGCGACAGCGGCCCGCCGCGGCGGCGGCACCTCTCCGCGGCCGTCCGCGCTGCGCGCCCGGAGCTCGGCGCACCCGGATCCGCGCCCCAGGCAGCTGCGCCCTCGCCGAGTCCGCGCGCCCGGGCGCCTTCTCCGCCGGCTCTCCAGACCCCTGTCTCCGCCTCGCGGCCCGGGGACAGCTCCGGAGCTGCGGGGCTGGACGGGGCGCAGGGTCCCGACGCGCAGCCGGGACGCGGCGGAGGCGCGCTCCTGCCAGCAGGCGGGCGAGCAGGCCCCCCGGGCGGCGCTGCCTGCTTCTCGCCGGCGTGGAATCCGGGCGGCCGTGCCCAGGTGCGGGGCTTGCGGACGCCACCGAGCCCCTCTCCCCGCCCGCGGCCGCCTTGTCATGCTGCCCAAAGTGGAAACGGAAGCCCTGGGACTGGCGAGGTCGCATGGGGACCAGGGGCAGATGCCGGAAAACATGCAAGGTAAGCGGGCGCGGCGCTCCACGCACCTGGAGGGGGCGACGCAGGCGGCAGGCCCCGCCGCAGGGCCGGCACCGAAGTTTCGGGCTCTCGAACCGTGTGCGGAGGGGGTTCGCCAAGCGATGCCTAATCGGCCGCTTCCAATTGAGAGGCGCTTCCAGCCCCCGGCAACCCGAGCCGGCGGCTTCGGCCGAAGGGACGTGGGAAGGGAAGGTCGTTCTAAGACGTGGGGTGTCACCCTGGAAACCCGAGCAAGGTCTCAGTCACCGCAGTCGGTGACCAGGGAACTAGTGCCCTTGCGTGGAGGGCACAAGAGGTGACCCCAGCAAGGCTGGTGTTAGGTGTTAGAATGGGGGTGGGCACCCCCCAGAGCCCAGGCGCGGCCCGGCGGGCGGAACGAGAGGACCGAAGCTGACCCCGACCGTGTGCTGCGGCGGGTCCCGCGGCGGGGCGGGGCGGGGCGGGCCGGGCCCGCGGGGTCCCGTGCACCTTCCCGGATTTGGCTGCTAACAAAACGGCGAGGCTCGCGGGCCGTGTTTTTAACGCGTTCTCAAATAGCGACATGAGCTCCGGCTGCCCCGAGCCTTCAGAAGTTGGTCGTGGCGACGCTGGGCCGGGGAGGGGACAATGCTAGGAAGAGTCGCCGGTTCCCCTCCATCCTCGCCCCTTCCCGCGCGCAGGATGTGCGGGCCTGTGATCCCGGAACGCTTCCTGCCGTCCCGGTGGACGAACTTGAAAGGGCCGGGGAGGTGTGGGCGCGGAGATCCGGGCCAAGCGGGTGGCGGGGGGGCGCGCGCCAGGCCGGGGGCGGGTTACTTCTCGCGATCCTGGGGTCTCCGGGTCCCCCAGGAAGGGCTGTGGACATCGCCTGGGCTGAGGACGCTGAGACTAACCTGTAGATCAGCTACGGGGGGGGCCCGGGGGCCCAAAGGGTTTTCCTGCTGGTACTGGAATCCCTGCGAAGTGGGGCGTGGGGGGCGCGGCGCCGGGAAGCGGAGTCCGAAACTCTCCGCCGCCAACGGCCGAGAGGGACGGTGGGTTGGGCGCCCGCGAGGCCAGCGCGATTCTTGGGTCCAAAGGGGAAATTCCTGCTGCTCCTCCCGGCGCGCGTTTCCGAGCGACTCCGGCAGACGCCCGAGCCAGAAGTCGGGGAGGCAGGAAGGAGAGTTTGGGGGAGATGGCAGGGAAACACCACCGCGAAGTTCGAGCGGGGCGTCCCGACTGGACCGACCGCCCCTAAGCAGAGATCACTCTGCCCGCGCCCGGGCTCCGGAAGAGCCGCGGGTTCCGCGCGCAGCCCTGGGGGCGCAGGCAGCGTGCGGGGCGCCTGGGCGCGGCTGCCTCCAAGCCACACGGCCCGGGAGGGGGCCCTGGGGACGGGGACCCGCTCCCGCGTTTGCTTTGGTCTCAGCTGGGGACGCGCCACAGCCCCACGGGTTGGGGAGGACTCTGCCGGGTCCCGGACAGCGCCGCGCTGCCGACTTCGGGCGACGAGAATTCTCGGCGCGTCTCCCTCTGCGGCCCCGGCTGTCCAAGGCCCCCACGGTCCCCTCCACGTTCTCAAGACGGGGACTTCTTTGCCCCCGATGGATTCGGTTCTCCAAACCCCTGCCTGGGTAACAGCACGCAGCAAACTCTGGAAGGTGCCCGGGTGTCGCCCTGCGGCGCCGCCGGTCCCCCCGCACGGCCTCTGTCTTTGAATTTTCGCCACTGGATCCCCGCGTCGGGCACCGACGGCCTCTGTGCTCTTTGGATACTAAGTTAGTTTACTTTGTTGGTGGTCCCCAGGGAACCAGAAAACACACTCGGTAAAGCTCACTTTTCTTCAGTCTCTAAAACATGCCTCAAACAATAGTCATGAGCTTTAGGAGAGATGGGGCTGTAAAGGAACTTCTCAAACCTCCAGCCTCCTCTAAACCCCCAGGTTCTCCCAAACCCGAGCGTGGCCTGCTTGAGGGCCGGACCCAGGCTGGCGTCGCTGGAGGACCGCACGCAGCGTCCCCTCATTTCTGCGTGGCGGGGCCCAGCTCTGCTCGAACACCTTTCCCCGATCCCTGCCCCCAAACTGCCCAGGCCCCGGGCTCCGCGTCGCCGAGAGGCGGCTCAAGTCAGCCGGCCGATGCTGGGAGCTCAGTGACACCCCTCCTTCCCCACAGCCCCTTCCGGGGTCCAGCAGAATCCTTAAGAAAGAACTTTACCTAAAAGGCATAGAGGGGAAAAGCAAGTCATTGGCAAGGTGGCCGCTGTGGCGACAGCGGCCGGGCGCTCTGGGAATGGGTGAGTACTACTTTTCTCTTTTTCAGTGAACAAATCAGGAAACTGGAGGGTCATCGGTCCTCGTCCTCCACCGCGCCCTCTGCAAACGCCACTGATTAACTTAAAACAAACGGGACTCGCTGTTTGCGCGCCGGTGTGGAGTTGGCTGAGGTTGAGCAAGGGCGGAGTGGACCCGGGGTTCACAGGCCGGTGCCCGAGGGTGCGCGGTGCCGGAGGCGCTCCCTGACCCTCGCCCTCCGCCCTCCGTCTCCGCTGCGTGGACACCGCGTCCCAGGGAGACCGGACCCCCGGTCTGACCCGGGGCCTCCTGGCCACTGCCGGGCCGGGGCGCACAGACACCCGCCGCCCGCTGCCGAGACGCCGCGGCGGGGCTGGGGCTGCGGCGGAGCAAGACGGTCACCCGACCCCCGCGCGCGCCGAGCCGCGGCCTGATTTCTGTGTAACTTTACAGGGCGATCTCGGGGTGTTTACATTTTGCAGTGATGGTAGGAAACATGTGAGGTTCATTACAGGACTTCAGTGCTTTGCGAGGAAACCAGACCCTCCCGTGTCTCTTTTCCTCTTTTCTCCACCCCCGTCCAGGCGTCCTCCCTTTTTCCTTTTCCTTTTCCAGGAGATTTTCAAATGGGCGCCGATGAAAGGACCCAGACTGGGAGTCCTGTCCCCACGCAAGTGGCGGTTCCACTTGCCCGGCAGGGCTGCGGGCTGCGAGCCCCAGGCTGGCGGCGAAGTGGGGCTGCTGACGACCGGGTGTCTCGGGCCTGAGTTCCTGGGCCAAGGGTTTGCGAATCTGCGTTGCCGTTGCCGTCCTTAAGGGCCAGGCGCTTGCTGCAAACTCACTTCAAGAGTGGGGGCAAGTCGCCCTTGCTTGTTTCCCTTCCCGGGGCCACGGTGACATTTCAAGAACTTTAAGGAGGTTTCAAAGTGACCCAAAGTTGTTACTTGAGGCGATTCCTGTTTCTAGTCTGATTGGCTGCTTTGCAGACTTGTGTCCAGCACAGAAATGTTTAACAGAAGACCTCGGAGCTATTTTTAAATTTAAAAAATGTATGAACTGCAGCTCGTTGATGCCAAAAGATGTTTTCCTTTCACAGCAGAAAAGGAGTTCTCTAAGTACACCTGGGTGAAAATTTTATTTAGTATTTTACCTGGTGGCATTTGCCCACCAATCACCGAAATGCTTTTCACTGCAGGATAAAAACCTTCCTAGGAAAGTAATTGGACGTGCGTGTCCATTTCTCTCCTCTTTCAGCGTCTCAGTTTAAAATGGTGAATTACTCCTATGACGAAGACCTGGAAGAGCTGTGTCCAGTGTGTGGAGATAAAGTGTCTGGGTACCACTACGGGCTCCTCACCTGTGAAAGCTGCAAGGTGAGCTCACACGCCCCTACCTGAGAAATAGCATGGATGTTCAGAAGCCACATACACCGTGGGCTTGCCTGTGGACGCCAAGTTTGAGCTGTCATTTTAGACTCAGCTTAAAATCAGAGGGGGAGTCAGTCTCAGGGAGCTGAGCCTTAGAAACGTGTCTGGTTTATTCGAAAGGCAAAGAAATGTATGCTGTTTAGAAAACTTTGCTACTCTCGTGGCTTTGAAGTATTGTATTGTAGTGAAGTGATGTAGCTGTAGGAAGACTTCCCCATTTCTAACGGTCCCAAATATTGATTTTGCTTGACTTATATACATTTAAAGCATCGCTGTTCTTGAGAGGAAACATGACAAAGTATTTCCCAAATACCTTTTAACTTCAGAGTATTCTGTGCTGCAAGTCTAAACATTTTTTTATCCACAGACATAAATTCCCAACTGTATGATTTCATCCTGATTTATTCCAAAAATAATTTTTAAGAGTTTTGGAAATTTATATCATTAAAAAAACCCAAGAGACCAGATCATGCTTTATAATATTTTCATAAATATATTATATGACCTATTAAAATGCAAGGAGTTTTAATATATAAAATATACTACATGGTTACTAATAATATCAACTAGACAGTAAGGATTTATCTCAGATGTTTTTTATATATTCCCAGTAAATTTGATACTCGCTGTTTTTTAACATTTTTTTAAAGTAGAAAACTCGGTACAATTACTCAAACCACTGCCAGGAAAACCCCTTCATTCTCGATAACAAAGTCAGATCGTTTCACTTTACGGCTGGTAGGATAAACAGAAAGAATATAGCATCCTGGTAAAGCTGTAATTATATTGTAAAGCTACAGGTTTTATTTTCGATTTACTTTTTGAGTGAATTATAAGGAAAGCATACACTGCCAAAATTCAGCTCTCTGCCGTACATGCTTTGCCATTAGTTTCACCTTTTTTTTTTTTTTTTTTTTTTTAAGAGTTCCTATACTGGAATGCATTCTGGTGGAATTGTGAACATTTCCCCATTTTGCTCTTTAAATCTTTTTGATTTTAATTACCTAATTTTGACATTTGTAAAAGATCTGAGATGTTTTGCTATTCAGTTTTTCCACTGGGTTTTGCAATAGTTTCTCACTGAAATTGTATCGGACTGCTTAAAAACAGTGCAGTCATCACAAATACCTCTATCTAGACATGAAGGTTAATAGAAAAACAGATTAAAAAAAAAAAAGCACTGGTCAATATACAATGTATTTTCTTCTGACGGTTGAGATGGAATGGTGTGTAGCCAAATCTTCGCAAGATTTGATGTAATTCTTCAGGAATATAACTCTGATGCCAGAAAAACCTCCACTCTAGCCTGACATCGTTTTGGGGGTTCATCTTGTTAAAATGTAAAACAAACCACAGACCCACATACAGGCTCAAATGGTGCAATGAAAAGATTTACTGCTGACTTCCTTAAATGAAACAATGGAAGAGACGGGTGTTTTATCTGTAACATGTCTCACTATTTTCTCTGTCTTATAGGGTTTTTTTAAGCGAACAGTCCAAAACAATAAAAGGTACACATGTATAGAAAACCAGAACTGCCAAATAGACAAAACACAGAGAAAGCGTTGTCCTTACTGTCGGTTTCAAAAATGTCTAAGTGTTGGAATGAAGCTAGAAGGTAAGAGTCTTCTAAATACTACTTCCTATTAGAACTCCAAGGACCTAGAATTTAAAACAACATTGTACTTGTAATGTGTTACCACTGTTTTCCTAGCCATGTAATACTGTTGACATTAATGGAAGAGTTTTTATGTTGTGTCGGCAGAGGTGCCTGAGTCTCCTTATTAATGCTGGTGAAATCACTGTGGCGGGGGTGGGGGGGTGGATTTTAATATCAGCTGTGCCCACCCCCTTTTTTTAATTTGAGAAGTAGATGCATTTGACACTAAAAAGGCTGTGCTAGATGTAAACAAGACTCAAGTGATTCAACTGAAAACAAATACAAATAACTTGCAAAAAAAAAAAAAAAAGCCCTTAGTTTAAGTTTTCAGATCAGGATGCCCTAGCGAAAGTTTGATTTGGAGCTTCTCTAATAGGTGTGCTTGTCATAACTGTGGCTATCGATTTCATGATTCCTGGGCAAGGGTCAAAGCCTTCAAGGGTCAAAAGGAGCTTCTCACAGAGTATCGTTTTTGATAGTGGGAAAGCACATTTCTTTTTTTCTTTTTTCTTTTTTCTTTCTTTCTTTCTTTCTTTTTTTTTTTTTTTTTTTTTTTTTTTTTTTTGAGATAATGACTGAGCCTGCAAAATAAAAATTAAAAAAAAGTCGAGAAGCAGGAAACATACCGAACTATGAAACTGGCAGCAGTGCTGGGACCAGGGCAAGGGCAAGGGGCGGTTTCTCAGACGCCGCACTGCAGTGCCTCTGAGAGCACAGAGCCCGTGCCCTGTGCGCGTGGCGTGTGGACGGGGAGGTGGTGAAGCCGGTGTGTCACCGCTGAAAATAATGTGCGGTTCCCGGCTCCTGTAGAGTGTCGCTGTGTCAGCCTCTCACCTAACTCTCACAGATTAAATGTACTGCAAATAACGTGATAGGAAGGAATACGGATCACTGACAGGTGCCAGGTACGAGGGCGCATTTTCTTTGATCAACGAGGCACAGGCTGGCCGTGGCTGGAGCTTTTCTGTAATGTGGGACCCAGACTTGATGGAAATACTCAAAAAACTCTCCAGTAAATCTGCTCAATTACTAATGGATTCCTTCCCACTAGAAGCAGCCACTTGGGTCACGAGGACCATTAAGTCTGTATTGCTTTTAAGTGAGATTGAAACTAGCTGATGCATGTTAATTTATTTATCACCAATCACTTTATTATTTTCCAAAAAGCAAAATATTGTGGTAGATGCTACTATGGTAGGAGACCCAGAAAGTAAAATGTTAAAAATTAAATGTCGTGACTTCATAGGATGCCATTTAATTTCTTTTTTTAGAAACAAAAGTAAAAAGTTGCATTTCTCTGCCTTAAAAGTGTGCCTTCTTAACTGTAAGTCGCTTGTAGTGCATATTCATGCCTCCTTACCAGTGATTGGAAACGGCAGAATATTCAATAAATTATCGTCCACACGAAAAACTCTTTATTATCTTGTGCAGTAGTCTGGATACCTACTATTTACAATAAAAGTTTAATGTTATACTAATCCTAAGATAAAAAGCTCAAAAACTTAACCTCCAGCCATTTCAACATGTCACAAGCTGTCAGAGGCTGCTGGTTTCTGTCTAATTGCCATTGGCCACTGTGGGCTGGGAGAGAATGGCTAACTTATTAGACACGGCCCCGGACTCCACGCAGCACTGTGGCAATGGACTGTCTTGACAGCTTCTGCAATGAACTTGCTTTAATTATGTCCAGTCTTGCTTAAATTAGAAACAATACCTGGGGACGTCTGCTGTGTGCTGAAGTCCAGGTGAAAATGATTTTCTAGGGAGAGTATGGACCCAGCCCTTTCGCAGCAAACTAGCCAGCATGGCTTTGAAGGCGGACGCTGTTCAAAGGGAAAATTCTCACAGTTTAATCCAGAAATGGGTTATTTCATTTTTTTTTTCTTCTTGGCAGTTTGAGTTTCCGTTAAAGAGAATCACAATGTAACTAGCAGAATAGAAACGGATACTCTTAGTAGAAAAACTGATAGCCTTTCTTAGGAGTACATAGTGTCCTCCAAGTGTGGCAAAGGTTAGAAAATCTCTTCAGTCCGTCAAAGGGTTAATGTGGCCTTGTGTACCCGAAATACTTTTTGATGACAAACACACTTGGAGGAAAGACTTCATAACTAGAGGACAGGGCACTTTTTTTTTCCTTTTTAGCCTTTGTGGGCTATTGAAAAGAAAACCACACACATACCACTTCTGGTCGATTTTCAGCATTTACAGTAGCTGGCAATCGGGGGGTGCTGACGACTGAGGTCTAATTCGCCCCCTCGCCTGCTCCCCCCACAGCGGTCAGGGCGGACCGAATGCGCGGAGGAAGGAATAAATTTGGGCCGATGTACAAGAGAGACAGAGCTCTGAAGCAGCAGAAGAAAGCCCTCATCCGCGCCAACGGGCTGAAGCTGGAGGCCATGTCGCAGGTGATCCAAGCCATGCCCTCCGAGCTGGGCATCTCCTCGGCCATGCACAGCCTCCATTCTGCCTCCAAAGGCCTACCTCCGAGCCACGCTGCCTTGCCTCCCACAGACTACGACCGGAGCCCCTTCGTCACGTCCCCCATCAGCATGACCATGCCGCCTCACGGCAGCCTGCAGGGCTACCAAGCCTACGGCCACTTCCCCAGCCGGGCCATCAAGTCCGAGTACCCCGACCCCTACACCAGCTCGCCGGAGTCCATCATGGGCTACTCCTACGTGGACGCCTACCAGACAGGCTCCCCTGCGAGCATCCCGCATCTGATCCTGGAACTCTTGAAGTGCGAGCCAGACGAACCGCAGGTCCAAGCCAAAATCATGGCCTATTTGCAGCAGGAGCAAGCCAGCCGGAGCAAGCACGAGAGGCTGAGCGCGTTCGGCCTGATGTGCAAGATGGCAGACCAGACGCTCTTCTCCATCGTGGAGTGGGCCAGGAGCAGCGTCTTCTTCCGGGAGCTCAAGGTAGGTGCGGCCGCCGCGGCCGGGGACCCCCCTGCTCGGGGCGCGGGCTCGCCCCCGCCCAGCGCGCTGCTGCTCCGAACGCGCGTTTCTCTTGCTTCCTTCTATGAGCCATCGGCAGAGCGGAACTTTCTGACTCGCCGCTAGCGCTAGAGCAGCTTTAAGAGGCTTTTATTCTGTGTAGTTCTTCATTTTTTTCGGGGGGTGAGTTTAATGTGAAATGCAGGAAACAGTTTTCTTTTTCAGAATAGTGGAATGCTTTGTGTAGTCTCTTTAATCAGCTGCTTTGTGGCTGGAAAGCAGAAGTCAGTGTGATATGCACCGAGGAAACGTTTTAAAAATGCCCAAGTCCAGAGCTGTATTATACTGGTGCCATTTCGAAAGACACAATGGCAACCCCCAGTTGTGTTTAGACCCTAAGAATGCAAGTAATACCGCGGGTCAGTGGGATCGGGTCGGTATTTACTACCTGTTTACCTTGATATTAGGCTGGTAAAGCGGTTGTTTTCGGAGCAAATTCCAGCAGGATGTTTGCTGTCACTGCACGGGGTGGGGTGGGGGTGGCGAGTGGGCAGGGCGAGGCCACTTGGCCCTGGTTTCAGGTCCCAGAACCCACGTCTGTCGTTGGTTTTAATGGATTGGTACACTGTAAACACGGGACTTGTTTGCATAAGGATCTCTGCTTAACTACATAATTATTTTATTTCCTGAACCTTAAGACGGAATTAATATGGGCAAGTTTGTGTAGAAGGTAGACAGACTCTCAGAGTGACTACCAAACCGACCACGCTTGGTAGTCCCTGGTTCCACTCTCGGTTTTAAAAACAAAAGTGAATTCTGGATTTGATTCCTAAGTATATCTTACAAAATCAACATCTTCCTTTGGCTGTCGTGGGAGGAGGGGTGACGTGGGCAATGTGCCTGCTTAATATTCGTGGTCTCTGATCGCCTTGGGGGAGATTTTTAAATCTCTGAGAGGAGGACAACACACAAAGCAGGCTTTTCACTTAAAGGGTTTCTGTTAAGAATTGTGTAGCCGGACCAGGGGACTAGAGACCGTGAGCCAAAGCAAATGGAAAACAGTGCTTTTCGTAGCGGACCATTAAGTGCTGTGATTCATACGTGGAAACAAGTTATCTGAACAGACCCAAACAAGTCACTAGAATGCCACCGGCGTGCGGTTGGGACTGCTGACAGCCCCTCGTTTCTCTCAAATCCCTTATCACTGCATTTGAAGGTGGGACATCAGGCTGCTGAGCTGGCACGGTCAGGCCAGAGGTGTCTGAGTATGTCGCCCTCTGTGACAATTGGTGTTTTTCCATGAAGAACAAAGACAGCCTTCCTGGTTTTCTCGACTTCCCAGCCTGGTGTTTAAGAAGACAGGCAAGGAACTTGAAAATAAAATCAAAAGTGACCATTTTAATGATGACCGAAGGGTTAGGAAATGCGAAACCAGGAAGCACAGCCTTTTGGATCTGATTCCTATCTTCGCCACTTCGTATCTGCGTCTTAGGGGCAGGTTGTCATTCTCTCTTGACTAGTTTTCTCCTCTGTAAGATCATATGTGTGGCGTTCAGGGTATGGCAGATACAAGTCTCTACTGAGGAGGCTTTGCAAGAAATAAATGAGACTCAGTGGGAAGGTACTGGGGCCTGGCATGCGTCGCATACTCAATGAATGGGCGCTCTTTAAAAATTGTCATTATTACTGTCCCATGACAAGTGTGCAGACGCTTTACAAAAATACTCCTATATTCAGGAAAAAAAAACCATGCCTTTGTACTCTTATTAGCTTGACGCTGAGGAACAATATCACCACATGTGCAACGGAGCAGCATAATTGTGTAATAAGTAATCATTAACTGCCACTAATTGAGGACCTCAGATTTGCCAGGCAGTAAGTTGGGTCTAAGGTAAATACGAAGTTGAGTAAGACAAATATATTTCCTCTCAAAAGATTTTATGGGAAGACAGTTTCACAAATAACTATTTGAAAGAATAAGCTCACCGAACTGTTACAAATCCACAGGGGAAGAAACCACGCCCATTATTTTTATGCAAAAAAGGAGATTTATGAAGGAGATATAGGTAGACCAAGGAAGTAGGACCTCAGCTTGCTGGGAAAACACTGCAAATTTCTCCCTTTTCTCCCCCTGCAGCTAAATTCTATGAGCACGAGGTTTAATATTTGGCTAGAATGGAAGCACCCTCTCCTTATAGCACCATCAGTCATCTGTACTGTTGTGTGAGGCCTTTGGTGGTCTCGTGAGAATATGATTAGAAAAGGAAGAGAGTGAACAACTGGGGGAGAGGGGGGTTCGGTGGGTGGGCAGGGTGCCCCAGGAAGAAGGACCAGCCTGGCCTCGTGTCTGTTTGCCTTAGGCTTACATTGAGAGGAGGGATTCGACTGAATTATTTTTCAGAGGAGGAAAAGTAAAATCCGGAATAACTTAGAAATGGTTTAAGTGTAGGGTTGTGAGGTGCCATTCCCATTTGGAAGAATTCCTTTTCCTTTCGATTAG
>CM053516.1:853510-895801 GCA_028627145.1 Eidolon dupreanum | reverse complement strand
CCTGCAGTGGAGGCTGGTCCCAGTTTCGGGGACCTTGTAGCTGATATTAGTGAGGAAGCCCTCTGAAGCAGAATGCAAAAACACACCTCCTCTTTTGCACGTTTTACAAAAACATAAGACTGTGCATTTACAGCGCCTGGACCCCTCATGGCCTCGGATGTGCCTGCACTCGGGAAAGCTCCTGAAATCTAAGCTCATTAGCTTCACATAAACGTGCATCCGATTTGTAGTCTTGTTAGGGTTTTTCTTCTGTCGAGTGTCATTTGGGCTGGAAGGGAGGCGGGAATAAAGCTGAAATTCGACATAGATGATAATGCTTTTAAATTTGTTCTAATAAGATTTAAGTGTAGACAACTCGAATAGAATAGATATCAAGCCCAGACACTTTCACTGAGCTTTTTTTTTCCCTAAAAAGAATTTCTCATTGGCCAGAGACGATCAAGACAGCCTTGCCTAGGGACTAACGACATAATTTTCCACGCGCTAAGCTCAACATTTACAGCCTCATGAGACACTCTGTCACACCCCAGCCTGGGTGACACCCCATGGGCCCACCAGTCCCACTCCGCTCTCGCTCCTTATCCCGAGGCTTTGCTGATGTGCATAGTTCACAGATTTAAGGAGAAAATTCTGTATGTTCTAATTCAGTTCTGATGAAGGATTCATAAGAAATTAATACACTTCCGTACCAACAGAACTGTATGTAGATACGGGCTCACAAATGACCTCATTAGAAAAACAAGGGGTTCCTCTGGCATGCCCACGAGGCATGTTATAAAGGATTTGGGGGGGGGTCTCCATACTGCAGAAGTTCAGTTTTCTATTCTTAAGAAGAATCACCTCATAAACTTAAATCACCTCACATTTCCTGTTTGACTTCATTTACTCAGTCTTGCTTTACTTAAGTGACTCAGTACGAGAAACACGGGAAAATGTCATCTCTGACTGCGTCTCCCTTGTCACCTGCGTGGCACGGTGCCACGGGCGCCACCTCAGCTGGACGCCAGTCGGCTTTGAGCCGCGGTGTCAGCCAATACCCCGTGGAGAACGTGCTCTCCAGAGCTCCAATCAAAATAAATGTCAAAGGCTCTGAGAACGCTATTTATTTACTGTGTCCATTTAGAACAAATATTTTTGTAGAGAAAATAACATTTTTAATTAATTTTTTGAGAAAGTTTTTTTTTTTTTAAGGGAGTTTTAGTCACTGCCAATATTGCTAGGAAATTGAAGTGAATTTCTCCAGTACTTTTTACTTGCGAGGAGGCGTGACTGGCATAACCGTACGAGGAGAATGTACATGTTCTTGTCGAAAAAAAAAGCTGAGGCGATTGTGCGAGGGACGTTTTGACAATGTCCAGGTCTATCAAATCGCTGTAGTTTCTTAACCCTTACCACTCTATATGGCAGTTAGACTTCAAAGCAGCAGGGAAACAAACAGGTAGTGCAGGACCGGAGAGGCGGCTGGTGCCCAGGTTGAGGTGGGTTTTCATGGGCGTCCTGAGCTGTCAGGATGTGTCAGTTAAGTGAACAGTGAATGGACAGCCGAGCCCCTTTGCGTTGACGCTGGGCTTGTGTGCTCTCGGTCTTTCAGTTTGGGGGTGATTAAAGTAGAGAAGACACCTGGCAAATTCTATGAGCCCGGTCATATTTTGAAATGTCTGATGGTTGATTGTTCCCAAATAGTCAACAAGCCAAGAATGCCCTTCAGATAGATGGAGTCATCAGATTTTGTCAACTGTTCCTGCATTATGACATTTAATAGAAAATCTGTTCCCAAAAAACTACTGAACATAGAAAGAAGCCAGAATCAGAGGAAGTCTGAGTCGCTGGTCTGGGTGCTCACACTCAGTGCCACACCCAGTCACCCAGTGACGATGTCTGTCTCTGTGCCGGCTCCCAGCACATGGGGGCACTCGGGAAGAATTTGGGGAGAGCCGCAGAAATGTGTTGACGTACTTCGTAAGAGTGAGAATGAATTTATCTTTTAAGCTGAGGACAAAATGACCTACTTTCCCCCGACCTCACATGCTTTTATGACATGGGCCTTTCGAGCCTGTTCGTTAGGAATCGGTGGGCCAGGCAGCCAGCTGAGGACAGCATAGAGACTGACCACGTCCGTTGCAGAACTGTTCTGGTTAGTGTTCTTGGATTTCTAAATACGAAACGCCCACCACGTGAAGCGCTCTCAGAGAGCAGCGCCATCCAGAAATACTACTTCACGTGCTTGTGCGGTTTCCCCCGGGCCCAGAGCCCTGTCCCACTTCACTACAGGAGGCAGAGAAAAGCCCTAATACACCAATAATTAGCTGAGATCTGAAAGCACTTTGCTGCACAGATGTATTTTACAGAGGTTTCCAAGGTAAGGAGTATTTATTTAGTTTTAACTTCATCAAAACAAAATGTTCAAAAAAAAAACACATTGAAATGACACTTAAAACAATGACGGAGCCCAAAATCTATTGTCCCGTTCCATTTGAGTGTTTGGCAAATCTAGTTGTTAAATTACCCCATATTGAGAGTTGGTGAATAAATGTTTACATAATTGCTCCCACTTTTCCTGACTCTCTTAGTTCGATTTGTTTTAGAGGAGAGGAGTAAAAAATATTTCATTACAAGAGCTTTTGAGGCTGAACGGTCTAATTAATGGCTGACTAGTTCTCTCAATAGACTTTTATATAAAAAACCTAATTATCTCCATTCTACTGCGTTTTGAGGTTGTGATGACAAGCAGAGCCAGTGTTCGGTGACACCACGGGAGCCACCTGTGTGACTCAGCATCTCCTGCCCCCGACAGAGCCAACCCATAATATCCAGCAGATCTCTTCTCCTAAAGGTCTGAGAAATAGATGCTTTTAAAATGGACACGCACAAACCACCTTGGCTTTGTGACTAAACGGTCTATGCCATGTAATGAAGGGACCGTGGATGCTGGTCGACAGGTGTGCATTTTTGTTGTGTTGTCTTAGGTAAGGGAAAGAAATCAATTCATCTCAATATGACTGTCTTCACAAGGAAATGCCCAGAAAGGGGCAAGGTCCAACTCACTTCCCAAAAATCAAGTTACAGGGGTGGCAGAGGTAAATCTGGCAAAAAAATGATCTTTCCGATTTCGGATGCTCGTCATACCAGAAAGCTCATTGGTTTCAGAGGAGAGAACCAGGTGGGGCCTTTTAGAGACACTGTCCCAGCAAGCACGTGCAGGGGAGGCATGGGGCAGCGAAGAGGAAGCATTTTTAAATATCATATTTTCTAACTGTATGATATAGCAATCAGATGTACTTTTAAATTACAATCTGTTTATTAATAAATTCCACGTGGATGAACTATAACGGCAATTTTGCTTCAATATCGAACGGCAAATTTTGAGCGATTTGGGGATGCATGATCTGCCATAGAAAGCTGGCTTCTTTTCATCGACACACCTAAAAGTCAAATAATAATGTTTCGTGTAAAATTTGGAAAGAAAACACAGTTGTATGCCCCTCCCCCCATTGAAATCTGTTTTTAGTGACTCGGAAATGGGAGTCAAATATTTTATTGAGCCTAAATATAGGCTTTGATATATTAAAAGAAAAGCTATTTACAGGTGATTTGTTACTAAATAAATTCTTGGAGGAACACTTTTAATTACCCAAAAGGTAAGGTAACAATAAACACAGGAAATATAAATGAATGAAGTGTTCGCAGTCACACTGCTTTAGGAGCTATAAATAACCCCCTCCCCAGCTATTATTAGCATGTGCGAACAAAAGAAGGTTCCAGAAATAGAAAAACAAGAGCTTCGTGGTGAGCCCTATTCCATGGCATAGGAAATGTCTCCAGCAAACTCGTGGATTTAGGGGGTTAATAAAGGACATTTCCACACTGTGTGTTTGCCAAGGAAATTCTTTTACTGGCATGTTTGTAAAATTGGCAGGCCCAGGTTTCCTGTGGGTGACACAAGGTGTGATGAAGAATTTTATCTTGACTTCCTCACTAAAATCAGCACTGATTGCTCGCCTTTTTCGTAACTTATTTGGTTATCATCGTGCAGCTGAAGGAGGAAGGGGAGCGGTGTGCGTGGCCAGCCCCGGGCCAGGCGTCGGGCCTGTGACTCGGGTCCCAGCGTTTGCATCCGGGTCTGTGTCTCTGTGTGTGTAACCCTGAGCCACGGCTTCCTGATTGGTGAATGCAGCAAACAGACTGAGCCCGCAATATTCTGGGCATGATGCCGAGCAAGTGGGGACACGAAGTAAGTAAAGATGCCTGAGCGGACGGAATCGGGGACAGGTCATTAGAACTGACGAAGAATGTGTCATAGGGATGGTACATGGGCAGGAATTCGGTCTATGGAGTGGGGACCAGGACAATGGTACAGAAGTGGCGCCCTTCGAACCAACTCAGTGTGGAAGGGTGCCTCGTTGAAAAGGGGCAGGGATCCTGTACTCGCTGACCGCAAGGCACTCGCGAGGAGCCAACGGTGTGATAAAAAGTGAGCTGAAAAGCGCAGCAGACGATATGCACATGTATTACTGTTGTCCTATGCGACACACAGAACATATTCCTATTTTACCTCATTTTTATGATGGAAGGATTCATGTGCATCAATATGACAGATCTAATTTCTGATTATTAAATTTTTTTTTGGATGACTAACGAGGAGAGATGACAGCAAAAGTGTACTGAAAAGTGAGAGAGATGTAAATCTCCAGTACATTTGTTTTGTTGTGTTTTTAATCTGTTTAGATCAGAATCAAATGAAGAAAAAATAACTTCCCCAAATTCAGATATAGTTTCTCCTGAGTAGTAATGATAATAATTATTTTTAAAAGCTCATCATGTTTTTGGCGAGTTTCAGGAGATGAAATTATGAAGATGTGGCATTTAGTAATGAGCGGGTCATTTTTTAAAACATAAATCACTTGTTTGCAGACCACACGTGTACCCTGGTAAAAGAGATCATGTCCTCGGCCAGAGGAGCACTAGAATCATCTCCCTCTAGTAGAAATGTACTATTTTCCTATCTTAAGTCGGGCAGCTCTGCGATCGTTTCGTTCACTGATTTACCCAACAGATATTTTTTGAGTGCCCACAGTGTGCGACGTCGGGGGAGGCAAGCAGTGCGTTAGTAGTCTGTGTTAGTAGAATGAAACATTTAAAAATTGCACGCGACTCAGACATCGACGGCCCGCCCCACCCAGCACTGCCATTTATATGTGATCCCATTTTTAACCGCAAAAAAACAGGAGCCTCTTTGCTTCAGCTACATGCAGATGAACTTAGAGTGGGCGGTACGGTGAGCGGACGTGGATTCAGAACCTCCACCGCGAGCGGCGCTCACTCCCCGTCTGCTCGTTAGACGTCCGCGCCCCACAGTAAAGCCATGAACCAGCAGAAATCTGCCCTGCGCCCAGAGTGATCAGTGATAGGCCAGCACGAACCGAAACTCTTTCAGCCGAGGTTCAAGGGCAGAGGGGAGGGTCCCGGGCCACCTCCCATTTGTCCCATCCGTACTGGCTGTCCCGCAGCATCCCTTTGCCTTCCCCCTTGTTACTTTTTGTCCCAAGATAAGGACATTCTGGCTGGGAGTCTTGAGCCCTCTGCTGCCAGATTCCCAGAAATTGTAAGCATGGCAGTTCGAATTTAGAAGAGACACAAGTGTATATAAAAGCTCTTCTGGTTCCATTTGATTTTTTTTGTTGTTGTTAAGAAACAATAGTGTTTATTTATCATGTTTGGCTGAGAATGTCTCTGGCATTTGGTCCTTTCAATTTGAACAAGAAGCCCAACTTAATCACATCTTTAAAAAACAAAAAATAGTTTGCAGCTGAGGGCGGGTGAGGAAGATGGAGTGGGAACCGCAACCCAAGGACATAACAGACAAGAAACAACGTTTCCCCTCCCTCTTCTTCAGAAGTAGTCTTCCGCACGGCCTAACGCGCTAACATAACCCCGGTCCCAATATTTCAAAAGATACAGGACTTCCCAGCATGACGATGAAGTTTTCCTGTGTTCCAATAATAAAGCCTCAGCGAAGCAGCCACTTCCAGTTCCCCTGGGCTCGGCGAGCGGCGGGGACTAACGCCTGAGTGCTCGCCTGCAGTATCAGTGTGGGGGTCGGAAACAGATGTCCACGGGACAATGCCATTTGTTGTCACTGTCGATACTATGTGGCAACTTTCCCAAACGAAATTGTTTGTGGATGGAAAAGAATGTAAGCAATGATTCATGTCCAGGAATCTTTTTCTTTTTCTTTTTTTTTTTTTTTTTTTGGCTGCAGGCTAACCATATTTTATTTGTTTTCAATCATAGAACATTAGTGCTTTAAACATTTTAGGATAACTTAGTGTTAGAGAATCTTTTCCACTTTTTTTGGTCCAGCATTTCCTTCTAAATGGAGTGGCTATTTTAGGTGGTTTACTGGAAATAAGTAAATGCCTTACCGGTATCTGAGAATTCAGATGAATGAATGACAAGCCCTGCTTAGTATTTTTGTTAATAATTTAGTTGTTTCTTTTTATTTTGTTAAGTAATTTGAAGAGAGAATTCCCAATAATCAAACAGTAAGTAGAAATGTGTATTGGTAATAGGCGGCATTGCGTGATCTTGGTTTGAAACTTTCATGAACATCATAAAGGATTGTCCACTAACTCATACTTACTGTAAGAGACAAATTAAATATTAATTTATAGAGAGGCTTAAATTGTGCTCACAAGGAATCGGGTACAGCAAAGCCATTTAAACAGGAGGTCTTCCATGTCACGTGACACACACAAACCATAGTTTTCAGGAAGAAAACCTGACACAACCAGGTGGTATACTACTACCCATCATTCTAGAGTCATTTTTATAGAAACAAATTTTATTCCACCAATTAAAGTCTTTGAGTGCTTATTCATAACAACAGATGCTTAAGGCCAGAATTATAAAATGTTTTATGTTCTTTTAAACACATAGCCATCTCTAATACTAAGGTTCCTATATCACACACACAAAAGTTATTTCAAGGGACACAAAAACAAAATCTGACTTTCAAGCAACAGACCAAGGAGAGTTGCTGCCACCTGCGGTGGGAGGGGTCCTAGGTTAGGAAGCGAGAGGCTGGCGTCCAGTTCCTCTAACTGTCCTGTTAATAAATTGTGGCTTTTGGCTCCCTCTCGCTCCGACTTCTTTGTCTCTGCAAGATGACAGGTCAGGCTGGGTGACCTCTAGGATCCTTTAAGGCTTGTACGAGTTTTGATTCTAGTTGGGAGATAACTTTCAGGACCTCGAATTCTGCTTTCTAGCAGTCACTGTCAGTGACATCTTTGGCTGGCAAACATGTTTGAGCCTCTGATGAAAGCGATGGTTAATCCGCCCAGGAAAACGCATAAGCAGAAAATCTTACTTGAATTCCTGGGGCTTCAGAGACCCCTTGAACCTGGGGTAAGAACCCTGTGCCTATTCAAAGAAGGTTTGCATCTCACATTTCTGGGCAGATTGAAGCAGGCATTTTTAAATCGCACCGAACTGCAGCATCAGAACTTTGTAATTATTTTTAAGTTAGTTCTTTTTATTTCCTAGCATTTCCGCATGTTAGGAATTTCACATTGGTATCTGCACGCTAGGAGAATGAAAACATCCACGCTGGCCAAGTAAAGGCCGGAGTTTGCCTGCACCTCTTCCCCAGTGAACCGAGACCGCCAGTGTTTCCAATTTATGAAAAATTCAAAATTAAATGCCCTTATCAAAGAGATAATGGGCCTAGGGACGGCTATTTGAAGCCTTATTTGTTTTCTGGACCCAACACAGAATCCTGGCAGGCACAAATGACTGGAGAAAGTAGTAATTTAAGTAATAAATACAATCTAGAAATTAATTCTAATTCAGATTTAAGAACATTTAAACTGCTTCAGTATTCAACTCTGGTGTTTTTTGTTTTGTTTTGTTTTGTTTTTTGTTTTGTTTTTTAAGTCATCGATGGGTAATTCTCCATTCTCCTAAACTCTAATATCATTTGGAGAAGGCTTTGGCCTTTTTATTGAAGTACTTTCATGCACACAATCTCATTTGATCCTTCAGTTAACTCTCACTGTTTTTACACTTAAGAGATAACTGAACATGTGTGATTATTTTAATGGTTTGTCTCAAAAAATCTAACTGACCACTTCTTTCACTGAGCCAGTTTATAAGCTTTAGTAAAACTTCCTTTTTACTCTCAGAACTGTAGCTTCTAAGTTCTCAAACTGACAAATTCTCCATAGGCTCACTTTCACACTTTTCTAATTTTATTCGTTTCTCCGAGTTCGGGTTAAATTGGAGAGATTTATGTTGCCTCTTTCTGGCAGTATGAAGAAAACAGAAATTTGAGCCCTGACGTTGGAGGAAGGGCCCCGATTCTTGCCAGGAGTGATTTCGAGCGGGGAGCGCCTGCACCCTGCCTTCCCCACTCCACTCCACAGATATTGTCGGTGCACCCGACACCCGGAGCCACCAGACAGCACGCTCGCTCGGAGCAGGGTCCCTCAGAGGCTCCGAATCCCATCTCTGCTCTCCGGCGATATTTTTCTCTGTTATGTCACAGAGGTCACCTGGCTCATGTGTGACAAACTGCCTGCATAAGTCACAGTGCCAGTGGCAGAGATTTGTGACCATGCCCCTGGTCCATTGCCTCTGAATTATTTCCCAGGCCCGCTGCTTCACATTTACACTCCGTCGGAAGATGAACAGGGGAAGGGAGTAAAACCAAGGGCAGGGCCTCGTCCTGAAGGACAAGGGGAAACAGGTGGAAGGTTAATGGCCCTGGAGTGATGCCACGAGCCTCTCAGGCTTGATGGATGGGCCTCGGGCCTGAACCGGGCATCGGCTTTCAAAGATATATTATTTCATTTGAGGAGAGACATCCTGGAGTCCTGCATTTGTCTGCTGATAGATGACCCTCTGTCCACAGCTGGTTATGGCGTGTGAGTTTTCCTTGGGCCTGCTCCCGTACATAAAAATTCTGCTGAGCTCCCAAGCTTTCACGGGCCTTTAAGAATGAATGGGATGTGAGCAAGCCCGCCGGCAGGCCCCTGGGTTTTGCTGCTGCTATTTCAGTAGTTCCTTTTGCACTGTCCTCCCCCAGGAGGCAGCGGGGTGGGGGGGGGCAGCGGGAGGATGGGGGATGAAAGACATTCTGCTCGTTCACGCATAACTTGATAAGGGTGGCCTTGACCCCAAAAGGGGGTAGAAGGGATGCTGAGAATCGGTTGGGCAGTGCTGGCTTTTAGGTGTCAGAAGGTCCTTACTAGGAGACAGCTCCCACCGACAGTTCCTGACTTAAGAACTGTTTGCTCCTTGCTCTCACCCCCGCCAGCTTTGAATGGTGGGCTTATTCTCATCTATTACGGGGTTCAGAAAGTTTGAGGAGATTTGGGGTTGGGGTGAACAGACAGTTGGGAAAAGATGCTTTACTCAGAGGCCAAAGGTTGATTTGCCAGCACCACTGGGCAGTGCTTCCCGAAGATGTGTCTGATGAGTCACAATTGAATCAACTGGTCACTCGGTTAATGGGACTGGTCTCCTGAATGAACTCGTGTGACCTCTGACAAGCTGCATCACAGTCCACGACTGCGAACATCACTTAGCCATCGCCTCCTAATGTCCACTGACTTAACAGCCATTAAAATATTAGGAATCCCCACGTGCCTTGGTTTATAAGTGTCAGGAATTACTACAGGTCGGGGGGTGTCTGCATGGAGTCTTTGACCAGATAATTCCTGATTACTGTGACACAGGCCTTGTCGGAGAGGACACAATGCTTCACCGCCGTGTTGCATGAAAACACGCACTATTCACTCATCTAAAGCGGGGGGGCGGGGGGGTCTTCTTTCACATTCTGTCGCGTTCGCTGCCCTTGTGCTTTGTAAACACTCGGTATCCCTGGAGGAAATGTCCAAATTCTCCGTGCGGACATTTTTATCCTGAATTGCTTTATCAAAAGCAAATTCACACGGGGAAACGTCCCGTGATCATCATAGGTGCAGACGTTACTTCCAAGAAGTTCATCCTGGGCAAAAGATGCGGCTTCGGGCCGTTGGCCACGTTATTAACGTATGATACTGTATATCCTACATGTAATATGTGATGTACACCATTTGTTATAACATGGGATTATAAAGATGTTCTTCCCTTTTCCTCTGCAATCCTGCAAAATGCAGGTGAGACCGGCGGCGGGAAGCCTGCAGAGGCGTGTTTGGCACCTGCAGGAGGAAAATTTAATGCCCGTTTTTAACGGAAAGCTTCGGAATCACTAATTAATTGAGAGTTGAACACTGAGTGTCAGCAGTGGAGAGAATCTGCTTTTCTACTTGTTGCTCTGACACATGGATGGAAAGGCTGCTAAGGACGCCACGCCCCCAGATGGGGGGCCAGGGGTGGGGGACACACGAGCCTGATCCCGGCGGAAGGGCAGGCCCCGAACCGCACAGGCGCGCTTTTCCATCAGGCTGTGGATGGTGGGTCTTTTTTTGCTTCTGACCTGAAGGCCTCATTTTTATGTTTGAAAGTTCCCACCTCTATCTCGGTCATCTTTTTCCTTCCGCTGGGGCGTTGAGACCCCATCCTGTGGGTTATGTCAGCGCCGAAAGCAAAGATCAAATCAAAGGCTCTGGCAGAATGGAAGCTCATTCTGAATGAGTGGGGAGCTCCAGCCCCCGCATCTGTCCGGTCTCCCCGCTCAGAAGGACACCTCCCCACGCCATCCCTGGGAGCCCTGTGCTTGCAAACAGGCCCTTAATTGCTCATTTGCAGTTGGGCAAAATGCTAAATGCAGAAAGAGTTCAAAGCCAAAAACAGGATCTCAATACACACAGTCGCTTATTGTTGCAAAATTAGAATAACAAATGTTCCCAGCATGAAGCCAACATAAACTTGCGAGTTTTATTCAACCTGAGACTCGCTCAACTTTTTTTTTTAGCAGCAGTCGAGCAGGCACACTTAGCACTGTTATTCTATACCGTTCTTTTAATGACATATTTAGATCTCCATCGCACTTTGTATTTTTACGTGTAATTACCCATATTAAAAAAAACACTCATTAGTGTTCCGTTCCACCGACTTAATTATGTCCTTAATTAAATCTTGACTAACCGAGGGTCACCGCAGTGGCAGTGGGATTTGTCACTGTTTGTCAGCAGGTGTCTGGTTGCATCTACTTCTGGTTTTCCTGTGTTTTGAATCTATTTAAGAGCTTACTTTTTTCCTAAATGCCAGAGAGACAGAGAGAGCTCGTTGGAAGGAACAAACAGCACGCATCTGACAGACAACTGCTCTGCGAAAGCTTCTTTGTACAGGGAAAATTTTGCTATCGTTAGTCTAGGAAGATCTCTAGATAAGGACAAAGATGCTGAAAACAGGCTTGGATACAAGAGATGCACATTTTTAAATATGTTTATATTCTAGAAATTATGGCCCTATTTATGTATACAATTCTGAAAGTTCCCTAAAGAACAAAAAAAATACCTTTTTTTGTGGCTGTGGTGAGAACATAGCATTCCATGTTTTGCCCCCAGGGTACTTTGTGTTAGTCATTTGGGTCACGTTTGTCACTGTAAAAATAGAAAACAAATCACAGAACTAGGAATGAAACTGAAAAAATAAAGAAATAACACCTTTTGTGTGTCTAAGGAACGCCTAAAAGTTCATCGTTTGGAAGGGGTTTGTGTGGGGACGGCTGCCGCACAGCTCACGGGAGAGGCGTGATCTCACTCCATGACTTCAGGGAGCTGTGGCTCCCACAGGTCCGCGTGCAACAGGCCTCCAGTGTTGATCTGAGTAATTGATTAGTCAGCTAAGCTTTTATAATTAGGTGTCAACCTTTCAACATAAGCCCTCAAAACACTTGCTGTGAATCTACAAAGCTTTTACATTTATTAATCAGTTTTTAATCTCAAATATATGCAAGCTACCTGCAAAGCATTTTTTTTTTCTGGGATTAGGATGGCCCTTCTGACATAAGCCCTCAGAAACTAAACTCAGACTGTATGCCTCTTGAGTTTTTCAGCCTAGAAAGTTTGGACTGTGAAATTCTGGTTTTTAAAATAATAACACTTACTTTCATTTAAAGGTAAAAAGTCACAGGTTTTCTACCACTTGAATTGTTTTTCAGAACTCAGATTTCTAATGGTAACTTTAAATGAGACAACAGATGACAGATGTCAGGCTATCGACAACATAAACCAGTACTGTGACTTAATTGGCATTACATTTTTATATTTTGTTATAATATTTTATCATTTTTATTGGTTTATCCATAAATATGGTAGGGCAGAGTAAGAAAGAATTTCAAAAGAAATATATACAATAGTTCAACTGACTATATTTCTGAAATTTAAACCAGTTCATCTCATCCTGCAGCGTTAACTCCATCTGCCTCTCTGAAGTAACAAAAATATTCTCTCTCATTTGTTATTCAAGTAATTCTCAAAGCGGTTCTCATTTGATGTTTCCTCTAAGTTTCCTATCACTTCTAAGTAATTTAAAATTTAAATATTGAGCTTCTATGGTTTTTAAACCATTTCAAGTGGCGAGATGGTAGGAATTGTCCTGCACCCTGCGGGTTCTGTCCGGCCTCACCCTTGTCTGGGGTGATGAAAGCCTGGGTTATGCTGAAGCCAGCGGCGGGGAGGGTGGGGGCGACCACAACTACAACGACTCAGGCTTCCCGAGGGCACAGTTTAATTACCGCGGGGTGGGTCAGATATTTTTAAGAGCCCTTCTTCTGTTCAGTAAATAATCAAGCGTCAGTTATGCGCCGGTTAACCCTTTAGGACTTGGAGGTCCACCGCTGTTACACAGACAAACTTCTCTGCCCCAGTGCCACCTGTGTGTCTATCTCCCCAGCTCCTCTCTGTCTCTCCTCGCCGTTTTCTCCCACAAACCCTTTGCACAGAGCTTTGAACTCGGTAGTTACTCCACGAGCGTGTTAATTGTCAGAAATTCGGTTATGTTAATGTGAGAACGATGATACCAAGTGAAAGCAGAGTTTCTCAAAATTTTCGATCCTCAGGCCCCTTCGCCCTCTTGAGATGACTGGGGAATGCGCAGGCCGTTTGCTTATGTGAGTTTTACTGTCGATTTGAATGTATTGGGAGTTAAAACTGAGAAACGGTTAAGAAGTGGTGCTCCCAAGCAGCGTGTTCCTTTGTCACCAGGCTCACAGTGTCATTTGCCCTGGAGCCTCTGTGTAGCCACAAGAGGTGGAGGGTCAAAGGGCAAACAACAGCTTAGTGAGTGTCTTGGGGGAAGTTTTAACTTCTTGGCCCCTCCGACTGCACCTGTGAAACCAGTGACTTAAATATTACTGTTGTGGGCTTCCGCTCTTCCAGGGGTTAAAGCTGGATGCTGACAGTCCCCAGACTGGGCCAGTCAAATCGGCAAGTCGGCAGGGCGCCAGCAGAGACGGGGGCAGAGACCCTCCTCTGCCGGCGTGAGGCAGACTCGCGGCAGCCGTGGGGGCAGCACAGGTGTGCACACGGGTCACCGACAGACTGGCGTGGGTCTCCCCCGCATGCCAGCTGTGCCCCGCCCCCGTACACACTCACACTCACGCTGGGCCACGCTGGGCCTCGAGCTCTTTGAGCCGCCGTGAAGGGGCAGCTGGGAGCCACAGGGGTCCCCTCCGTGGGGTCGAGATGCCCCTGGGCCTCTCCGGCACCTACGGCTTCTGTCACGCCCCAGACGGGCAGGAACACCCGCAGGAGAGCGCACACAGAGCCAGGGCGCCGCCTCCGCGTTCGCTTCGCCTCCACCTCTGACTCGTTCTGCGATGCTCGGGGAGCCCTGGGTGGAGGGCCGGCCCTGGCGGGCGTGAGCTCAGCCCCCACAGCGAGGCGGGGGTGGAAGCTGGAATAAAGCAAGGCTCCAGGAGTGACCTCATTTGCCCAAGGTCACACTCATCTGCTGGCGGAGGCTGGGTTTGCGACAGGCCTGTCGGCTCCAAGGCTCTCGCTCTTCGCCACCATAGTGTGTCGTTCTCTGGATTCCATCGCCTACAATGCTGATGGGTGAGGGTGCGTCTGAGACTGCGTGTGCACACGTGCGCCTGTGGAGGAGGGCTAGCTACCTTCTGGGATTTGCTAGAGTTTTCCATTCCAGGGGTGGCATATTCAATCAGCACCGGCTTCACTGGTCAGCCCGTTTGGTGCACAGAACCCCCGGCCCGGACCCGCTGAATCAGAACCTGCCTCTAACGAGATTCCCAGGTGACTCGTCTGTGCCTTAGAGCCAGAGAAGCACAGACCTCGGGCACACGTGGGTCTCCCTGACTCTTGCGAGAGAACGAAGCGAGGCCGTGGGTGAGGCGTCCAGCTCCGGAGGCCAGCAGCATGCGAGTGAGGGAGCAGCTTCTCAGAAGAACGTGCTCGTTTCAGAGGCGGGCGTCTGTGTTGCCCACGACGGCAGACGCGACAGACCCACTCTGCAAGGCCGCGTCGTCGGGCGACCGTGCACCATGGGCGAGATGGCACGCCTGAGGGCCTCAGGTGTGGTAACCGTGTCTGAGGTCCCCAGGCGTGGTAAAATTGTCTGAGGCCCATGGTGTGATGACCGTGTCTGAGGTCCCCTGGCGTGGTGGCCATGTCTGAGACCCGCCTGCAATCCGCTTCATGAGAAGCAGCGGAGCCCGAAGGTTTCCGTTCAGGGACGTGGTTTGCGGTGGAGTCTGATTTGTACCACGGGGCAGAGGTCATCCCGAGGAGCTCGTTAATGCACTCGCTCAGGGAGCAGATCAATCTCCACCCGCCACCATATTGATCCGAGTGCCTGGCCGCCCACGTGCGAGCGGAGCTGGGGAGCCCTCCGGGCCCGGGGATCCCCGCAGGGGCGCCACCGCGGCAGGAGGCGGTGCTGCGCCTCCTCGCCTGGGCAGTCCGCTGCTGCCTAGCGTTCGGCCTTCGGCTTGTCCATCGGGTACTCAGAAAAAAAGGAAATAAGTTGCTTTCTGTGAGGAGTGTGTTTTCTGTGTTCTACGAACCGTACATGCACGGTGCAGGGGTGCGGTGTGTCGGACGCAGGCAGACGGCGTTAAGATCCAGCGACCTCGGTGCGTCTTCCCGCGGGGTCACACGTGTGCAGCAGCGGCAGCGGGTCTGACTCCAGCCCCCGAGAGCGCACAGAGTCAGTGGTGGCGTCACTGAAAGTCCAGCCGGTGTCACTTAGATTCCTAGATGGCCGGACGCCTCACCACATGGGAAGCAGCTTCCTCTTCTAAGGAACCGGCCGGAACCAGAGCTGCACAGAACTGACGGGTGGCACCCCCGTGACAGCGATGGCCTTCACTGTGGCGGGGGCCAGTCCTATACCCCACCCCACCGACCCCGCCAAGCGGCGGGCAGTTAGCTGAAGGCGGGGAAGGGCGCAGGCAGCCAGGAGTTGGTGACGACTCAGTTGGCTTTTGGGTCTCCGGGGACCAGGGCCAGGCCAGCCCTTTCGGAGGTGACACAGAGGGACACCAAGAGGCCAGGTGCATCGCTGTGCGGAGACATGGGGCCGAGAGGTGTGAGGGGACGTGACACTGAATGCTGCCCCCGCAGGCTGGCACCACGCATTCTGCCGTGACCAAAGGGACACGTCTCCAGGAAGTGATGCTTGGGCCACTAGGAAAAAGTCCCCAGGATCAAACTAAGTTATTATTTGCCTAAATCTCTTGAGACGGGAATCTGGTCAATCACATCGCATCGTGCAGTAACGTGGTGGGTTTTCAGCAACGTGAAGAGTGTTCTCTCTAGGCCCCTTCCCCACCTCAATTCTAGAAGAAACCTCAGTCCTATCTCAGTCTCGGCACAAAACGGACCCCACGGGATTAAGTCGAAGCCGGATCTTGGCGCGCCCCCACCCAGGCACCTTCGCCGTCTCCCCCTGACGGCGTAGACTGCCCTGATGGAGAGTGTAAACTGTGTGAAGGGGCCTGGCCGCCATGCATTGCTTGGGAAGTGGGTAGAGGGATTCTCCCAGGAGCCTTTGCACCCAGCGAATCCCCATCACCTGAGGTCCCCACGGACCTCTCCTTCGCCTCTGCCCTGAGTTCGGTTGTAATTTTGGTGAGCAACACTGAGGCCACTTGGGTTCTTTCCTCTGTCCTCTGGCCAGCCGCCCGATTACAGTGGCCAGCCAAAAAGGACCCAAGGACATTTGTCGACTGCATTGCAACGACGGAAGAGGTTGTGTCAAGACCGCACGGGAGTCAGGGCACGCTCGGGGGATGGTCCCTAGCCTGTCCCCGTCTTCTCCACCCCGGCACCCCAGGGAAGAACGGGAGAACCGCGGTCCCTTTCACACAGGGCAGAGCGGCCTGAACCTTCCTTAACGTCCGTCTTCATCGCCCATGTCTAGACGACGTGGTCCCAGAGCGAGTTAAGCCCGAGACATCGCTGGAGGCGAAAGGACAGCGCTGAGGCTGTCCACTCGGGCACGTCCTGGGAAGGCAGAGGCAGGGCGCTTCGGGACAGACGGGAGTGCTGGGGGAGCAGCAGGCGGCAGGCGCAGGGGACGCTCACGTGTGGGAGGGGTGACTCCGTGAGAGGCCACAGGCTGAGCCCACGGGAGCCGAGCAGGGCTGGGGACAGGGCACTGGACGTCGCTCCTTCACAGGGTCGCCAGCAGTCAGAGCTGACTCGGTGGCACGTGGGACACATACAGGCACAATTCTGACAGTGGCTACATCATGGCATCTGGCGACATCTCTCACCAGTGACATTTAACACTGATGCTATGCAGCTTCAGACGTGGCTTGGCGCCCGGGGTGGCCTTGATCTGATTTCGTTCCCATTGCAGGCAAAGCAGGCAGGTGAAGGAAAGTGACGTCGCGCGTCTGGCGTTAGCATGTCGTCACATGGAGTGACATGGGACACGGCACCCGGCGGCCGGCGTCTGCCAGGCCCGGGACGTTCTGGATAAACGTGCCGCCTCTGGCAGAGCTCGACTTGGAAGGAAGCGGAATGGCGTTTGGCGGAAACCTCCGACACAAGCCCCGCCACACAGGACGTGCTGAGCCGCCCCTGGTGACGCGTGCTCGGCAGTCCCCGCTGCGGGGGCTGGCTGCCAGTGTGTCCCTGAGGCCCCTCTGTCCGTGCTCATGGGTGACTGGGTTGAGGTGTGCGAAGTGGAGGCCGGTCCGTGTTATGGCGTCTCCTCCCTCTGCCCACAGCTGCCTCGTTCCTTCTCCCGGGTGTCACATGGAGGTGGCCTGGGCCCAAGGGGGCCCCCTGCATCGAAGGTGTGGGCTGCCTGCTGTACGACAGCCTCTCGCCTCCCAACTCTTCTCGTTTCTGGCCACCCCAGGCCACCCTGCTGGGCAGTGGCCTTCGAAGGGACAGCTAGGGGATGTGGAGAAGGTTAGTGTCCCAAGGAAGCGCGTGACTGAAGAACTGATTCTGGTGACTGCAGGACGAACCAGAGGGAGGGAGAGGCGGGCAGCTCGTCCGTCTGGGTCTGGTGTCTGCACAGGTGCTCGTGGCTCAGCTGGGAGACTGTGTGCGTGTAGCTCAGGGGAGGTTCATGGGGACGGGCTGGAGGCTGATGTCACATGGGTAACGCCCCCTGCCTGCTGCCCTCACCTGGAAGCAGGGACACACAGGGAAGGGAAACCCCGTGGCCCCCTGGAGAGTCAGAGGAGGGGGCAGAACAGCCCGGTCCCAGGTCTCTCTATTATGGGACAGCAGTGACCCACGTGGAAAGTCCCCTGGGACCACGTCCATGGCCTTCAAGCAGGGGATCAGCCACTCACAGACCCTCTGGTCTCGGACCCTGACAGGGAGCCTTCCTGGCTGTTCCTCCTCGCACTGGCCTGTTTGCAGCGCTGGTTTAATCATTGTCAGCATGGAGGCATTGCTCTTGGACTTTGCAGCCGGGGCTGGTGGGTGCCTCCCTACAGCTAGCTGTCTCTCCTGAAGCTGGACCGCGGTGGCGCGTGGTGGCGTCCCTTTCAGACGCCAGCCAGAGGAAAAGCGGAGAAGCCACAGTCCTGTCGTGGACAGGGAGAAGGGGGGGCGAGGGCAGCAGGGAGGCTCGGGTAAGCTGGTGTGGGCGCCAGAGTGGCCTACACAGTCTCAGTCCTCGGACTGTCCGCCAGAGCCCATGCGGGCGAGAGCACTCGTTTCTAATGATTAACCTTTGGCCGTGGGAAGTCGGCTTCGGGACAATACGAGGCTTGTCTTCCCCGCCCTGCAGGGCTGTGTCACAGAGCAGCCGGGCTTCTGAGATAAGCCCTTGCTTCATTGCTGCTGATAACGCAGCTCACGCCAGGCAGCGTCGCGAACTGCCAGCGAGGCGTTCTGTGGAGGAGGGCGCACGCCTGGTCCCCTCCAGCGCTCACCAGATGCCCCCGAGCTGTGCCCCGACAGCATCCATACCTGGAAAAGTTACTCGAACGTCGCAGATTGTGTCCTCCCCACCCCCACGTCTCCTACGACCCCTTTCTAAAGAAAAAGTATCTTCAAAATTGCCGCCATTTCTTATCTAGAGATAAGGAATAAGTCGGTCACCCGATTTATTTTCTGCGCCCTGTTGTCCCGAGACGCATAAAAACCCCGTCACCAGCGGCTCGGCAACGCTGTCTACACACCAGGTAATACAAAATCTGACGTAATCGATCATGGAAAACAACGCTCTGGGATGCTGATTGGAACCCCCCTCAGAAGGTGTTAAAACAGGGGGTGACTGCTCAGGAGAGGTGTTCGAATGACAACCAGTCAGGACGTCTTTCTGGGGCCACATGGAGCCCAGAGCCCCCGGCACATGCGGCTGGGCCGATGCAAAGGGCTGCCGGGCACGGAACAGCAGCCCCTCCGCAGACACGGGCTAAGGACAGAGACAAACGGGCGCAGCGCGGAAACGTGCAGAAGGGACGGGAGTGAGTCACACATCCCCTCGCTGACGGGCATTTATAAAACGCATCCGTTCTGCCAGGTGCTGCAGCTCCAGTCCTGCCGTGGCCTCGACGGGGACACACAAACGCGCGGCGACGGGGCTCGTGGCACCAGGGAGGTCCTCGCAGAGACCTAGGTGGGCAGCACGGAGGAGGCGGCGCCAGGGGTGACACAGGGGGAGCTGACCACGAAGCGCCAGGTACAGAGATGGCTGTTTTCACTGCTCCCGCATCTCCACCGACAGCGACCCGGACCGTGTGGCTCCGAGGGGCCCGGCCGTCCCCACCGCCTCTGCGCGCAGCAGCCGGAGGCCCACGTGGGGCCGGAAGACGCTTGGCCCCTTCGCAAGGGACCTAGAGGGTCCACGGAAGCAGAAGCTTCGCTCCCTCCTGGACAGTGCCCTGCTCACGCCCACCCCTGACACACACGCACACGGCACCAGGACGAGAGCTGAGAACGCCACCACCCGCTCTTCCTCCGAATGTGACACCAAATGCGTCCTTATTCAGACGTACAGTCTCAACGTCCCAGCAGGACAGAGGGCCAGGAAAAGCCACGCTCCTACCTTATGACCTGGAGTGCCCTTGTCCTGCTGCCCGTGAGGGTCGGCCACCGTCAAACACGAGTGGAGAGAAAGAGCCGCGTGAGCCGGCTCCAGAAAACACGCTCCCGCCCACTCCACTCGCCCTTCCTCCGCGGTGCGGGCAGCGGATAATCGCGCAGCTTTTTCATTTTTCAGCCTGAGAAATGAAAAAAGCACGTTTTCTTGCTGAGTAAATAGGTTCGCACACTGGCATCCCCTGTAGGTGACCCTACGGTCACTTGGACGGGTCTTACTGCAACATTAACGTGTGTGCTCATTGCTTCTGGGGAGATCATCTTAAAGTACAGTATTTTAGGATTCCTTGGAAAGAGAACTAAATATCTGAAGCGTCACATCACAAAGTAAAAATCTACCGCGGAGCCAAACTGCCGCTATCACCGGTAAGTGTGAGTGAAGCACAGGCCGTGACACAGGGTTTGCTGACACGAGGACACGATAAACCCATCGGGCAAGGACGCTTGGTTTTGAAATCACCCAGCATCGCAGACAGTTGCTGGGATCGACACGTATGTTGCTAGGACGTGTGGCCGCCACTCCTGGTGTCAGCGGTTTGCAGAGGACACTGAGGCAGATCTCTGTCACTGACGCGTGACACCACGCGACACTCTGGGGATTTTCCACTAAATCACCAAGCACTGTCCCCACCCCACAAGTCATTCCACAAGGTGGGGACTGCCCTGGCCCCGTTTGCCGTGCACCCAGGTCTGGCACTTACGCTCGCCAAACTACTGTCTCCTAAAAGCATCTATGTGTGTGACGAACGAGGTTCTTGTGGTCAGGGCACCCCAGCTGATGCGAAGTCTTTCTGACGGAGATGTTGGGGTCCCTTTTCCTGACCCCGAGCCCAGCTGTAGCTTCGATGTCTGCAATTGCTTTTTTCCTTCTAAACGGGATCAGTACGGCCCACCAGTGGTGAGCCCTCTCTTTGCCCTTGTTTCTTCATTTTGTATTGTGTCGCCGTTTGCGAAGGGACTGTCCTGTCTACCTCATTTCATCCTCACGGCAAGAACGGCCTCGCATAGTTGTAGGTGAGAACACAGGACCTAGAGAGAGTGGCCTGGACAGCTCTCTCAGCCGGAACGCGCGGAGCTGTGCTTCCGGTCCCCGTTACCTGTGTTTGGTGCTCTGTCGGCCACTGTCCCTGTGCCCTGTGCCCTGTGGCCCCCGGCTGGCGTCACCACTGGTGTGATTCTTCCTTGTCACCAACTTGCCCAGGGCCCCGCGGAACGGCTAGAGCGACCGAATGGGCAGCTTTCCCCAGCAGCTCGCCGAGTCTAAATACTTAGCTGAAGCGTTTCTGGGTGGACTACGGAGTATTCGTCCAAATGAAAATGATGATTTTCAGGAGCAGGGATGTGACTGGGGGGTGTCTGTGCTTCGGGGGCCCTGGGCGGGCACCTCCCCACTTACAGCGAGCTCTCTTCTGTCGAGAATTACGCACAAACAAGGAAGTCGCGAATGACGGTGCCATTTTTCCTTACTTTTTCACAGGTGGATGATCAAATGAAGCTGCTTCAGAACTGCTGGAGCGAGCTCCTGGTCCTCGACCACCTTTACCGGCAGGTGGTGCACGGGAAGGAGGGGTCCATCTTCCTGGTGACCGGACAGCAAGTGAGTACAGGGACCCGAAAAGCGTATCTCCGATCCGTGTTCGGAAGGGCGGGCCTCTGACCGGGCCGGAAGCCCTTGCGTGCTGTGGTTTGGTCGCCACAGCCGTGGTCTGGTCCATCCCGACCCTGGCGGTCACAGTGAAGCGTCCCCGCACACACAGTCACAACACGGGCCGCGGCCAGGATGCGGGGACCAGAAATCAGGTGTTGAAGGGTCAAATAATCGTGAGGTCGAAATAAGATTCGGTGCCCGGTTTTCTCCTTGAGCTTCTGCGTTCATCAGCCACACTTGTTTGTCAGCGATTAAAACACAAACAATAACGAACACATTAATTGTGGAATCGTTACTGTTTTGGATTCGTATTGGTGGAAGAGACTGGTGCAAATGGCGACCGTCATCTACATGTGGCGTGAGGACAGGCGAATGAGAGGGGACAGGAAGATTAGTTTGCAGGAGTCATCGCTCGAAAGGAAGAGAGAGAAAAAGTTACTCTCAGGTCCTACTCTTCTCAGAATAGCTATTTGTTCCATCAGTGAACACGCATGGCGTGTCCCCTAGTGGGCCAGTCACTGTCCTAGGGCGTCGGCGCATGCTGGTGGACAAAACAGGAAAAGACTTCGGCCCTCGTGGCCCATGTCACTGCTGCCGGGGAAGCAGTCCGCCCGGAACCCCGGGGACAGCCACAGGCCGTCAGAGGCCGGAGGCTGTGCGAGGGGAGAGGACAGGAATGGCCCGGGGCACAGGGCGAAACAGGAGTGGTCAGCGTGGCCTTATCGAGAAGGTGACAGTGAGGGACGCCTTGGAGGAGGGGACAGACGGTCAGCCTTGTGGGCAGCCTGGGAGCCAAGAACATCTCAGTGGACCTAAGCCCAGCTTCACGGGGACTCAGGAGGCCCCCCTATTTCTCGCCCTCCCTCCTGTAACTGAGGCGTCATTAAAGTAAGTGTGTGGGACACAGCGATCCCTCCCACAGGTCTCTGCTTTCCCACCCGGGCGTCACTGTGGCGTCCGGCGGCGCTGAGTCCTCGGCACTGGGCACCGAGGTCCTTCACATGCAGCCGCAGGTGTGTGTGTGCCGTGAAGCCACGCAGGGCACATCTGAAGCTGAAAGGCCGTCTCCATACCATCCGCTGTGTTATTAAATAAATCACATTCTCCCAATCAGAGTAGAGGCAAGCACTGTTTCAGAGTTTCTGCAAATCGAATCAATTCGACCATCGCCATCACTGCCTGCTTCCCGCTGTCCGCATTCCAGACAAGACAACAAAGGCTCGGTGGGGTTGACTTCCTGCACTTTGGAATCTGTGTTTGGCGTTTTCGCCCCGTGGTCCACGCCTTTGGCGGGGTCACCCCCATTCCCAGAGTGTGGTCGCTGGCTGGGCCCTGCAGCCCACCCTCTTGTCCCCGCCCGGCCAGGAGCTGCATTAAGAGAACAAGACGCGGCCCACAAATTAATGTGATTTCATTTCCTTCTGAGTTTCAGAGATGAAATGGTTTGTGCCATCCTTTCTCGAAGCACTTTCATGCCTGCTCTTTAGAAATGTTCCTTGCTTCACATTTCATTTTCCCTTAAGTGCTGCCCCTGGGTAGAGGTAATTACCATTTAAAAAGTAGAGAAAGTGCATTTCTTGTCTGTCTGATTTTCAGAACCAAGAACAGTCGAGGAACACATACATGGTCTTTATAGTCTTTAGTGTCAGTTATTGCTACTTGGTGTGTTGCCATCACAGCCGAGGGAGGGGACGCCCTTCGCAGCGAGCTAGTCACCTCCTCACAGCCCAATTCTTCAGCTCCTTCCCCCACTTTTTTAAAAATTATTTTTAAATGACAGTTACATTTTTAAATGACAGTTACATAAAATGTTATATTAGTTTCAGGTGTGCAACACAGTGATTCCGCATTATGTAATGATGCTCCTTACTCAGTCCAGCCCCCCGACACTGCGCCTTGTAATTAGAACGTCTCTGGCTCTGTCCCCCCCTTGAAAGCGGGTCACATTTCTATCAAACCTCTGGCCACGCTTTCCCTCCCACCCACCCAGGGCAGGCGAACAGCCAGATTACGATCCGTTGTAGCTGGACCTTCTCGTTTAAGAAAACACTGGAGCGGACCTTTTCTTGGCGGGATAAGCTAGACCAGGCGCCCCCAGTGTGTCTGGGCCCCCCGTGACTTCTGAGGAGGAGGGCTTTCCGCTAACAGAATGAGGATACTTTTAAGGTGAGCGACAGTGTCCTTCTACGTCTCCACGGCTGCTTGAGGCTGGAGAGGTCAGGCACGGGACGAATGTCAGCTGATCACACTACAGCAGAACTAACGATCATGCATGGGCCATGCCCACGGCGACTCCTCCGGGACACGTGGAAAGCTCTGTGCTGTTGCAAGATGAGTGATAATGACGAAATACGTGTCTCCGTCCACAAAACCAGGGCCACGGTCCTGACCGAGGGGACCCCAGACAGCAGGCTGTCCCTGAAGCGTGGATGTGCCTTGTAGCGACGCGGGGACAAGCCAGGCATGCAGCCCCTCCCCTTCTGGCTGTCTCCTGCTGCTCACGGCTCCGGGTAGATGCGCGGTGCGCCTACCACAGAGAGGAGGAAACGGCGGACGGACGTCGGAACGCGGGGATTTCCAGAGAACGGCTCCTCGGAGCTTGGGCAGAGACGCGAAACGGCCGCCCCCCTCGTAGGCCCAGCGGAAGCACGGGTGGGGCCTGCGACGCCTTCGCCCCCAAACCTCACAGTGCCCGTTCCGAACCTGAGCCACCGACAGTCCATCCCGAGAGCTGCCGTCATGTTCTGATTCTTTTCACCAGGCATCTCTACAGTGTCTAAGTAATCACCTCGTTAAGCAGAAAGGATATAGTGATCATCAGCGGTATCCAATCTATGTATGGTCTTAGAGTTATGAGAAGAACTCACTTCTATCTGGTATTTTGGCACACCAAAAATATATCTGTATGTATATATACAATCTGTGTACGTATAAGCTACGTACACATTGTCACTAATTACCAGCCACTGCAACATCACCCTAAGGTCTACTGGCAACTTATTCACTATCTTCTATTATCATGGGTCGTATTCAAATGATAGGCATTGTACAACAGTCATCAAAAATTTCGGCTATTAGAACTAGAAGCAATTTAGCTAAAACCGTTTCCACCTGCATGATGACGCATTTACTCGAAGGGACATCAGCTTATAGTGTTCCTTCAACACCTGCCTGGAATTCAGTGGCACGAAGATCACGTGTAAGAGGGCGGTAAATCAATGTCCCCAAGTGCACAGGAGACCGGGAAGGCCAGCAGCTCCTGAAGCGAGCGCGTTCGACCGTGAGGACGCTGCTTGTGGGGAGACGCCGGGAAGCTGGGGCTCCGCATGCTGCTTCCGGGATGAGTCGCCCGCCCCCTCAGAGCCATTGCGAATTGATAAGTTACCGTGGAAGGTAACGTTACGGCCCCATTGACAAGCACGTCTGAGCTTCGAGGCCGCCTGTGGGTAAACGGCTGGGCTGTGATGGCGCTGGCATGCCCGAGTCTCCTGGAGGCCACCCCAGGCCACCGAGACCCCGAGGCTATCCGGCTGCATCCCAGGTGTGTGCCACACTCCCAAGTCTGCACTTCCGGCAGCCGGACTTACTTCCCACCTGTCAGAGCTGCACATGCTGGCATTTGCTCATCCATCTCAATAACGGAAAGGTTGATGCCGACACGCGCGGGTTTGTCTTCACTCACTTGCTGACTTAGGGCTTTGCCCGTGATGGCCGCAGCTACAGCACAGTCAACCTCTGGCTGCACGCTGGAGTTGGCAGCAGCATTGTCCCAACTTCTGTTGGTCCCAGATAATCGCCGAAGCAGGTGGCACCTTACGTCACCTGGCTTAACTGCCTTCTTTAAAGATCGAGGGCCAGAGACTTCACACAGCTTGTGCAAGGCTCTCCGCTGGGATGTGGCACACCGGCCTGGACCTCCCTGTCTCTTGTCCCAGGATTCTTCCACCTCCAGCCCCAGCTGTCATTCACTCCTCTGTCCCGTTTGTCCCTGTGGGGTTTATAGTCTTCGTACCTGGAGTAGTGGGAGCATGTGCAGACTCTAAAGGATTCAGAGCTCGGCAGCACTTTTCGGTAAGAGCCCGGGCGGCTCAGTCGCTGAGAACCTGCGTGCCAGGCAGACGCCACCATGTGCCCCGCCCGGTCCCTCTGCCACCAGCTCAGCCTCAGGCGGCCCGGGTGCTGCCTCTTCTGTTGCACGTGCAGAACCAGGAACCAAAGGGGCTCTTAGAAGCCTTGACGTTGAAGTGCCGGGGACAGAGCAGGCAGGACGGGCCGTGCAGGACGTGAGGCTCTCCCGAAAGCCACTGTAACTGTGGCTTTTTCATGCGTAGTTGACTCTATACAAACTGATTGACACCTTTGGGGTCGTCTTTCCACTGACTCATAATTTTTCACTCTCGAAAAAGGTTTCTGTACACCCAGTATTCTCTAGTTAAAGCTGAAAATTCAACTCATCATATTTACACAATAAAAAAAATCCATTCTGCCTTGTTTTTAATTGCAAATTCTACTCGAGGGACGAGTTCCCCTGCTCGGGAGTCAGCCCTGTGCCTTCTCCTGCAGAAGCAAGTGCAGTCAATTATGCTAATGAAATGTCAATAAATATAAAAATTTAATACAGTCTGCTCCGGGTGAGTGGCAGATGAGGACTTGCCTCCCAGACAAATTTGCTGCTGCTGCAAATATTAAATGCACCTAACCGTCCGCGTGGCTGCTGAGAGGTCTCAGGGAGGGTGGTGGGAGCGCCAGGTGTCCGTGGGGCTGTCCCGTGGGGCTGGCACTGCCACCGCAAAGCCGCACGATCGCTCACAGCCGCCCCGACGTCTTAACTTAGGACAGACGGAACTTCGCACGCCCCTGTGAATAACCCACGGTCAGTGCATCACGACACCTCTTATTTCTTTGTGAAGAAGGAAGCCTCTCTTCGGTTTTGTTTTCCCAGTCAAGACATTATTGTTCTTGTAAATAAGAACATGGCTGTCTTTCAAGAGAAATGTATTACTAACCATGTGAAAACAGTGTTTTAGGAAGCAGCAAACTGGAGCATGGTCTGAACGTGATTCTTCCGTCACCCACGAGCACACGGTCTTGAACGGCAATGACTTCATAGTCTCCGTAAAACAAAAACAGAAACGCACTCCTGTCTTCGTCTCCCTCGTGTGCTAGTTTCATGTGTGCACATGGAACGCTGAGCTAGATTCATGCCTTGTGGACAGTATATTTTTCTTTGAATGTATCCGTGAGAGTTAAAACATTCTAATCTTGTGTGACAATACAATTTTACAATAGAAAAAAAGTATATATATAAAAAAGTATCTGCAAAACGTAGCCAAGACCAGTTCCCCACGAAGCTGTCAGAACGGTCAGATTTAGCACAGAACAATCGAGACACGTGTGATAATGCCAGGGCATGTCTCCGACACCTCCGGGGGGGCTCCCCACTCTGGGCGTGGGGTCCCCAGCCCAGCTGCCACTGACGCTGGCTCTGTGCTGCAGGTGGAGTGCGCCACGATCGTGCCGCAGGCCGGGGCCACCCTCAGCAGCCTCCTGGGCCACGCGCAGGACTTAGTGGCGAAGCTGCGCGCGCTGCAGTTCGACCAGCGGGAGTTCGTGTGTCTGAAATTCCTGGTGCTCTTCAGCTTAGGTAAGGAGCCACGGGCGGGACGGATGACGGCCGCGGGCTGTCTCCAGGTCTGTTCAGCTTTCTGTCGCACTGAGATCGTGGCTTTCTGTGCGAGTCACGCACCCCTCCAGCGCGAGCGCGTGTGTTGGCCCGTGTGCCTGAGCCGGCATCCTGCCGTGGGGGGTCAGGGCGTGGAGACGGGGGTAACGGGCTTGGGTCCTGGGTTTTCTTCCTTCATGGCTGTAATGAGTAGGCAGCACCCGTAGGACGCTGTGACGGGTGCGAGACTTTAGCCAGCCTTGCTGCCGCTGACCGTCTCTGCGGGTCTGTTGTTTCAGCTCGCTACCTACCTCTGTTTCTATTCTTGTAAAATACGGGCCGTAATTAAGAACCTGTTTCTGAAACCTCCATCCGGATTAACTAGAAAGTGTTTATAACCAGATGCACCTCCATGCACGGATAAAAGATGGCCATTGTCAAGGGAAAAGGGTGCTTCTTTAGGAAAGCTTTGGAGAAGAAAGATAACTAAGCAAGACAGATTAGCTAAATCAAGGTTCTCAGTGAGTCAGCTGAGAAAAATCACCACCGCTTGGAATAAAAAAAAAGGATTAAGGAGATGGATTTTTATTGACTTCAAAGGAACAGATTTTTCTGCCTGTCCTATACTTGATTTCTGTATTTTGTTGGCTTAATAAAGCCAACTTAAATAAACTTTTTGCCAAGTCCATTTATTACTTATTGGCAGACAGCTGAGGGAGGCAACTTCCCTCACCAAAAAAAAAAAAAAAAATGCAGAAATTAGATTTACCAACATATGTTTTTTCTTTAGTCTTCAGTTATAAGATAGTTGTGAATTCATATCCCAAGAAATAAAACAATAAAACAAACGGCAAAGCGAAACAGATGTGTCCACTCTTGAAATTCGGTACTTTGGTTTTAAAATTCTTCTTGACATCACTGCACAACTGTTGCTAATAAAGGAATAGTTTGGAGTAATAGAACCAGAGTTAATTTTTCACATGTAGTCAACGTTTAAAATGAAAAGAACATTTTCATATTTTGGAAAATGTGATAAATATAGCGAAAAGAAATGTTACTGAAAATTTGAAAAGACAACAGAATTTCATAGATGTAGTGTTCAAAGGTTCGCCACTCCAGGACTGGGTCCTGTGTGGTTTCTGTGCTAACCACAATAAACAGGAGAGTTCTTGCCAAAGAAATCTCCATCTTTTACCCCAGAATGATTTTTACGAAGTCAAGACGAAGATGGTGTAGGCCTGCTTGCTGTAATCTCACAAATTATTCTGGGTGATGGCAAGATCTTAGTCTTTTCGACTAGCACATTTGATCAGTAATTAAATGAAAAATGGGGTAATATATGGGCAAGAAATCTTATAGCATCTTCGTGATAAAATATTTAAAGAGAGTCATGTCACTTCAATGGTATTTTAAATTAGTCGAATCACTGCGTTTCATTTGAAGATGTAGAAATGAACCATGAGCCATGTTTAGCTTCTATCGCTTTTATCTTTTCTTCTTCATTTTTCAAAATTATGACATTCTCCGCCAATACTGGGGGTGGGGGGCGGTGCTGGGGTGCTCTGAAGTGCTTTCAACCTTTGACCCTCAAAAATCATCTCTTGAGTGACGGGCCGTGCAGTCACCAGAACCTCAGCCACACTTGCCCTCATTGAATGAATGCTGACTGTTTGGGGGCCCGAGCACCAGCGACCAACCAGCCCAAATTTTCCTTAAAACTCTACCTGTTTGTTTTCGAAAGAAAAAATGAAAGCATGGCTTTTAGAGTGTCAGCCACTAGTTTATTTTTAAAGAAGCGAGAACGAACCAAACTTAATTGGGACTCGAGTTGATGAAGTTTCCAGTTTGTGAATGGAAAACTTTTCCCCTCGTAGAAACAATAAATAATCACTATTTGGGGGGCAACTTTGTTGAGGTAAATGGGTGACTAAGCTCAGATGCCCGCTTCACTCACGATGAGAATGAAACCAGACCAAGGCCACTCCGAAAGCCACCCCAAAGCCAGGGCCTGCACCCCAAACCCGTGTGAGCCCAGCACCTGAGCCTGGAACCGATGTGTGAGACCCCAGGCCTGCCTGGAGCCTCGTGACCCTGGAGGAAGCTTTACTTTTTATTTTTACTTTTTTGCCTCACTGTGAGATAATATGATCTGAGCCCACTGAGAACTTGGCAGGAAGGGAGATTCTAAGTTGGCCAGTTAAAATCGATGCCCCAAGAGAGGCCAAAATAAAGCTTTCCAAGTTTATTTATTGGTCTGTACTCCCGCTTTCTTCTATAAAGGAACCCAAGTGACTGATGGAAGGGAATTTGCTGTCTGTCACCAATCGATGCAGAAATAAGTCACACAGGGAAGAAGTGTGTAGGGCCACGGTCCTCAAATCGTGTCGCTTTGGTGTGAGTCCCAAAGACAGGTACAGTTCCCACTAACTGGGTCACCTGAGAACACATGCGGAGCCGGAAGGCAGGCCCCGGGGGCTCCAGCGTGGTGTTCTGAACAACACCCTGCACGCTCAAGCCCACCAGGTGTGTCCAGGTGGCTTAAGTGCTCGAAGCAACGAGCGCCCAGACAGTGCCCGCTCAGATGTCACATGGCCCCTGAGTACCCTCGGCCTGGAGACGCAGTGGCCAGACGCCACAGGTGCTGAGAAAAACGCACGCCACATCCCAACCCCATGAGTGGCCTTGACTTGTTGTGAATTACGCTTCTCTGGCGGCCGCTGTGTCTGAAGGCGCGTCCTGACGTCCCGCCGACTTAGAGACGGGGCTCCCCACCCCGGCAGAGCAGCGGGGAGCTGCCACGCGTCTCTAACCTGTGCTAGGTCTGCCGGCGCGGGGCCGGGTCCTGGGTCCAGCGCCTCCCCTGCTCTGTGTCCCCGGCTTCAAGCACATCGCCCAGCTCGCGGGGCAGACTCGGGGACCATTTCTGATCGAACACGTGTGAACGGCCTGACTTGGTCCTACGCCCGAAGCAAAGCCTATCACATGACGCGTGACATGGGACAGGAGGCAGGACAGGAGGCGGTCGAGCCACAAAGACACGCGTTGGGCGCAGGTTAGTTTTCTGAGATGAGCTGTCCCCAAGAACGCTCTCACAGGTGTCGCCTCAGCATTAAGCTGCTCGCTACCATTTTGCATCCTCCTGGTTTATGGGGGAGACGTGTACAAGTCCCTGGCAAAACGAACTCGTGCGACATTTGAGAGAATGTCATGGCTGAAACCGGGTATTAAACACGTGACCGAGCCGAGCATGGGAGACCAGTGTCCGGCCGCGCTGACGGAATCCCGTTCACGTTAGACAGGTGGACAAAACCACATCCTTATTCACCACGGCGGTTTTTTGCTTCCCCTTAAAGGTCCAGGTTTAGAATGCGGCGTCCATTACCCAGATGAGACTCGTCCTCCTGGACGTGGACGCCCAGGGGGCACGGGCCGTGTTTGCCGTGGGGATGTCTCACCCGAGAAGTGCCACTGGACGCTCTCATCAAACTGCCACCCAGGTCCTCTCTGTGGAGAAGCACCGAGTGTACCAGGCACTGTGCAAGGGTGAAGCGTCTTTGCTTCCTCCCCAGGGTCGGTTCTGTGATGTCAGACAAGCTCGTCAGCCTTAACGAAAGTCCCCTTCCTGTCTTGAACACAGGTGACATTCCTAGCAATTGCCAAAACATCCCAGAACAAAACAGGGTTTGTGTAACTTGACCCACGAGTTGGAAACGGTTTTGGAAATGGATGGGTGACATCTTTGGGTCTTATGAGTCATATTTTGGAAAAGAAACGAGGTGTTTCTACGGCAGGGCGGAGAGCGTTTCTCCTCGTCTGTTGTCGAGACTTACTCTGCTGTTGTTCTAATATTCTTAGCGAAGCAACGGCTTTTCATCCATCAGATCAATAAGCTATAGGTCCATGAGCATGGGAAGTCTGTCTGCCCTGCTCCTGGCATGCTACCTGACAGATAGTTAGGTTTTAATAAATATGTATTGAATTCATGAATGAAAGAAAGTTCCTTCCAACTTTTAGGTTAAAAAGAAAAGAAACAGGAACTGGAAAAAATTAGTTTAAAAAAATACGAGCATGAAATTTGCAGAGAGACTAGCAAATAGATCGTATGCATAAATATTAAAGAACTTGGCACTTTTTTACTTTAGATAGTAAAAATATCAAAATATAAGTCTTCACACTATGAAGGAGAGTCTTGCAAGGAAAAGGAGACTAAACAGAGTCCTTTTGTAAATAAAATAATAAATGGAACCAAGCAGTGACCATAGCGAGCCTCGGCGTTCAGGGTCTGTTCGCAGCTGTGACACTGAGTGTCAGATGCCAAGATGAGCCGTAGAAGGGGGTGGCAGAGATGCTTCACTTCCGTGCAGTAAAGCGTCCTTGAGGAGGTGGCTTGCGTAGTTTCTCCCTCGCAATCCGGAGACAGGCAGCGGCCTGACCGAAGGGTGGTCTGCGGACAGCCGCGCCCGACCTCCCCAACGTGGCCACGGGCCTTCCTGAGGCTGGTCACACTGCTTCATCACAGCCTTCCTGTATGTGCAGTCACCACACACAATGTTCACACATGTGTGCACGTGCACCACACCCCGCAACCATCGCACTCACACGCGCGCCACACTCTCTCACGGACCCACCCGCACAGTCTGGTGATGGATCCGGCCGCCCCACACCTGTTCCCAGGTGTGTTGGGTAAAGTGTTCCTCGTGAAGCTAGATAAGCAAAGGAGACATCCTGGGTGTCTTTCAATTAGCGCCCTGTCCCCGTTTCTACTCCACATGGTACCCTGATTCAGAAAAGCTCTCACTAGATACAGGCCGAATAACTACGCGTATCTTCCCACGACGGCCTCGCTGTGGGTATGCGGCTGCTGGCAAACATTCCCCGCGATGCATGTCATCCTCTGAAATCCAGGAAGCATTGATCAGCATTCAGCAGGGGCCGCCGTTTACACCACAGAGAGTTGGCAGAAGCGAATAATGGCACATAAAGTTGATGCTTGTCTTAATTAAGTGCAGTGTAATAGGTGTTGTGTGGACTTTTTTTTTCTTTCCGTGAGCAAAGCAGTTTAGCAAGGACCAGATATAATTCATTCTGGAGCCCTAAGCTGGAGCTTAATCGATATGCATTTACAGCCACGGAAGGGGTGACGGTCATCTGTTATCTGCTGGCACGAGAACATAATTAATTGCCTAAATTGCATTTATTTGGGCATATTTCTGAATAGCGTATGCCTGAAAATATTATTTTTTAGGTGTAATGTTGATACTGTCACTGCGCTAAGTGCTGCTGTTTAGAGATGATTTTTCACAGGCGGGTCGGCCTGGCAAACGGGGCAAGAGCAACGAGGAAAGCGGAGGGAGGACGCGGGACGCTGCGCCGATGCGGGTCCTGCTGTATAGGCGGCACCCAGCTCTGCTGAACTGGGGACAAAGTGGCTTCTGCGTGGGCGCAGCAAACCTCAGGAGACAGGTGTCGTCAGCCATTACTGCCACGACCCTTCCCCTAGCTCAGGCAGCCCACGCGCTCGCCCAGCTGGAGCGTGGGAGAGTGGAGATTCGCACACCCCCCCGGGAGTCCAGGCTTCCCCTGTCCTCACCGTGGCCTTTTTGATGAAGATGAAGGCACGACACAACACCTGTCACGCGTGGTGATGACAACCCCTTCCGAGTGGACCAGTCAGGAAGCCTGGTCCTTCTAGATCTTTCTTACAGGCTAGCAATGCCCCTTCACCAGCACCACCCCCACAGTCATGCCAAGTGTGCCTGGTTTGTTTCTCTTGCTCCCCGCCTTTGGAGTGGGGTGGTGGGTTTCATCTGTGAAGTCAGAAGCGCTGCGGAGATTATGGGGCATTTTCCAGTGGACCCACCGATTCCACACAGATCTTTTTTTACATGTAAAGAAGCATCTGTTGCCCAAATTCCCATCTTCTTATGAATCAGTGTCATGAACAGATCTGATCATTTATCAGAGTCGTAGCCTGAATTATTCACAGATTCTTCTTCCTTTGCTGATATTACCAGCTTCGCATTCAAAGGATTGGACCGCGTAGAGTGGATAGTAGGAAATGGGGGTCAAAAGATGAATTTGTGCATATTTTGAAGTATTTTAAGAATACCAAAATAGAAGTTTCTTCATAAATTCTTTGGCATATTCCTGATACTCCTATTAGGATAGTTTTAGTAATTAGCAGTTTCTCTTAAAATTAAAAAAAAAAAGGTTATTGTTGTTATTGCTGGCACAAGAAATCCTAGGACAAATGGAATAAGCACATGTGCTGGCATTCATCCAGGACGAGCCATCAAAAGGGACCAGGGTCATGAATACTGTAACAGTATCATTTCTAATTATAACTTCAAGGAACTTCCTCTCCCAAAGACAGAGCTGCAAAGCTCGTTCTTACCTAACAAAGAATAAGGCTTTCGGGAGTAAAAAACATCTTAATTTACCCTCTTTGCTTCAGATTTCCATGTTGCTTCGTGTTGCTCTGGAATCCGTAGGCAGTTGAGAGACCAGGTCATCCTTCCCCTGCCCCATGGCACTTTGTGATTTCACATACACCACGATTCATCGATTGCTTCTTGAGTCAGTGGATATGTATTACAGACGATGCAAAGGGAACGGTTTTCTACTCGCCTTCCTCTGCGCATCCGGCTGGGCAGTCTTCTCCAGCTCTGGAAATGGCCAACGTGCCCTCCAGCAGCTGGACCACGTTGCTTTCCTGGCCACGGTAACCGAGAGTCCCCACCTGTCCATCTCGTCAGTGCCATAGCTCAGCTTCTGTTGTTATCTGCTATAATTTGCATTCTGATGACAAGTGAGATTAGGGACCTTGATTAGGGACCTTCTTATGCTTCTCTGAGGCACCTGTGTGCATCCTCTGCCCGTTGGAATCTGGGCCTTACTGATCTGAAAGTCCCTCTTGAGATAAGATTAATTTGGCTTCTCCTTTCACTTTATCTTTTCTTTCACAGACGTAGCAACATTCATCAATATTTTCCTGAATGGTTTTTGCTTCTTGTAGCATCTTTAAGAAATCCTTCCCTACTCTTGAAGTTATAAAATTCATTCTCCTTTAGCATTTTCCCAAATGCATCGAAACCTTGCTTTTCACACTTAGATCTTGAGTATTGAAGCTGAGAGTTGACTTTTGTGGGTAGACTGAGGACGACACCTGGCTTCTGTTTTGCCTCATTTTACTTTCTTCACAGGTGGGCCGTTGCTCTGACTCTTAGTAGCTGGTCTCTCCCACTCTTCGTGACGCTGCCTCTCTCATGTGTTTTGTGGCTCTCTCTGGACTTTCTGCCTTGTTCCATGGATCTATTTAATTATTGTGCTGCTGATTCCATGGGTTTTAAGTATTATAATCTTGATATCTCTACCTTTTATTTCAAAGTAGTCTTAATTATCCATCTGCTTTAGCTTTTCCACATGAATTTTGGGATTGGCTTGCTGGTTGGGATTTTGAATAGAACTGCACTGCATTTAGAGATTAATTAGGGGAGAATGGCTCTCGTTACCAGCTGACCCTTCCCATCTGCGGACAGATCTTATCTTCCCTTCCGTCTGGTGTGTTGTCGGTGTCCTTTGGGAATGCCTCGTCATTTTCTCCCCAGAGGTATCATTCATCATTCCTGTGTTCTAGCTACTGGAGAGTTTGTCGTTACTGTAAATATAAACATTTTCTCTTACATTTTCTAATTGGTTTATATACATGTAACTGATTTTTTTATATTAAACAAATTTGCTGAATTCCATCATTCGAAACGGCTTTTTTCATAGTTTATCTTCTACATAGACAATCATAGTCTTCAAGTAAATGTAGATTTACCTCTTGCCTTTCCAATTTCCTTTTCTTGCCTTATCTTATTGACTGGATAATGCTGACTCGAAGCCGTGAAGAACAAGCGCTCTCCAATCTTTAGTGAGGATATTTCTTAAGTCCCGCGATTTTCTGTGAAAAGCTTCATCTATTCATTAGCGTTCTTTTTGTAAAAGCTGTCAGTCTTGGCGACCCTTTATTTTCCTTCTTTGCCTTCTGGTTCAGTAAGTCTTGCACTCCTCTCTGTCGTTTTGTTCTCAGTCTAGCGTCCTGAGTTCACATCCCGTGCTTCTGTTTTCAGCCATACGTCTCAGTTATATCTTTGTACCCTTCATCCAGTTGCCCGGTGCCACAACCTTACACAACTAGAGTCCATGTAAAAACCAGGAAAACGGCTCCGGCACTGTCCATGGCGGACTCTGTTGGCTAACTTCACCATTTTACATGCACTCACTCATGCGGGGCGTTTGCATGTGGCTCCTGCAGTTTGGCCACACATGTAGATGTGTGGAGCCACTAGCACGGTCATGACACAGACCTTTTCCTTTGTAGCCACTCCCAATTCTTCCTGTCTTCACAACCTTGGCGACCACTAATCTGTCTCCCATCTCTGTAACTTTGATATTTCAAGGATGCTGATTCTACGTTTGTAACCTTTGGGGACTGGCTCTTTTCACTTGGCAATATTCCTTCAACACCCACCCAGGAGTCGGCGGCTTTTCATGGCTGCATAGTATTCCATGGCATAAATGGACCAGAGTTTGCTCGATGATTGGTCTGCTGAAGGATGCTTGAGTTGTTCTAGGTTTAGGATATTACAAACCAAGCTGCCATGAACATGACGTGCAGACATGTTTTCATTTCTCCGGGATAAATCCCCAAGAATTCATTTTCTGGCCCATACGACAAGTGCATATTTATATTCTATATAAGAGGTGAGCTTATCAGCTTACTGGTAAACCATGCTAATAGTCGTATGTTTTAAAATGTTTCAAATCTCGAATGATAGTTTAATTAGCTATAAAACTTTAGTTTGGCAAGATTGTCACAACACTTGAGAAGGCTATTGGAAGTTTACTGCCTGTTCCTTCTGATAACTTTTAAGGTTTTCTCTTTATTTCTGGTGTCCTATACACTCAATACCAGGTGCCTAAGTATAGATTTATATAGGAAGTGCACATTCAACCAGAGAACACTGGAAAATTCCCAGTAATTCTCCTTTCATGTATTACTGCTGTATAAAGCCCTCTGCTAGGTCTCTCTTTTTTTGCCGTTTCCCCCTCATCTCGTGGTGCTGCTCCTTGTGTTAATGACATCTTCTAATTCTCTCTTCAGCTGTATCTAGTCTAGCCTGTATCTCATCTATTCAGTTTTTTATCTGAATAATTACTTTTTGTTTTAAAGATTTCTAATAGGTTATGTTTCACATGTACCTATTAGTGTTTAATTTTTTCCTGTATTGTTTCATAATTTTTCTCTTCATGAATAAGTCCCTTTTTTTGTTTGTCTCAAACATTCTAAGCAAACGAGATGGATGCATGCATGGGTAAAATGCATTGATGGACGGATGGATGCTGGATGAATGACGGACGGGTAGATGGAACATTCATTGATTAGAAGCCACGTCAAGCCATTTGCAGAAGCACGTGCTGCACATTTTCTTTTATGCTATCCCAGTTCATTCAGTCCCAGAATGACATAAAGGAAACCAAAACCCAATGGAAAGATAAGAACCAATCCTGTATTTTTGTCATCCTTGGTAGATACTTAGTGCGGGAAATTGTGCTGTTCATACAGGGAGTTAATAGGTAGACCAGTTTATCCATCACTAGCTTGTTTCTGTAACAATCGGTATAAAGACAAAAACAGTCCTGGACACTAGTAAGTTTCATCTATATTTAATGCCTCTATGCTGGTAGCAGTAAAACCCTAGATGATTATCAGTACCACTTAAAAATATGGCTCCTCATTAAATAATTAATATGTTAGGTGGGGGCAAGCTTCAAACAATGCTCAAAGCTCTGGTAATTAATGGACTAATTACGAGAGAGGCTTGTGCGATGACTTACACACTCATAGGACGGCGTGAGTGTGATTGTTTTAGAGCCAATGTGTAATTGTGGGTAAATGTCCAGAGAAGGCAGTGAAGGAAGAGAGTGAGAGAGAGATCCTGTGCTATCGCACCAGTTTAGAGGCCTGAGCTGCTGATTTAAAGACCTGTAAAGGCGGCCTGACGCACACCGCGAGCACTTCTGAGCGCGCCCCTCGTCACAACCAGAGCATCTCCCTGAGCCTCGCGACCGGGGGCCTCTCGGGGCGGTGGAGGCTGCTGTGGTGCAGGGCCTCTCAGCCCGTCGCCTTTTCTGAGCCAGGAGCTAAACTTCTCCCACAGCCCCTGCGGGTCCCGCAGGGGTGCTGTGACTCGTTCCAGACCCTGGGGTGTTAGGGATTAATGGTGGCTCGTTTTCCCCCTGTGGTTGGCTATTCAGAAGTGACCTACGCGCAGAGCTTTCTTGGAGTCTGTGACGTGCCAGCTCCAGAAAGAGGAGGTGAGGAGGGAGATGGGGCTGCAGACTGCAAGGCACGCCCCTGAAAGGCCCCCACCCCGGCTGGGAGAGGCTCGCTGCCCCGCGTCCTTCAGCGCTGTGCTGGGCAGCCTGTCGAGCCTGCCGGCCAGTCGCAGGGCAGCCTTCCTAGGGAAAGCCGCGAGTTTCAAGTCGGCAGGGACCGCCCATCAGTCACCCTCAGAGCGTCCGAGCCTCTGTTCTCCGCCTCCCTCCCGGGAAACGGCGAGCTCCCCTCTGCTCCTGATGTGTCAGCTCTGCTGGTTACCAGCACCGCAGGAAGTCAGTGCGGCTCGCTTTCCCGCGCGCCCCAGGGAGGGAGCCCCTCGCTGCTGCACGCCCGGTGGAAGCAGCCCCAGGGGGTTGGCTCTCTCCAGGCTCAGAAACAGTGGAACCCCACGACGCAACCGCAGGGCGTGCGAAACACCCGGCTTTCTTGGAAATGGAGGAAGGGGGCGCCTGGAAGGCCACTCAGGGGGCAGGGCCACGGGCTGTAGTCCCTTTCTGAAAGGAGAGCAGCCTCGTCCCAACGGACGAGAGGGGCGAGTCCCTGGGCTCTGTTCTGCAGTCCTCTCTGTCCCTCGGGCACCTGCTTAGGGGCCTGGGGGCCGAGTTAACATTGACTAGGTTGACTGTGGGCAAAAAGTCCCCGCCCGAAGGCAATGGCGCCCAGCCGAGCAGAGGGGACCCTGACTCACATGACTGGCCCCAGCAGCCACAGCCTGACCCAGGTGGCAGGACACAGACACGACAGGTGCGAAGTTCAGTTCCCTTCCAAAGCACGCAGTGGGGAAAGGGAGACGTGGGCTTTCAAAGCGACGAACACCGTTATGTGCCTCAGGGAGCACGTTAGCGGCAGCCAGTGCCAGCAAATCAAGATGCTGCGAAGCAGACCACGCACCGATGGTCTGGGCCGGCCGGGGCTCGGGCTCCTCACGCATTTCCGGTCAGTTTGGGCAGCCTGAGGGGGAGCCCCATGGGGTTGATCCTGGGGACCCCCATGTCGAAACCTCCGAACAGTGAAACGTGCTCACACACACATACATGCACACATACATACTCGCATGCACATATGCACAGATAAACTCACACACTCACATATATGCACCCGTATACGCATGCATGCACACACATGCACACACACACATATACGCACACATACACTCGCACATGCATGCACACACATACATTCGTGCACACACACTACTTTCTGACAGCGGTGACCTACATAAAGGCTTTTTGTAGGTCACTGTTACGACCCAGCCCCTCGGCCCGGTTATGACGATTACCTTTAGAGATGATATGTGTAGGGACTAGGTGCTGACTTGTGCCTTGCTAACTTTGGCGTTCGTGTGGGAGTCCTAACCACAGGAGTGTTTGGAACCGTGACGATGAACAAATGGCAAACGCCCAAAGCCGTGAGCAGCAGAGCAGAACTTCCAGACACCGTTTAAAAGCAGCGGCGAGCCTGCGGGGCGCTTGATTTCTCTGCGGGCTGGTTTGGGGAGGAATATTTCAGTGACAAACTTTTCGAACATTCCATTTTCTTTCATGTTTTTCCCAACTTCTGTTTTTTTTTTTTCCTTCCACATTTCTATGCAAACAGAAATTGTGTGAGGATTTTAAATGTCCCTTTGACATCCTGGTGATGCAATGAACTGTCATGCAGCTCTGGGCACCTCGTTAAGCATCCGATGAGGTAAAGGCTTGGTCGGTGAGGGTGGTGACAAGGTCAGCCGGCCCGCGCGGGTGCCTCAGAGGACTCAGTGATGGCAACAGGCGCGTCTCCCTCTTGCATCCCTGCCTCAAAGACAGAGCCTTTCGCTGGCTAATCATGTGGCAGTGACATCCACTAGGTCGTTAGCCTTTTTACTTGCCAAGATTCCTAACAATTAAAACTGTAAAAACAGTTCTTATATACCACTCTCTAATAATCTTTCTTCATTTATTCCTTTTGCTGCTTTCCTGGTTGATACTTTGCCTGGATTTCACACACCGTATTTCTCCATTTTTTAGGTGTGGTTGTCGTAACCGTAACTGGGGTCTAAGGCTATAACGTGATATCATTTGGACAGCTGGCAGCCAGGCCTGAGCACAGAACCTCTGGGACCCGAGCTAGCACACCCCTCTGCATCACACTCACTCTTCTTACTAATGCTGTCACCTGGCAGCGAAAGTGCGTTCTGAGCCACACTTCCTTGATTAAAAAAGAAACCCTTCCACAGCATGCTGAACCCTAATACCAAAGGTGCCGCTGCTGCTCCCCGAGCTACTGGGGGAACGCTGGGGGCCGGGTGCCACAGCGCCCACACGGGCAGGGTCCACCCTGCCAGGAGGAGCCAGGGCAGGATACGTGGAGGGACTTTCCACGCCAGCCCTTCTAAGCCCCAGGGGACCACGCAATGGGGAAACCCAGACTGACGGCCTGTTTGCCACCGACTCGCCTGGCTCCCCGCCCGAGAGGCCGCTGGTCAGACGTCTGCACGTGTAAGAGGTGTTTGGCATGTGTTTAAGATATGTGTAGTAAAAGGCTGCATTTAAAGCAGAAATGGAGAATGCACTAAGAATGCAGTAATAATGTAGAAGCAGATAAACAGCAGGGAGGAAGAGGAAGGACGGGAAGAAGAAAGAAAAGGCAGGGGGGAAAGAGGAGAAAATCAAATACGCACTGGTCACTGCATGCCCTGATCATACCAGATTTGGATTTTCTCCCCAATTAAGAAAAAGTAAAGGACGTTCATGTGTCAGACTATCCTGAAATTACACTGCATTATTCTAGGATGCAGTTGTGTTAATGCATTATTTATGCCAGTCATTTAAGAAAACACAATTTGGGATATTTTCGTGTGTGTCACCACACTATCCCAGCAGTGTCTTCCCATCCCCGGGGCTCCCCGCCCACTCCGGCCGCCTCCAGTTCCGGGGCGCGTGTCCCCTTCGGGATCGCCCCGGCCATCCTGTGCGCGGTAGGCAGGATGTGCCCCTGTGTGCGAGGCCGTTCTGAGGCTAGCCTCGCAGGTGGCGCAGTTTCCTGTGCCAGACTTCCCACATGCGACACATTCGGGAAAGGGACTAAGGCAGAGGCCACGCGCCCTCTTAACTGCCTCTAGTCTGGCCACAAACAAAGGGGAGCTGCTGGCCTGGCCTTGGCTCGACTGTTGGCAGTTGTCATCACGCGTCACCCCGGAACCATGGGGGACACTCAGAGCCAGAGGGGTCACCCTCCCCTCCTGGTATCATTATCAGTTAATAGGTCATCAACGATAAGGATAAAGGCTCCATCGTGTACAGGCTGAAATGCTTAGGCAGCTGTAGCAGGGCTACGTAAGTCTCTGCACGTGAAACCGCCCTCCCTCCTCCATGACTGTCCTAGCCAGGCAGACGACGACCGTTCTGGATTAGGCATCAGCAGGGAGCTGGGGACGGTGCTTGCTTTGAAATAGTGTTGCAAACAGCGGCTCCACTCACCTCTTACGATCTGAGATTTGTGCGTTTTTAAAAGAAACAGTTCTATTTCCAAGGGACGTATTTATCAAGTTTAAAATACAACTCATCTCGGAAGCTAAGCAGGGTCGGGCCTGTTAGTACTTGGATGGGAGACCACCTACGAAGACCAGGTGCTGTAGGTGTAATAAAATAAAAAATAAAATAAAATACGACTCAAATGACATAGTTTTCACTATTAATTATACAATAGACAGAGAGAAAGACAGGTGAGCATCTCAAGAATCGCATTTTTAAGACATGTTGAACGCTTCGAAGAAGTGTTTACTTCAGAATTTGAGACATAGAAGCCCCTTTTCTTCACGAGCAAGGAGTAACTACAGCACGGTTTGTTCCTGAGGATGCCCGCATGGAAGCGAGTGGCCCTAATGTTGCCAGTGACTGATCACTGCTGGATCGATGGCAACTTGCGGTCCGCAATCTAATTTCACTGTTGAAACTTAAAGAGCGAGCTCTGACTCTCTGTAGTGGAGGCTTAAGGAATCTTCAGATAATCCAAAAGCTCAAATTTTAAGCCGTCATTTGAATCCTCGACTTCACAAGGAGAGAGCTATTACTAATTAAATGCCCAGCGTAGCTTGGAGTGGGTCTGGGCTGCCTTTGAACTTGAAGTGGCTGCATTTGTCACTGTGAGGCTCATGGGGAGAGTGCTGGGGGTTCTGTCTGATGTCCCAGACACGCACGTTGGGAGAGATGGTGGTGGTTCTGCAGGGCAGACTCCGCAGGGGGACCGCGCACGGGTGTCCCCGCCAGCTGTGGGACTGTCCCTGGGCCTGAGTGCTCCCTCGGGGTCAGAGTGCTCTTCGTGTAAGCTGGCTGAGCCCGGCTCAGGGAGAACCGCGCACGTCTGAGCCTTCCTCACACACGGGGTGGCCCGGACAGTAGAGACAGTCCTCACTGCGGGAAGATGCCATAGCCAATGGGACTTCACGAGCCAGAAGCTCGCTGTCCTCCCATGTGGCAGTCGCTGTTAAATAATGCGACTTAGGAGGCGAGGGCACTGAGACTTAGGGCAGTTCCCTCATTCCGGCGGCTTGACCAGGGCGGCGCTGGCAGACGCAAAGTACCTCCTCATTTTTGCCAGCTTCCACGTGGCAATGCGAGGATCAGTACGTCCCCTGCACGATCAGGAGTTGAAAACCATGTGGCCGCAACAGCATAAAGATCTTCCGACTCGGAAGGCGATGACACCCACGTGTGAAAAGGTGTGGCGACATTTGTAGCTCCCTTCCTATACAGGCGCTTGACGAAACAAAGACGGTCCGACGTGAGACACTTCAGTGTCCTTACCGCCTCTGTCTTAGCGGAACGCGTGAGGACGCGAGAAAAGTAAATGAAAGGACAGCTTCCTTTGCAAAATGTTCCAGGCCCTTTTAGACTAATCTTTCCTGTTATTTTCTCTGCCACATGGTGAAAATAAATACAAAACAAATTGGTAATATAGATTTTCTGTCTTTCACGTACAAATACATATCCCTGAGCAATTGGATGAATTATTAATTTATGTCCAAAAAAACTGATAAGTATTTGGCTTTAATGATCTCGTTATGTAATCAGTTTCCCTTCCCCCCTTTACTTCTTCACCCCAAAGACCTCTCTTTCCTTCTTACAGTCCAAAC
>CM053516.1:836504-853010 GCA_028627145.1 Eidolon dupreanum | reverse complement strand
GGCTTTTTCTGAAATTTGGGGACCAGGACATGGCCTCACCCTGTGCCTTACCTTTAAATTCTGTCTCCTGGCTCAAAATATCCAGTCGATTCCCAGCCAGAGACTTTAGTTTGGCCTTTGATTCTCCGTGTGTTTTCACGTGGTTTTCACTCTCATCTGGTGTGTAGAGACTGATAAAACCCATCATGTTGCAATTTATGATCTTAAAAAGCCTTTAGTGCAGCCTTCCTTCCCCAGTTTTATCTCTAAGGATTCTGGGAAACCCAGCCGGAAAACGGGAAGGTTCCACATCGGTTGACATGCACCCAGACACAGCAGGGCCCCTAACTCAGGTGTTCCTCACATGACCCCTTCAAACCGCGAGCAAACCAAGTGTTTCTCCTTCTCCTATTCGTTGAACCCAATTTCTTAGATGGTTTTGAATCAAATCACACTTCACTAGTGATAGACGATAGGAAATGTGCTCTGTCACATTTGACATTGGTTCCGAACTTAACAAGACGAGGGGCTTTCGACCTGGGACTCGGCACCCGGAAGGCGCTCACCACACTCCTAGCAAGTGACCTTGCCCATGTTCTGTCCTCACGGGAGCTTGGCTCAGATTGGCAGGGTTAAGAACACACGAGTCCTGGCTGTCATCATGTACGTAGTGAGTGCCACACTCGTGCCAGGTGGGAAATAAGACACGGAAGACGGGCCAGAAGCTTAGCAAGGAAGATGCGATGGGAATTACTTGCAAGATCTTCCAGACTCAAGCCGGGGGGAGACTGGTGTATGAAGTGAGTGGGAACAACAGTCTTTCATCCAACAAGCAGGAGGTGGGTTCTCGCTGTGTCCAGGCACCGTGCTGGGCCCTGGCTGGCCAGGTGACCACTGTGCACAAGGTCCCCAGGTGACAGGTCGCACCCAGTGCCTATGCGATGTGTACGGATGAACAGAGAGGAGTTTGGCAGGCCCCCAGAGGTGGTGACATCTGACGTTGGGCGTACCGCTTTGCTACCTGCTGGAGGACAGACGGCAGAAGCCACCCCGAGATGGAGGTCGGTGTAGCTGCTGCCGGTTGGGGTCGCCACTAGCCGCTCAGGGAGAGACGTCCAGTAAGCACTGCGTCCACAGGGCATGGGGAAGTGCGGCTCTGCCCTGCGGTGCCAGCACAGGTCGCCGAGCGAGCCGGGGATGGTGCAGGGCGTGGCAGGGCAAACGTCCCGAGAGCAGAGAGGGCCAGAGAATTCGAGAAACACAGGCAGCCTGGGCATGGGTCAAGGCGCTGGGGCCAGACCCCCTCCTCGAATCTGTTTCCCCAGGAAGCACAGTACTTACTGGAGTTTGTGCCATTTGCTTGCTGTTAATGAGACAATTCTACGAGGAATGAAAATAACGTCTGCGTGGATTTGATGTGGAAGGAGGGGGGCGTGTGAAAGGCACAAAAAAAGGAAGAAGAAAAGATTTAGGCCAAGGCCAAGCAGCGTGTAACAGAGAGCTGTATGGCCTCCTCCCGCGCATGCTGATCAAGGACTGTGTCTGGCCTGGCGCCAGGGGTGCGGCTGCAGATGTGGCCACGCACGTGGCCCGCGCAGCCCCCACTCCCGCCCTCGTGGGGCGGCAGGCAGCTTTAAACTTAGACAAATGCGGGGCGTCAGCCAGGCGAACGGGCCACACCGGGAACGCGCGGTGTAGGGGTGGAGGCGGCGGGCAGCACAAAGTGGGCGGGCCACTCCGGGCCCCAGAGCCGGCTTGCATTTGAAACCTGTTCATCGGGAACAGTGCGCGGATCGGAAAACCTGCCATCGGGACTCCCGCCACGTGTGTCTGCTGTGCTGCCACCTCCAGAACGCGTCTCGTCTTGCAAACCGACCCTCTGTGTCGGTGACACGAGGCCCCATCGCCCTGGCCCTGGCGCCACCACCTACCTTCTATCTCCGTGAACACCACCCCTCTAGAGACCGTGCAAGTGGGATCGCACGGCATTCGCCCTGCTGTGACCGGCTTACGTCCCAGAGCACAGTGTCCTGCGAGGTCCCCCACCTGGCGGCCCGTGTTAGGGATCCTCCTTGCCCTAATGCGAGCAATGCACAGCACCTTCTGCTCGCCCGTATCCCCACGGCAGCCTCCTGACGCCCTCCCCGTGCCGCCCTGACCCCCCTCCCGCCCCCGCACGCACCGCCCTGGCCCCACACACTGCCCCTTCCCTCCCGCACGCACCGCCCAGCCCCGCACGCCGGCAGAGCGCTCCTCTGAACCACACGCTGGCCACGTCCTTCCGCCTCCCGACCTCTCAGCGCTTCTGCGCTGCATTCGGGACGGAACCCAGCCTGGCCCTGCTCAGCCTTCGGCCTCGTGGTCCGTCTCCTCCTCCGCGGAAGTTAAGCTGCCTTCCAGGCATCCAGGACTTCCTCGTGGTCTCTGTCCCTGCGGCTTTGCATGTGCAGCACTGTGTTCAAACTCCTGCTGTCACCTCCCCCAGGAGCCCTTCGTGGCCCCCAAGCCCTGGGTGAGGGGCCCATCTGTGCACCCACTGCTGATCTGTCACATCGAAGACCTCGACACGGATACTGTGTCTGTTATTCCTGCACCTTTAACACCTGGCCCAGGGCCTGGCTGGGGGCTGTCAGGATGGGTGGGTGGATGGACGGATGGATGGATGGATGAATGAATGAATTCATATTCCATCCACACGTGAAGGCGTGAAGTGAGGAAAATGCAGTTCCTTGGCAGGAGCTGTAAAATGCGGACACGTTGCCTGTGTGTCATTTATAGACGTGGGAATAATAAGGCCCTACCCCTCACCGCTGCTTTGTGATGTCCGAAGCACACATTATCTAACACACACTATTATTTTTTGTTACTATTTCTACGTACATGAACGACGCAAATGCTGTATGTCCACATTTGTACACACAGCTCTTGCCAAAAAGAGTTGCGTTTTCTCGGTGGTATTGTGCATATGGAGGCACGCGATTATATGTTCTGGTTACTAAAAATAGCTCAGGGTAAAAAGCACACACGCACATGCTTTTCATAAAGGACTTAATAGTGATGGACTTAAAATCTTGAATTTCGAGTTTTGCTGGGAACAGCGGACCTTCAACGTCGGCACTGACGGTGTCCCATTCTCCCTGTCTCACCCTGCCAGCCCTCGGCACCTGTGACGTGGGCTCTGTCCCCATGAAGAGAAGTGGCATGTTGACCTACAGAGTTCTCACAGTCATGCATTCAGATTACTGCAGGATAGCCCTTTCGAGAATAATTTTAAAAACTTCTTACAGAAATTCATTTATTTTCTCCTTTTCTGATTTATGGAAGGAAAGGGTCTTTGAGGACACATTGTGCCAATTTACAGATGTGTCATCCCTCCCAAAACCTCTGGAACATGTGTCCTCTGGCACAACCAGGTGCCTCTTTTCCCCACTTTTATATCTTTCAGGGGGCAAGATGGGAATTTTTGCCCCACGTCAGGCAAATGACAAAGGTAGTCACCTTCTAAGACACCCCGTTGGTGCCGCCTAGCCCCCCAGCCCCTGGCTCAGCCAAGGATCCATCACGGAAAAGCGTGCTGACTAGGGACATCCACAGGCCGTGGCCACGTGGCAGGAACCAGGGAGGCAGAACTCAGCATCTTCATCCTCAGAGAAAGCCCGAGCACTCCGTACGACCAAAAAGCCAGCGCGCTATAATATATTCAAGAAGACCTAAGGGTTTACTTTCCAATAAGGATGGAAAAAATCTGAGCACCCCACTGCGAGCTTATCATAATGCGGCCTCATATAAAAAGTTGGTAATTAGTCCCTGAGTGAATAAAGTAGAACAGATGATAAGAGATTGATACTTAGAGGGGAAACACAAAATGCTTTGCCAGTCATCAAAATTTAAAGGCTGTGGAGAAAGGGTTGAGAAAATGCCCCTGTCTGTTTACATACCATTTGCAACCCAGACTGTGTAATGATAGGGTTCATTAACTTGAGTTTTTAAATTGTATGACAATGAAGCTTACATAAATTTCAAAGGCGCACACAGAGTGCCGAATGCAGGAGACTTTGAGATCCAGCATAAAACGCCACAGAAGAACTGGTGGGGATTTTGGCCTCATGTCAATTTCTACTCCTCAAACTGGTCTTTTTCTAAAATCCGAATGGGATCCAATGCTATCGAATACAAGAACTGAATAGCAAATCTCAAAAACATCTGTTTCCGAGGACCATGTGGCAATTTGTCTAGATTTGTTTTCTCGTATAATTTAATGACCGTTCATTTCCGGTGTGGCGGCCTCCTGCTGTAGATAAGTCGAGACCCAGCTCCTATTCGTTCCTCGACATGAAATGGGCTTGTTTGTAGGATGGCTGTCCCAGAGGCCATGGGTAAGGCTGTCAGTATTTAAATTGTCACAAAAGGGCATGAACTGGCACAAAAACCGACCCCATGCATCTTGTGGGAGTACAATTGTGGATTCTCCCTAAAAACTGAATACAGTTCTCAAGTCCTCCAGTGGAGCTGCTGCCTCGGTCCTGGCACCCCATCTTCTGCATCACTCTGGGTCCCTTGGGAGCCATCTCAACTTCAGCAGGAAAACGAGACGAAGGGGACTCAGGAACCAGGGACCCAAATTAGGTATGAACGGAGGCGTGTCTGCCTTGAAGCAAACCGACCAGGCGAAACTCTCATTGGCAAAACACGTCAATCAAGACTTGATATTCAGGTTGGAAATAGGTTCAGCGAAGGATGTAAAGAGAATTCACTGTGACGTTTGCAGTATTTTGTTCGGGGAGAGCTCAAGTGCATCAGCCTTTGAAATCTGGCTTCATATTAGCAGAGGAAAGGAAACTGGCTTATAAGAGACTTAAGAGTGACTCTAACAGGTCATTTCACACTCACATCAGTATTGGACATATACACCTATCACATAAAGTGCATGTTAATTGGAGCATTTCTCCAGTTTGTTAGTAGTTTTTTTCTTGCCTAACAGATTGGCATAATTTATCATAGGATGTTGAGCCTAGTTCTCAAAAAAATAAATTTATAAAAAAAAAAGTTTCAAAAACAGCTTTCCAAAAAGAGTATTATTCATTTATCTTACATTTCACTCTGCAGATTCCTACATCCTACTGATCTCTGTGACTATCCATCGCTTTTCTTCCTTGTCGGAGTATCTTTCATTGTAGTGTGAAATAATCCTCCATTTCCATTTTTTTCTAGAATTTGTGTTTAAATCACCGTAACACCCAAACGTTGCTTCTTTTCTTTTTTAACTTCCTCATTGTGCATAGAAGAGAAAGCTAAATTCTGTCTTAAGTGGGGTGGAAGGCAGGAGCGGCGGCTCTGAGAAGTCCGTCAGAATTCAGATGAACTGTTTTTAAATCATCTTTGCTCTCTGCTGTGATGCTTTATGAAGGACCCGTGCCTGTCACCAGAAGGGGAGCCTGTGCCAGTGTGACAGATGGGGCGGAGTGATCCAGGACCTACGTTCGGTGTGTCAAACGTGTTTCCAGCTGTTGACATGTCGTAACACTGAACCAAACGTAACTAATACTTATAAGTAGTTTTAAATAATTTAGAATAAGTTTTAAGTACTTTACATAAGATAGGTGGAAAACACTTTGACAGTGAAGTGCCACGTGTGTAGTGAGTGAGGTAGGCAACGACCTGGCTGCCAGTTTAAAAACCCCAGAAGGGGCGGGGCTGTGAATGGCGCAGCATCTGTCACACATTTCATTGATACATGATCGCCTATTTTTGACCCTCCCATCTCGGTTTGAAATAGGTATGGCATGCGAGGCTCCTGTGATCTACTTCGGTACCAAGAGGAGGTGTGTTCAATGCAAAGTCATGGCTCAAAACGTAAACCTGGAAGTCATCCGGACAGGTTTCATCAGGCAAGGCCTGAGGGTGACAGCGCCCGAGACCTGGGGTGGCCTTGGGCCTGTGCAGAGGCCGAGTTTAAGGCGCCAAGCACTGAGAACAACAGCTGGGGACCACTGTGGTGACGGTGACCTGGGCGCAGTGCATTTCCCGAGGTGCAGTGCTGCGTGGTTTCCTTCAAAATCATGCTGTGTACTGTGTCCGATCATAACGCGAAACGGGTGGAAGTTTACTTCCTTAGCACTGATGTGTGTAAACACACACACACACCTCTCTGTATTTTTCCAGAGGCTTCTGTAAGTACATGGCATAGAAGGTGCACTGTCGACGTAGGTAAACTCCGGAAGAGAAACGCCATCACATCACCCCTGTGGGTCACTGTCCACATGTGTGTGTACGCACGTGTGTCTGTTTGTCTCCTTTTGACTCCATCTCCCCGTCATCAGTGTTTATAAGGGCCTCGTGGGCAGATGCCTTACAATGGCTGGACGGTCACCAGGAGGGAGGTCGAACGGTCTGCCCATGTCTGTCGTCTCTGAGTGACCCGGGACAAAAAGGAAAGCAAAGTATCTGACTTCAGACACCATATCCAGGTTAAAGGGCACTGGCCACCCTGGCCTGTGTCCCGCCTCGGTGACAGGGCTTTCATTTGATGAAGGCCATTCATCACCGAGATGTGTATTTTAGAATGTTCCCAGTAGCGAGGGCTCCGTTGGCAGCCACTGGAGTGTACCAGCTGGCTCATTAGCATAGGCTAGACAAGTCAGAGGCTTTCAGAACCATTTAGAAAATGTCAGACAGAAACAAGAACCCTGTCACTTTTTATTAGAATTAACTACATCATCGCCTGGACACAGATTTCACCTTGGGTCAGAAAAATTAATACAGAATTATATGAATTGTGCAATATACTGGGTTAAGATAGGTCTTTCTCCAGGGACTCATTTGCTGGCAATATATTATGATCCCTCTGCTTTCTGAACCCGCAAACCTTTCCCTTTGTAAGATATGAATAGAGTTGACCTTGCTCGAAACCCATTGTCTAATTGACGCGTGGTTTATGCAGAATTTCAACAAGATGTTCTTCCCGGGCTCTTTTGTGACCACTTGCCCGGGAAGCTGTGTGAGTGGGGCTCAGCGAGGCTCAGCAGCCAGAAAACACGCTTCCTTTTAGGAGCAAAATTCTGCCACAAATGCACGCATCACTGTAGCAAACGGGATGGAACACCATTGACATGGGCCGCCTTTTTTTTTTTCTTTCTCAATCCAGAAGTCAAAAACCTCGAGAACTTCCAGCTGGTGGAAGGTGTCCAGGAGCAAGTGAACGCGGCCCTGCTGGACTACACCCTGTGCAACTACCCGCAGCAGACGGAGAAGTTCGGGCAGCTGCTTCTGCGCCTGCCGGAGATCCGGGCCATCAGCCTGCAGGCGGAGGAGTACCTGTACTACAAGCACCTGAACGGGGACGTGCCCTACAACAACCTCCTCATCGAGATGCTGCACGCCAAGAGGGCTTAGGCCGCGGCCCCTCGGAGCTCTGCTTCCACACACGGGATCGGCGGGGGGAGGAGATGGGAAGGAAGGAAGGAAGGGAAAAAAATTACTCTGAACTGCTCCACACGACACTAATTAAAAACTTGGTTTAAAGATCGAATTTAAAAAGGTATAATAATCAAATACTTAATAGCGAATAAATGACGTATCAGGGTATTTGTACTGCAAACTGTGAATCGAACGCTTCACAACCCCAAAGGCGTCCATGGAAATGACTGTAGTGGAGTGGACCCCAATACCGCGTCGGAACAGGAATGGACAGAACGGTTCTGTGTCTTTAAGCCGATCCCCACTGTGAAGATTTGGTGACTGGCGTGTGCGATTCATCAGGCTTCTGCAGCAGGGATCTGAGCTTACAGAACTCCTCCTTGGTGAAGCTGAACAAACAGTTCCCGAGAATCCGTCGGCTGCGCCTAGAATAGCTCTGCCCTCTTCCTTTCACGTCCTGCCCTGTGACCGCCGCGTCTGGACCGAGGACTCGTGCTCAGCCACACCCACTAGAAGCTTCGCCAAACCATGAAAAGCCTGATTTGAATGTCTGTGTCTTAGACCTGCAACCAGCCAATAAGAACTGTCTATTACTATGTTAGCTTGCCATTTCCAATCTGTTCTGGTTTGTTTTGTCATGTGTTCATAATGTTGAAAAAAAAAAAAAAAACAGGCAGTATCCCTCTCTGATCTTATGTAAGTGTTCATTAATATTAAGGGAAATGACTACAAACTTGTAGAGCAAATGCACCACAGCTGAACCAAGCTAGACCTTATTTCCGCTACTGTTACTGAATTGGGGGCTTTGGCATGGTTGGAGTTCATCAAAATTTCTGGCCGAAAGGCTTGTTAGGGACACATCAGTGTTTTTCACCATCGAAGGTTGTTGTTCATTTAGAAATCAAACAGATCACCTGTTTTGCCAGGGTGTCACACAGTCACAGTCGTGAGCAGCTTCACACTAATCGGAAGCATGCTGAGCTATGCAAACTGCGAGAACGGGGGAGCCAAGGAGCTGACCGACAGACTCGAGGTGCGCACTGCGCTCCGACGGCCCCGAACTGGGATGGAATCGGTGATTTCCACACGTGGCCTGGAGAGATGCTGGAGGAAGTCCCGCCTTCCCCAGAAGGGAGAGGGAGGGAGGGATACTGACCCTTCTCAGGCCTAGGCCAGAGCCTGCGGTGGGACAAGCTGCCAGGCAGACTGCGGGCGTCACTCAGTGTTACTCACGGCCAGTGCTGCAGGTATGGAAGTCTTGCCTTATTTCACAATTCTGAAAGGTAGCTGTGCAGATGTCCATCAATGTTGGGTTTAAAATAAAGTATTAATACTTTAAAGTCAAATAAAATATAGTGTTTACATTCTTTAGGTCCTGTGGGGGGTGGGGGACTGTGATATGGCAAAATAGCTAAAGCGGTAATTTCCTTAATGTTATTTTTCTGATTGGTAATTATTTCTAACAGTACTTAATTATTGTATGTCGTGAGACACTAAAATCAAAAACAGAAATCACATTTAGACTTTAATTTTTTTCGAGATTATCAGCGGCACAATCACTTGTAGAAACTGTAAAAAAAATAAAAGTATCTCCTAGCCCCTTAATTTTTTCATAAATGTGTCTGGCTTTGGAATAGTTTATTTATATTGTATATCATAGTTTCAACTGTAGACAATTATGATGCTAATTTATTGTTCCTTGGTTTCACCTCTGTATAAGATATAGCCAAGACTGAAGAAACCAAATATATGTGTTTACTGTAGCATGTCTTCAAGTTAGCAGGACATAGTTCAAGGACAGAAGGCTCTTAATGAATTAAAATCATTCACTTGATTAAATGTCTGTAAATCTTCATAATTCTGTCTGTAGTTTATTTAATATCTGTTGTAAATTATGTGACTTGTAGCTTCCTCTGTTTTCGAGTGACTTCGGCCAGGGTGGCCTGTCACCTGGTTTTCCTTTCCAAGCATCGTAAGTCACATACCAAAGATATTAGTTACGACCTCTGTGTGTACAAAAAGGGTTACTTTGTTAGTCCTATTAGTCACCTTTAAGACTCGTCCACAATGGAGGGTACACAGTAGCTGAGTGTCCACGGCTCCTCACCCAGTCTCGGTCACCTGTATTCTCTTCATGGCTCAAAGGACAACAAAAATAGCCCATCGGCGCCCACACCCAAAGTACTGAGTAGGAGGAGGGCAGCGCCCTTGTTCTTGCCGTTGAAAACCAAGTTGACTAGAAGTCACTTGCCCATGAAACGGTTCCATCATGCATGTGGGACACCGGTGGGCAGTTAGAAGATTGGGGAGGGGGGCTAGTTATTTGGAAGGTCCTTACTTAACGTTGCAAAGAAAACAACAACAACAAGAAAACTAACAAACACACCGTGTTTTCTTAGTTTAAATATACAGTACTCCCCAGTGATTATTAAACCAAAAAAATGTCAAATGTTAGTAGCTGGTAACCTAGTAACTTCCACCACGAGAACAGTCAGAGCGCCGGGCAACACGCAGCAGTTCCGTGCACACTGCCTGCTGGTGGCGTCAAGGACAGAGGCTGATAAACTCAAGAACGCACCACCACCAGGGTCTGGCCCCTCCAAAGCCGGCAGATGAAACGTCCCAGTGTTCATCGTCGACCGGTTTGTAATCAGACCTCTACTCAACCGCTGCCTGACCAACGACAGGACTCACCAGCGGAAGCAGACTCCGCCGGGAAGCCGGAGCCTGGCTGGGCACCGCGGGTCTCTGTCTGTAAGCGGACGATTCGTGGTGACCGAATATTCGTGACACAGACTTTGTCCAGCCACTTCAGACCTGAACCCATGCAATGTTTAGTGTGTGAAGTGGGGTACTTGTTGACGTTTTCTTACTGTGTCAGTGAAATACATCTTGTCATGTCTGTTCTCACCGGGAATTTCTCAACAAAATGGATTTTTTTTTCAGTATTTCAATAAATATTGATATGTCCGGCCTGATAATTTTAAAAGTCTTTATGCTGTTCTCGTTCTATTGGACACTGAAGCTTCTAAGTAAATATAACACCTCTACACCAGGGTGACCCTTAGGAGTCGCTTCGAAAGGAAAAGCTGTTAGAGAAAAATCAGACATCACGTTGCCACCAACTGTACCAGTGACAATAACTCGGAAACAAAAGCCTTCACACTTTCTGGAGTTTAACCCTGAGGAGTCACAGATCTACATTCTGGAAATTTGCTTAGCCTCCTTCGGTGCCATTGAGCCTCAGAAGACGTTTGAAGTACAAAAATACCCACAAAATCCATTCTGGAAATGAATAATTATCTGTTACAAAGTAGAGCAAGTGCCACAGAGTACTTAGGGGTGCATACGAAACGAAACGTGGCCACCCAGCCACAGCCGTGCCCCTTCCACAGCCCCCTGGTCCCTGCCTCTGGTCCCTGCCTCCGCCAAGGTAAGTGGCGGCCCTTATCCCTTTGCCAAACACTGAGTTCTCCTAGAGTCCCACAGAGTCTTGCCAAGAGACTGGGGACCGAATTCCAAACACCACACTTAGGGTCCTACAGCCAATTACAGAGCTAAGATTTTTAAGCAACTAAATGGTGGCCTACAAACCACATCTCCCTTGTCAGCCTCTTACTAGCAAGAACCTAAATTCCTCTCGTTGGCCTTCCACGGAGTATGAAAACATATAATCATATCTAATTGAACTAACAAATGGAGAGTTTACAGTTTGATAAACGTTCACATCTGCACATATGCAGGAAACCACCACACAGGTCAAGCAAGACGCAGAACGTAATTTTTTTAAATGTTTTTATAAGTGGTCGTATATATTTTTAAAAAATTGGTGAAGAGGGAGTTTCTGGAAAGTCCAGCCCAGCAGCCAGTAGAGGTCATTCTGACGAGGGGCAAGGCCTTGGGGTGTCACCTGGAATAACACGCACAAAGGTGCTGGATCCGTCAGCACGAGGCAGCCCCCGAGAAAAAGGCTTGTGCGGATGTGCGCTCTGTTGTTGTGTCTGATACGACACCTTCAGAGAGGCCGGTCCCTTAACAAAGTTTGACGTTCGGCCCGGAGCCACCTCTGACGTGTATTTTTATGAGAAACACATGGAGAGTGTGTTCAGCATAACGCAGGTCAAAATGCTGTGAAACTTAGTGAGCTTGACATTTCCCTGGAAAATGAAGACCAATTTTCCTTAATGCCGAACAGGAAGCTACAGCCGAGTCACTCCAAGTAAACACTCCAGCGACACGTGGTCTCCCGAGGCGTTTGTTTTATGTTAAGTGAGGGGTTAATAATTCAGGGACTGATATCGGGCTGCAACTGGGGTTTCGTTTGTGGACGAGCTAAGAACCAGTCTGAAATGTTATTGTTTAGTTGTTGCTGGAAATAGAGGAACAGGCAAAACGGGGTGCAATCAGACTAAACGCCCAGTGTCCCCGAAGTGAGTTCCACACAAACCACGAAGAACCAGTAGACTCCGGAGTGCTGAGGCCGGCGTGGCCCAGACCCCAGGCCGCTGTGAGGTCCCAGGCCGGGCTGCCTGTGACAGGTAGAGACTGTCAGGCAGAAGCAGCCAAGGGGAGACAGGGGCGTCACTCCAAGGGGACATTGATGCCCGGCTTGCATCGAACTCCTCAGGGTTGCGGAGCTGGACGCCCCCGTGTCTGCGGGCCCGGCAGCCAGCCGTCCTCACCCGGGGCCTGAGGAAGCCCGGCCCAGCGGTTCTGCCTGGGCTGCGCCCGCAGCACTTGGGCGACAGAGAAGGGAGCCCCCCAGATGCCCCCACAGATGCCCCCAGGTGCCCCCCTGAGGGCTCCCCGCCAGCCTCTGTCCATGTGCTCCCCCCCTCCCGCAGGCCCCAGGATCGTGGTCCGGCCGCAGCTGTTCCTGACGCCCTCACACCTGCCCCCATCTGGCCCCGCAGCCTTGGGCCAGGCCCTTAGTGTGTCGAGCCTGGACGACAGACACGCCTCCGGCGGGTCACCCACCACCCTGCCCAGCACCCTCCAAGCCACACTCCATCCGGCGGCCAGTGCCAGCCCCATGAGCTTCTCCAACGCCAGAGACAAGCCACTTCCCGACCTCAGTGCTCGTCCCCTCCCTGGCTGGTCCCCAGATGTGGACACGGTCAGATGACCAGGGGCTTGAGGGGCAACAAGATGGAAGGACCTGGGTCCCTCGATGACCTGGTGAGACTTGGGCGAGAGGAGAAGCCACTGCATCCCGGGGTCTCTGTTTCCGAAGCTCGGCATCTGTCCTGACATAAGATGTGACGTCACGGCACCCTCAGAACAAGCCCGTGCCACACTGAGGCAGCTGACGTTATGGGAGTTGGGTGACTTGCCCAGGAGTGGGGGGCCAGGGTCCCCACAGTCTGCTTGATTTCAAAGCCTCCACATTTAACCATCAGCTTGGTGCCTTCCTGAAAGCACGCGGCGAGGCACCCCACAAACCTGGTCACTTAGCCCACGAGCATTTCCTTTAGGATTCAAAACAAGTGCGGGTGACACATTTTTTTTAAGATGGCACCAAAAACACAAAGTGTCTTTGCCTCAACAGGAACCTAAGCTCAGTTATGACCACTGACATCTAAGACCAGTGCCCCTCGGCCAGGCATTGGGGACACCCACGGTCCCCAACTTCTTGGAGCCTCATGACAAATGAGAATGGGGTGGTGACTGGGGCGTGACCACCACCCCAGGCAGCTCTGCTCCCACATGCCCTGATTCTCACGCTCTCAAACCTTGGTGTGACAAGCTGGCCCCTGTCCCTTTTAGCACAAAGTCGTTCGGGAAGCGTCCTGCATGCGTCAGCTCCCGAGGCCGTGAGAACCCGCAACAGTAACGCTCATGAAGAGGAAGCATCTGTGCGGTCACTTCTGCCCACGCTCCACGGCCATCGGCCCAGTGACTGAAGTACTTGCTATTTAAAGAGAAGAAATCTGGACCCAAGCATTTTCCCCGGAAATAAATTAGGACTGTCAAAGGCGCCCTGCAGGGAGCAGAATGAACGTCTATACACGTGTGGAAACCAGGTGTGTCGCTGCAACAGGCCCTGTCCCCCCACCCCCACTCCAGCCCTGCGGCCCTGTGCTATTCCAGCGTCAAGTGTCCCTGCCACCACTGGACCCCAGCCAAGCTCCCTGGGCCAGCCTGGCTGGGGGCCTCACCCTCCACCTGCCTTAGTGCAGCGAGAAGGAGCGCCACCCCCGAGGGAGAGAGGGAGGCGCAGCTCCTGACACGGCGGTCAGACACCCGCCCGCACCGGTGTCATTGTAAAGCAAGGACGAGGGCGACGAACGATGGCTGTGCCCTGGAAAGCGCTGAGCTCCCAGTTAAACCATCTCCCGTGATTCTCACACCAGCTCCATGCGGAGTCGCAGTCACCGCAGTCAAGGGAACCTCAGCTTCCACGCCAGCCTCTGCTAAGGTCACACAGCCGGAGGGGCCGGGCCAGGACGCAGACCAGCTCGCCCGAGCCGAGCGCACGGCGGCCCCTAACCGCGCCCGGCGCAGGGCCAGCACGCACCGCAAGCAGAGCGTGGGCCGGATCTGCAGAACTAGGCGCTGCCCGACCGTGGCACTGCCCTCCTGTGACAAGCCCGCCTGTGACAAGCCCGCCTGTGCGACAAGCCCCGTGTCTCGACTCTGCTGGGACACGCAGGCAAATGAAAGGCAAGGAAGCCACCGGCGTCGCGCGACCGTGCACGGCCTTGAGCGTGGCCCCGTGGCGCTGGCAGCACCCAGCGAGGGCCTCGCAGCCCGTGCTCTCTGCTTGTGATGCTCGTGCGCTCTGTCTTGCTTTTACTTGGCTTTAATGTCCACAGAGCGCGACGGGGACCTGGTTGGTTCTCAGTACAAAGATGGGCGCCTCACCTGGCCAGGCTGGTGCCGTGCCTGCCACTGGCCAAAGAGAGTGCTGTGGAAGGTGCAGTGCTTGAATGTGGGTGTAAAAGGCTGAACGACAGGTGACCACCAGGAGGGAGGGCCACGGACAGGGCAAAGGAGAGACTAGACGACAAGGGCCTACAAGGGACAAAGTGTGAGCTCAAAACATGGAGGGATTTAGGAGAAAAAAAAAAAGCAGGCGTGACGCGGCTGTCACCGGGGAAAAGGAAGAGCGCGTGACCGCGGTCAGCCAGGTAATGCGGTGTAAAACGGCGCCGCGTCGGCTCCCGCTGTAGAGGCCCCGGCACGGCCAGGGCCGGCGTGCGCACCGGGGGCTGGTGCCCAGGGCCTCCGCGCAGCCGCGTGGGCTGTTCTGCGGCGCTGGAGCGCCCCCAGGACTCCGCGTCCTCCGCGAGGTGCAGCCGGACCAGATGCACGCGGAGCCAGAAGGGGGTTTCCACCCAGCCCTGATTTACGATCCGCAGAGATGCCAGCTTCCTGTTTTTCAAGCGCTGCGGAAACCTTCCCGAATCTGAGCTGATGCTGGACAAAGCCTGCGAGACGCGGCGGCCCGGGGGAGGGGGGGAGTGGCCACCGCTGCCATGCTGTCTGGGGACCCCAGGACCCTAGCGTTTTCACTCATGTGACCCCAGCCCTTACCCCTGCGGGAGGCGGGGAACCCAGAGCCAGCGTCTCCTGTACTCCACTGGTTGCCAGTCAGTTGAGGTTGCTTCTGGCTCTCCCAGCAGACAGACAAAGGCATGAGATGTCCCTTCTGTCCTCCGGCAGGGGACGGATAACACCTGGTGTCACCCTGTCAGTGCCCACGCGGGGTCCATGACTTCGGCCCTTGGGCAGGGGTGTGAACGTCAGGGAAGGAAGTGACTGTGGCTTTGCAAACACGGTGAGGGGCAGGCCTGCTACTCATTTATCTGGGACATCACAGGGACACCATCAGAGACGGAGGGGTGGAGGGAGAGAGTACCTCTCCCCACAGTTTGTCCCCACATTCCCACCGTGTTGTCAGCACCCTGAAGTCAGGTCACTACACGCCCAAACCAGCAGCGCCTGCCCCCAAAGAGCCTCCGGTCCCAGCACCCACGGCTGCTGCCTCCTGTTTACGCAGCCTCTCCCTCAGCAGTCGCGGCATCCTCCCCTGGGCCGAGCCCCAGGGTCTCACACTTCGTGGTCCTCCACGGACACTCAGCGACTCATTCTGAAGAAACAGTTCTTCCTATCTACTAAACTTCTAAAAAGGATGTCTCCTGGTCAATTTAGTCTTAGCCTAGTTTCTCAGCTTACAGGTCCCTGCTCCTTCCCTTGGCCATCGAGTCACCTAGGGACTTGTTACAAATGCTGAAGGTGGCCCCACCCTGACCACTGTCAGAATCTGCATTCTAACGAGATCTCCAGGTGATCCTGCACCCACCTTCCAAAGCACTGCCAGGGAAAACGGATGGTAATGTGGTTCCATTTCTTTTAACATAATTCTGTAATTCGGATTTTTTAAGTATTCTTCTGAAACCATATACGAGCCTAAGCTCATTCGTAAAAGTAGTTTTACAAAAATTCTGGCATGCTGATTTTAGGAGAATGTTTAATAAAAAACGTAAGTTGTCATTTACACTTGATACTACTGCAGACACAGGGCAGGGACAGGCCCAAGTGAGCATGTTCGGCTGAAAAAGAAGCAATTCAAGACCACACACTGAGGCGTTTCTAGCCCTCACAGTATTTGAAACACACATACCCCATTTCTTTTTTCTATATTTAAAACCTCACTTTTTTTTTTTTTTTTTTTTTTGCTTCCTGATGCGGATGACTTGGAAACAGGTAGCTTAAATATTAAGTTGTCATTTATTTTTGTTTCGTTCAAAGTCTTATGTCTTTTTAATCAGTCAGAAAATTACATCAATAATTTATAGCTGATGTATAAGTTCTTTAAATTTTTTAAGACACTTAGGTGAAGAAGAGAAGGCCCTGATGTATCTGAATTATAAGGACCCAAGGCGAACCAGCAGAAGTGGTGACGATGCACATGGGCACCCGCATCACAGTCTGTGACAGACTGAATCTCACCTTTAAACTCCCCGGGAGGTAAACTCGAATTTGAGTAATAACTTAACGTCCCATAAGGAATGGAAAGAAGGTGCAACCCTAACTCCAAGATTGAAGTTAAGTGGGTATAATTTCATGAGGAATTTGGAGTAGCTATATAAAGAGGGAATACAACAT
>CM053516.1:785485-836004 GCA_028627145.1 Eidolon dupreanum | reverse complement strand
GCATCCGAGGCAGCACACGCATGCGCTGGGGGGACTGCTGGCCCCTGTGCAAACACAGCCACCCCAGACACTGGCAGAAGGAAGTGTTAGAGACCTTCGGAAGATGTCCATGTTTCTCTCCTTACAGGTGTACGACCAACGTATCTTAACGTGCAAAACGTTACTTAGCGTAAGAAATAACAGGAGGGTTTGTTTCTCTGACAAACCAGTGACTGTGATGCAGATGAAAAGGTCGGACTTCATGCGGGAAAAGAAGACGAGAGAGAAATCGGCTTCTCACAGTAGGATGAACAGAATGAACTTACACTTGAAATAAGGAGAAAATATTTTCAAACTTAACCGAAAGAAAGGAAGCAGGACTGAAGTCCTATCGATCCATTAGGTTCACAAGGCAGTCCAGAGTACACACAGTGACCATGACATGTAACAGTAGGAAGATGCAGCCAGCTCTATCGCCTCGCCCAGGCCGGCGTCACCCTCGCCCATACCACAGTAAGAGCCTCCGACTGGTCTCTACCACCTCTCTGCCTTGTCTGTTCAGACTGAAGCCAGAATCGTCTTTTTAATGTTCAAATCTCATGACGTCACCATTGCTCTAAAACACTTCCAGGCCATTCTGGGAATGAAGCAGCAAAGTTGAGCTTCTGGTCAGCAGCAGAGCCACCCCCTACCCCAGGCCACCCCGCCCTTGGCCACGGCCCAGGCACGTGGCAGGACCCTGAGAGTCAGGGCAGCTGCCAGAAGCCCCCAAACGCTGCCTGCAGCTTCCCAGGCCTGCCCTTCAAACGCCTCCTCTGGGTGTCAATGGGGGGTGGGGGGCTGGGGGACAGGAGGATGGCTCGCTCTCCATTTCCCTTTAGAATCCCTCAAATGGAGTACACAAAGCCCACATGGAGCCCCCGGCCAGCTCCGGAGCCGCAGACACAGACGGGGTTCGCTGTGACCCCGCCTCTTGGAACCATGGCTTCCTGTCTCTAACTCCGGGTGATGTGCCTCGGGGCCTTCCTGGGAGGACGTGACATCACGCGAGTGAAGCGCTTGGCCGGCTGCGGGGCAAACGCGGCACGCTCTTCTGTCCCCAGAAAGCCCGGCTGCGGGCCCCAGTGTCCAGTGGACTCGGAGCAGATGTCGTCGTTGCCGTCACTGCCAGCTCGACCCCAGCACCTGGGGGCGGGCCTTGGAAGCCCGTCCCGTCTTACAGAACCGCTTTGTTGGTGAGACGTCTCTGAGGAGTTCGACTGTTTGGTCCAGATACCGCCGGCCTTCTCTTGTCCCGGACACACAGGGCCCTGTGTGTTGATCTAACCAATCGGCAGCGTTTGGAGTAATGCATCACGGGGCCAACGGCGCCTTCGCGATGTATGACATTAATACATCATCAAAGCCGTGGCACTGTTATGATAGATGGCCCTAATACATCACTGGGGTGCCACGGCCTCGATGATGTATTACTCAGAACCATAGCAACGGCTAGAAAGATCAAGATAAGTTTTGTATTTTTTAAACTTATACTCAGTAAATATGATTTTTTAAGTTTCCGCAGTAAAAATATGTGTTCTCGGGAGCTGTGAGGGTGCAGGTCCTCCAGAGGAAGTCGGGACACTTTGCTGGGTGTCCTTCTTTCACGGTCGATGGACTCTGTACCCCGCTTCCAGGTTCATTTTAAAATAGCTTATCCAAACCTCATAAAAATCATATCGCTGCTGGACGCAGGTTCTGTGAGCTTCCCAGGCTCTCCAGTCTGATGTCACAGCTGCGCACTCGTAAAGCGGTTGTTTTCCTAACGGTAGTTCCAGCAATTTCTACCCAAATTTCCAAAGGATCCAGGACCATATGTGGGCAGAGGCGTCCTTCAGCACGCTCAGGGGTGAGCTGGCTGTACATGCGTAGATCTACAGCACCCGCACCCACGCCTCCTCTTCCTTGTCACACGAGTGTGTGTGTGTGTGTGTGTGTTTAAGGTGAAGGTTCTCCTTGAGGGATTTCCAATGTGTCAGAGGGATTTAAATCTAAATCTCAAATCTCCCACCGGACAGCCTTGAGCCTTCACTACTTTTAGCACACTGCGAATTGGCAAAGAAGTGAGAGAGTAATAATCGCACCAATAATGGTGTGGACAACAGCGGGAAGCCTTTAGCCCAGGTCCTTGTGGCGAATCGCAACTGTCGAACGGAGTTCCACTCACTCGGGAAAGGTCTGAACACACATGCCACACACGTGCGCACATAGCACGCTACATGTATGTGCACGCAGTGCGCACACACCAACCTGTGTGCGTACATGTGCATGCACACAAGTGCATGCACACCACATACACTCACATGCACACACACCACACACACACTCATACACACACACAAGGGAGCCTGGTTTCTTATAAACTCAACTAAGCACAGAGCTGCCAGGGGCCTCAGAGAGCAGAGGCCAAGCCTGGTTTTACAAAAGGCACAGGGAGCACTGACAGTCCCGAGAGCATTCGTGTGGGTTCATTACCACTGTTTTCTGTGCCCTCCAAGAAAGGATCGTTTCTCAGCCCAGAACGGACACCCATCCTCAGCTTCTGCACTTGGCCTAGGCCCCGCTGCTCTTTTAAAAGCCGAGCCTAAATCCCACTCCCTGCAGGAAGCCTCCTTGACTTCCCCTGATGCGGAATGTCCCTTCGCTTCTCTCATTTGCTACTTTGCATTGTCACTGGCCCTTCCTGTGAGATGCTCAATAACTTCGACTTCAGGAACTTCAGACAGAGTGCCCCGTGGGGACACGCGACCCGCTCGGAGCAGGGCTGGGCTCAGCAGTGGGGAGGGCACGGAAGTACTGCTCCAGGGGCAGAGAAGCGGACCTGCCACACGCCACGTGCTTCCCTCGCAAGGCACCTTCCTCAACGCAGGTGTCTAACACAGGGTGTCCCTAGAGGCGGGAAAAAGATATCTTACGCAATCTGTTGTGAACAGCGAAGATATTCTTAATGCATCACACGCATATTTGCCTGTTTCCTGACTTTATGGATAACCTATGTTGGTTATTTGCAAAAAGGAAGGAAACTCTGCTTACAAGTCCCTTAAGTCAGAGTGCACAATGAAACATCCGTGCACTCCTTACCATTGTACTCAAATCATTTCTTTCTTAGGGTTGAAGTTGAAGAGCTACAGTATCATTTTTAGACATGGTTGGATACAGGAAGATACAGTGAGATGTGCAGGGAAGTATGCAATCTGCAGTTTGTTTCTTTACCACAAAGAATAGCTGAAAACGCTCACACATATAAAGATTACAAAGTATTTGGCCATTTTTGTCTGAACTCTTCAAAGGAAATTAGAAACTGATCAGAATTCTTATTGAGAAACAGATACTATTACAGTTTCCTGCGGAGTGCTATCTTTTCGTACGTGCACAGATCAATAATGACTTCGAGTAAACAAAAGCGCTTTCACTCATCCACACGAGATCCCCCCTAATTCTCCTAACTTTTCCCACAGACTAGTCAGAGCTCTTGAGATTCAACTGAATGGTCATGATATGAGAAAAGGCACGTTCACTGTGAAGCACTCATTTCCCAAGTCCCTAAGACACAGCCCTGGGAGAGGACATCTGGGACAGGCGTCTGCCAGCTCCCCGTTCAGACCCCCCAGGTCTCAGCAGAACACGGAACCATGGTTTACAGAGTCAGGAGACCACACGGCGAGCGGGTGTCACTCCGCCTGATTCCACCCCCCGCACGGCCGCCCGCCTTCCTCCTCCCGCACTCGGATGCACTCGGAGCTGGACCAGAACACAAGAGTTGCTCCCCGTCGGGCTCGGGATGGGGCGTTTTTGCTCCACGTACAGGACGGGGGACAGGCCCCCTTCCTTTCCCACTTTGCAGTGATCGTGTGTGTCGGGCAGAGGCGAGCTCTGTGCCTCCGAAGCTCAGCGTCAGTGCAGACGTGGGTGGAAGAGAGCACAGCGACAGCCACATGACACTTTTCTGAGGCAAAACACTTCTCCCCAGGAAAAAAGTGTGGTCAGGCACTCTGCATTTCCCCAGCTACTCTAGTCTCTTCTTGACCTTCCTTCCTGCTGGTGTTACATCCTTTGTTACCAAGATAAGTTGTTTGTGGAAGTGCTCGGATCTGAGAACACGGGTTGCACACCTTACCTGGGGTGTGTTGTCAAAGTGAATTCCAGGATCAAACGAGACACCAAGATACCCCCTCTGGTCTCAGCTCCAACAGGGAGGGGTCTGAACTTACAACATCGGCCTTTGGATTGGAAAGATTCCCTGGGGAAACGCTTCGCTCTGAAGAGCACAGACACTTCACACTTCTTTCCTCTTTATGTTCTTTAATATTTCACAACATTCGAGGATATTGTTTCTGAGATTTAAACATGCATGCGTGGATGAGCGTATGGTGACAGACGGTAATTAGACTTTTGTGGTGATTATTTTGCAACATACACAAATATCGAATCCTTAAGTTGTATACCTGAAACTAACATGATGTTATGTGCCAGTTATACCTTAATTCTTAAAAAATGTATTTGTGCATTGCTTTATCAAGTACAGTTGGCACATCCTGCAGAACTAGCCCCCGCCCCGCTCCACCCATCCCTCACTGTGAGGTCCCCACCTAGCCCTGTCCTTAGCTCCAGACCTCTACTTAAGTGACTCCTCCACTGGGACCCTCACTCTCCATCCTCTGCCTGGCCAATTACTCCTTGTACTTGGAGTCTCGGCTTAGGCTTCACTTACCCCAGGAGGCGTCCTCCGGAGGCATGGGCCTTCACTGGGTTGGATGCTTCTCCTGTGTCCCCACGGCCCTCTGCAGCCTCCCACCCCGTCACACTGCACTGCACCCATAAGCTCCCTTCTCAAGCTGCCTCCCACATTGGAGGCTCCCAGGGGCCAGGGGCTCTTTCTCTCCATCACACACCCAGCAGCCGCCACTGCGTGGCACACCGCACATGTGCCCTCTCTGAGGAATGAGCAAGCGCGCATGCCCACTAAACGGCCAGACTTTGTGTGCAGACGGGAGTCGGGGGCCACATTCCCGCACAGAAAGCTGACCATTGATGGAACCCAGCCCCCTCCCACCCACCACGTCCCAGCCCACTGCCCTCTCTCCTCCTGAATGGGGCTCGGCTCCCGCTAAAGTGTTATCATCAGGCCCTATGAGGCTGGTGCTGTGGGCCAGTCATATCTCACCTAAGCGTCACCCCCTGGGCGAGGTCCCTCGCCACCATTCCGTCCAAACGAAGTCGCCAGCCCTCAACCCCTTCTCACGCGTCAGCTTCCCTGCATGGCTCGTCCTCCTGGCCCGGGTTTCATTTCTGGGCTTGTTTATTTTGTCAGCTCTACCACCATCAGGACGTAAGCCCAGCAAGGGTGGCGACCTCGTCTACCTGAACCCCTGGAGCCCGAGACCCCGGACCCCGAACCCCGGAGCCCTGACACACGGGGGGTGGCAAATGAACAAACGAACGAACAAATGAGTGAAGGAACAAACGAATAAAAGTTCTAAAATTTCTTCAATCTAAGTCAAAAGTTATTATGAAAATATTCAGAAAATACTTCAAAATCAACCAGAAAAACCACTAGGCTCACACAGCACCACCTCTTGCCTCAGGACACCATTTGACCAAGACTAGAAAACACCCTTTAGGGTCTCAAGAGACAACTTGCCTCTACCCTCCTACAGGAGAGCTTCAGGTACAGCAAGTCACAGTGGCACGGAGCCCTGGAGCTGGAAATGGCACCGCGAACACCCCCGCCCCCCCAGGATGAGTGAGACTGCACAGGCCGACCTGGGTTGGAATCCAGCTTCCTAACTGTGTGACACTGGGCAAGGCCCTTGATCTCTCTGAGTGACCACTTTCCCTCTGTTATAAAATAATGGAATAACACGATCTCAGGGTTACAGGCAGGACCAAACCAGCAAAGGTCTACAAACCACTTAGCAAAGAGTAAATGTTTGATCATTGTCAGCTACCGTAATTATTATTGTCACCAACAAATAAGAGTGGTTTTTAGAGATATGTCACAGAGTAGAGAGCCGTGGCTAGGGACTTCCAGTTATGTGGCTCCATTTACCGCAGAGCTGCTGGGGTCCAGTTCACAGTCCAAAGTTCAGATGGCTGGCCCTTCGCCACGCCCCTTTCTAAGAAACCCCTTTGCATAAGCTGATAGGGCACAGTAGTAACAGCATGTTACTGCTTCTCTAAAAGGAATTATATTGCATATCCGCAGGATGAGACACACCGCGCATGGGCTATAATTAGTTTATGTCCATTAAAAAGCAGTTGCACAACTTCCTAGTAATTTACTGGTATCCTAAATCATAAGGCTGCTTTCTGAAAATACTTCTGCCTGCCTCCTTTTTCCCTCAGTCTCAGCTGCTTTTCGCTCAGCAGGAAACAGATTCTAAAGTCATCCATCTACCTTTAAGATCTGAAATTTCACCAACAAGGGAGCAAGTTCATGCAGCAACTGAAGAAGTTGTAAAATGAACGAACTCACATGGAGTTAACTCTGACACACCGTATCTTTTCTGTGCTCCTGCAGGAACACTGTTGTAAGAAACACCGTGAGTTTGTGTGTGGCGTTTCCTGATGTTAAATTGCTTGCAAACAAATTGATTAGGTAAGTGTGTACTGTTGAGCAAGAAAATTTCAATCCTTGACACACACTATCTATCCAAAGTTCTTTAAAGAAATCATCACTTTTTAACAGGAAGGAAAAATAAATGCTGGGATTGGAATCAGTTCAAATGCTACTGCAAGAAAATAGACTTTTAAAATCTTAAATTAAGATATGCTATGAAAACGAAAAGCAGAGCCATCATTTTTAAGACAGCATTGTCCATAAAAGTGAAAGGAACGTGCATTTGTTTAGAAAATTTGAAGCAAATCGATGTCACACAAATCACAGGTGCTGGAAATTGAGCAGCTGGTTTTTTAGAAGGGAACTTACACCATGCCTTATCGTTGTATTAAGCCGTATAACCCAACGCACGATCTCGAAATCGAGTCTGAGGCGAAGCACACGATTGCTCTGTCTAATCCACATGCCTGAAATGGATGTGATGAGTTTAAATGACATCCAAAAAAACGAATGAATGGACTGTGTTATCCCATCAGGGACAGAGTCCCCTTGGCCTTGACAGGCAGCTGTCCACTTAGGAAAACAGCACCGCGGTGGGAGGGGCCTAGTTCTCATGATTCCCCCTCCAGCTCCGCTGTGCTCGCCCACGTTCCGTTTTCATTTTCTTATCCAGTTGCATCTTGCTCGATTCCTCACTAAAATTTATAGCAAACTTTGCAAAGCTTTCGACCTGGATCACCTCAATGAACTCCTACAAAACCCAGCCACAGGGCTGTTCGCCCCGATCCATGAGGGCGATCTGAACTGCAGGAGGTTCTCCGCTCACGAGCTAGGGTGCGATGCACAGGAAACTCTTATATTTTAGAAAATATAAATAAGAGTGGCATTTCAAGAGTAGCAACCTTGTCAGGGGCCTTGTCGGTTATCCGCCCCGCTCCTTCTCCCCACAGAAAGCCCGTTCTCCCCGAGGGTCTCCACCTCCTCCTGTGCGCCTGAGCCCCAGGGCCTCTTTGGGTGGCTGGACCCAAGAGCTTTGGGAAAGGCCTCTGGGCCTGGTTCTTTCAAGAGAGATGTTCCAAGCATGGTCCCTCTTCCTCCAGACGTGGTGGAATGTGCCCAAGCACGAGGCCTGGGACTGACGGAGCCATCGACCACCAGCCACAGACACACAAGCCGGGTCACGGCCCAGCCTTGGGGATTTTTCATTTTTTTCAAGATGACAAATCTCTCTTGATTTCTGAGTCACTTGGTGTTGGAGCCCAAAGTACTCTGCCTGAGGCTTGTGGCTCAGACGCCACCCAGAAGCTGAGTAGCTCCACTGACAATGCCAGCCCCAGACCCAACGCTTCCGAGGTAAACGGAACTGGCCTCTCCCCTAACACCTGCTCCCTCCCCATCAGCCAGCCACGGGGGACACCCACCCAGAGCCCTGGGGCCACCTTCAACCCCTCTCTCCTTCGAGGTCCTGCCCCAGCCCCTCCATGTCCAGGAGTTCCCGGATGCTGCTGCGCGCACCTTCTCAACCCCATAATGTATAGCTCCTCGTCCCCCGCCACAATTGCCTCAGTCATGTGCTCGCCCCTCCTGCTGGGCTGAGGCAGCGAGTAAGGACCCCGCTTCCAAGGGCGCTGGACAACACCTCATTGACCCTCACCACCACCTCTGGGTCGGGGTTATTCCCAGAGAGGAAACGGGAGCTAGAGGTGCAAATGGGATGGGGTTCAACCTGCACAGGGCACCCCCGGCCACCAGGCACCCCTTCGGGTCACACCACTGGGTCACCTCGGACCCCCCCAGGCTCCCCATTTTGCCCAAAGAGCCTTCACCATCCAAGCCCCGCCTGCTGGCTGAAGCCCCTCTTTCCTCCTACACACGTCCCAGTTAGTCTCCTAGAGTCACATTGCTGCGTTTGTACAGGCCACTGGCTGCCACCGCGGAGGGGCGTATCCTGCCCTTGCCTCAGCCACGTGCGCGGGACAAGCTCCGGTTCTCACCGAGACGCAGCCAAGTGTCCTCTCCCCCCGGCTCTCCCAGACGGGAAAGCCAGCCCCTACCCTCATCTTGCGTTTCACACGGTACCGTGAACATCGCCTCCCCTGTTACACACGAGGATCCCGGGACTGCAATGGCCCCGCTGCGTCCCGAGTGAGTGGCACGTAGTAGGTCTGAATCTGGGGACTGAATGACCTTACTGTGACAAAGGACGAGGACAGCCTAGGGTTAGAGAAAGAGAATGGACCGTCCTTAAGAACTGACCTGTGAATAGGAAACATCACGGCTTCTAACAGATTTAAACATTGCTAAAAATCTGTTGACACTGTGAGCATGGAACCAAATAAATCTTATGACAATCTTTGTAACAAGCAATTGAAGAGAAGATAAAGTGTAATAATAAAAGAAATCGTATACTCTGCCGCCACGCAGAAGGTATTAGAAATCGAGTTTTTCTCAAGAAAAGAGTCCACAACCCTCTTGGCAGTGGGTTAGGAAAGTCACATTTGGTTAAAATGATATTGTCATAGACTGGCAATCCAGGCGGGCAGCCTCCTAAACCCACTCGTCTCGCCTTGACGTGCCCTCCGAAGGGAACACAATTTCCTCCGACTTCAACCTTGATTGTGGGGGGAAAGCCTTCAATGGGGACGCTCGCCTGGCAAGAGCTACGACACGTGCACGCACGAGCCTCCAGGGGTTTGCGTGTTCAGTCGATCTACGGCCAGCAGAACATCAGGCCCTCTGTTTAGAAAGCTATGTTTATAAACACGGCTGATTGTGGAGTGCTTGCCTAGAACCTGAATTTTTACTCCCTTTTAATCAATTAGCCTTACGACGCAAAATGAAGGCGAGTCATGAAAATTTTCTTTAAGAAAATAGAAAAGGGAGCATAAGTAAACAATATCGCCCGGTGTTCTAAATATAAACTCAGAGCTGCAGCAATCGGGGAGCTCGGCACAATGAGGACGTTCGAAAGAAGACTGCGTATCGAAGAAGAGGGGGAGCATTCTGAGGAAGTAACCAAATCGTGTCACGTTAGAGCCACCAGACTCCTTGTAGGTCACGAAACTTTACCAGCTGCCTCCCCAAGGCCCAGCAAAACCGACGACGATGGACGATGACAGTCCAAGCTTATCGAACCCGCAGAGTCTTATATGTAGAGGTGGATGTATTTCAGCCCTCACCAGATAAGCGAGTGCCATGTTTTTAATTCTTTCCAGAGTGACTGTCATTGGTTTGTTCAGGGTTTTTAACTATTGGGATAGACTCCTTTAACCGCATATTGCGTGCTTACCGTCATCACACTATGTATCAGGCGTGTGACAGGGAAACCTAGTGTCAGATTAATCCAGGCCTCCCAGCTTTAACCTGCGCTTGTTTACAGATCGGTGTACAGCATGTTGAAAGATTTCTCCATCAATTACTACAAAGCAAACATATTCCTCTTAATGTAACAATTAAGGCAGAAGCCACAAATAAATATTGTAAATGCTATAGAATCCAAAGCGTCCATTCATAACAAACGATCCTCAGTCAAAATATTCATTTTTGTCAGCTTCTCAACAGATGTATATTGCCATTTAGTTGACACGTTTTATACTCTCATTCTCAAAATACCCGAGTGACATTTGATACCCAGGACACGTACACCCTGCTTATGTGAGCAAGCGAGCAGAGGCGAATTAAAAATTGGGATGGCATTTAAAGTTTTGCTTTGAAAATAGGTACTTTATAAGAAGTCAGTAAAATTTAAAATTTAACATTCATAAAAATGATTTTATTACATTCAAAAATGTCTGAAAGGATAGTATGTTTTAGGAGACATAAGAAAACAGAAATAAGATGCCCCTTCTGCTGAAACGGAATTCAGAAATGTCATTAGATTTTAGGGGGAAGAAAATAAATAAGACACCTCAAGTATGTAACTTCTCACAACACAAGTCTAAACTTGAACTGTATCTAAATTTGAATCGTTTTTAAAAATATACCACATCACCTAGTACATACAAGAAAATGCATGTGGATCGGGCTTTGATGAAGCATTTTTTAGTTCAGATGACTCCAGGTGACCGGGAAGGATCTGCACGCCGCCAGAGAGACCTCTCCCGAGATAAATGAAGCCTAAACATCCAGAATTTTTTCCCTGAGCCTAGAATTCTACCTTATTTTAAAATACAAACAGCCCTAGGAACAGCTGACTACATAGCAAACTGCCCTTGATACTTGAGTGTAAACTAGTTTCTTTTCTCATGATCTCTCCAAGTGTTGGTAAGGGGCAGGGAGAAATGATGAAGAATCTGTATATCTAAGAGGTAGAATGAGACAAAAATGATGAGGATGACACAAGCTAAACTTCAGCTCACTTGATATTTAGTTGAAGCTAAAGAGTTTTCTAAATTGTGACCAAATTAGTAAAAACAAAGTGCTGACCGCCTTCCCACAGCAACTCGGGTTTTAATGGCTATTAACCTTGGGGCTTATACCCGAAGGCTTGGGAGGTAAATAAACTTGGCATTCACCCTATTTCATCTACTCCAGGGCCAGGTTTGTTTTGTAAAGGTCACTTAATTAGCACTGTGGTTAACGGTTACAAGTTAACATCATCTTCTCCTAGATAATGATGGCATTGTGTGTGTGCTAAGTAAAACAGGAATTAACAAAATTCCAATGGCTCACTCAAATGATAAATAATGAGCCATGTTAAGGAAGAGCTCCCCCGGGGTGTGCGGAAAACCCTGGGCTGTCGGCGAGCGCCCGGATGTGGGGCCGTGCACTGGCGTAAACAGGAAGCCGGCCGCTCGCACGGGGACGGCAGGCCAGCTGGGAATGGCTGATCGAGAGTGGGCACGGTGCTTGACCCTTGGCAAAAGCTGAAGTTGTTGTTTTGCTATATTTTCTTGTCACATCTGAGCTCTCTGCATTTTTCAAAATCCTATCCGATCGCTCCGAGACATCCGCAGAAAATCCCGCACATACCAACTACCGATAAAATGGTCTCCCCGATCCAAATTGCAGCGGTGCAGGTGACAGACGCTGTTGCTGCTGTCATGCGCCCTCCTGGCGGAGCATCTGCAGGAGCGCGATCAGCGACGGGTTTCACGGGCTCCCCAGGGCCTCACGTGTCCCGTGCATCCCTATCGCCACCCACACGGAATCTACCTATTGCAGATTAACTTTTTATGGACAATTGATTTTTCTTTAAACTTAAACATGGGTGCTACAGCACTGACTCTCACGTGGTGACTTAAAGGTCTATGACCCAACTAGCACATAGGCCATTCAAACCCGTTCCTTAGCAAATTTGTGGGAAGGATCCGGTTTACCGGAACTGTGAAAACGCAAGTGTTCCCCCTGCCGTCGAGATGGAGCCCTTCCCTGTGCTCGCAGCAGCCCCGCGTCGCTCTCTGAGAGGGTGACACACGGCCAGTAAGATCTAGCTCTGTGATCCCCTCCTTAATCTTCACTTAAAAACAAAGGTTATTTCTGGAGAAAATAGGCCAACAAATCGTATTTCCTCGAACATGTGAGTTTGATTAATAAGAGTTTATCCACCTTTAAAAAACACATCAGAAAACTTGAAGCAGGACAACTTAGAAATGACACAACCAATGGTGTTCGCTAATTTTTCAAATGTATACAATGTAACCTAAATATGACATAAAATTACATTAAAATTATCTATTTATAGAGAAAGTTATTTAAATTAATTGTTGAGCTTGCCTGTGTGAGGCTCTTTTCTGTTCTTGCTAATCTTGGAATTTTAGGGCAAATGAACAAACGGTATGCCTTCAGTATTTACTCATTGTTTTAGGTACGTCATGAGAAAAGAAATAGTGATTACCCTTAAAACAGGGACAGTTTTTCCGGATCCTTCTTTAACTGGAAAGAAGCGCACGTCCTTCACGTGAGTTACTAATGGCAACACAACGAAGGCTTCGCCGAGCAGGCAGCGCATCTGGAATTTAAAGGGGGCTCAAAAGAGAGCTCAGAGGAAGAAGACAGAAAAACGCAGGTTTATCACTCATGGATGCTAACCCTCGGTGAGGCCGGATGTAGTATCACCGCCTCTGGGAGGAAGAAAACAAAACCATTGGCTGCGTAAACGTCCCCAGCGAGGAGCTGGGGGCTGGAAATCTGTCTGCAGCGGCAGATAGCAGCCCCCGCCCACCCTCCGTGACTCACTCCCACCAGCTCTCAGGCTGCAACAGACAACCCACACGGCAGAACTAGGGGCAAGTCACTTAGAAGGTCTGGAGCTGCATGACCAGCTATTACTCAGTGTCCTAGAACCCTCCGTGTTCACCCCCAGAGGTGCCCAGGGCCCCAGCAACAGTTTACAAAAGGCCGGTCTTCGCCATGGACAGAGCAGAGTGGCTCCACGGTGACACAATATAAACTCCACTACATGAAATCCTGGAAGTTGATGTAAACGGCTTTTAATAGCGGTGAACATTTGTTCGCTTTGTTTAGGCCATCTGGATGTTCCATTGTGTTCGGCTTGACACCATCGGCCGCCGGGTGACAGTTGATATATGTTAAGTACTAGCAAAGTGCCTGGGCCATCTCTGGGGACCTGAGAGAGAACTTTTCCGCGTTTGGTGGAATATTCTATCAGATAGCAGCCGAGTCGCCTGCATCCTTAGTGGCTACGTGCCAAAGGCCTCTGGCTCTTTTATCAAAGGGGAGCTTTGCTTTTACTGTTGCAGGTCAGGGAAACTGTGCCAAAGTTCTCGCAGGCAGCTCGAGAGCACGGCTGGCAGGAGCGATCTTCTCATGGAAGGAAGAGAAGAGTGACACAGCTCCTCAGGGGACGCAGACTTTGCTTGTGGACATGCGCCACGTCTGCCAGACAGGCCGGTAAAACCGCACCCAGGAACGCCCACCAACAAACAGAAAGCGGCGAGCGCGCTGCGAAGCACGGGCCGACCCCTGACACACGCTCCCCTCCGTGGGCACCGACCGCTGTGTGACGTGCTACACGAATGTGGCCCTCCGAACCGAGGCGACCCCGCCGCATCCCTCCCAGTGGTGCACGAAACAGTTATTCCAGAGTGACACGCGCCACCAGGAAGAGAGAGAGAGGAGTGCACAGCGCACGTGGCTGAGTGTGACGGTGACGCGAGCACAGCGAAGGAGGGACCGGGGATGCGCCCTCGCGGGACACCTGGGGGACGTGAATCCACACCTCTGCAGTTCCTTGCACCCACTGCTGTCCCTGCTGTCACTGTTGCCTGGCTTAAACTCGGGAAATGAGGGCAGTGGATTTGGGAGGGCTCGAGATGAAAACATTGCTCCTTTTTCTGTTCGTTTGTTTTTTGGCTTTTTTTGTTTTTGTTTTTGTTTTTTTACTATATCACTGTGAAAACACTTTAATAAACGAAACTCCACTTCAGTGCAGGGGACATGGAGGGTAGATAATGTACATCTAAGGACACGATCTCAGATTTCCCACATCAGGGACATAACGATGCCCCTTGTGCTTGGGGTCCGGCCAGATCTCAACGGACAATAGACATGCGAGGCAGTTTTATGTGTAAGTGAAATCGATGATCTCGATAAGCCCGGGCACGTGACTTAGGTAACGTGTGGTTCCAACAAGCACCACTACTGTGGCGCCCCCTTCTTTATCGTGGGTGGCGTGACATAAGTATCGGTGAGCCTGTGGGAAGAGATGGAGAGAGCAGGGAGACTAATCTGGGAAACAGGGCCATCATATGCCTTCAGAGATTTCTTCTCAAGGTCAGACTGCATGGTGCATGCAGAGATGCCCAGAACAGTGTAATGAGTCTCAACAAATGTTGGTTGACAATTATCATTAGGAAATCTATGCTGGAATTTTGAGTCAATGAAATTGTTATATGGGCAGACAAGGAACCACAACGACATTTTAAAAATATGTTAATAAATGGCTACATAAGTTATTTTTTGAGAGCAGTCTCTATGTTCTAGTGAACAATTTATATCAAACAGTACAAGTTCCATTTGTGGATTAATTACATACCAAGAACAAGATGAACTCTCCAATAGCTTCTAAAAATTGCCTCTGTCGCTTACTTCTTTTCATGATTAAAAATTTTTAAAAGAAACCCTATTCAATGGTTCAAAAGAGTAGAGCACGGAGAAATGTATCTGTTAAATAAAATTTACACATACATTATTGTGGACATTAAAAGTACTACTCAGCAAATAATTTTTAAAGTGGCTAGAATAGTGCCTGGCCCATTACAGAAGCATAATAAATATTCACTGAATGAATGAAAGAGCGCTGGAAGACACCAGGTACATCATTCTACAATATAGCAATCTCGGCTTTCAGCAAACATCAAACCCAATTGCCACAGCAAATGACAGCGAGTTTCCAATGTAACAATATATGACAATGGACCAAATAGAATTTTCTGCAACAGTGTATCCTTTTCATCAAAATGTAACTGATTTTCAAAGGATAGTGACATAGATATTGGTTAAATAATTACTACTTTTTTAATTAATGGTTTTTATTTCCTATTGTATCTTATAGATTACAGATTTCAAAGTGTTCATACCAATTATCTCTCTAGAAATGACCTATCTTTATGCTCTTTTATCTGAAATAAAACACAATGTAGAACATATTGTTTAAATAATATGGTTGATTATTAGAATCGCATGTTACCTCTCTCGAATTAAGTCATATTCAAAACAACATGTTTACAAAGGGATTGAACAAATGGTTTCTGTAGCAAATTGTATCATCCAAAAAATGGCCACATCTGTCATCCCACAAACTCTTCTAAAGATCTGACCTTGAAGCTCCTCTCTTCAGGGGGTGGGGTCTCTGTCCCCTGTACTTGACCTGAGCAGCCCTCAATCATGCCTCGGCCATGGCACAAGGGGTGCTATGTGCCTTCTGAGGCTCGGATTTTAAAATACCATGTCTTTCTGCCTTGTTCTCTTGGGAGCCAGCCCCCATGCTGGAAGGCAGCCCCCACAGTAAATGGGGGACCCACATGGCAAGGCCCCTGGCCCCCAGCCACACTGAGCTCCTAACTGACAGCCAGCCACCCAAGGGAGCATCTGGAAAGCGGATGCTCCAGCCTCTGGTCCAGCCTCCCCAGCTGACGAGCTCTGAGCAAAGCGCAGACTCATGAACAAAATACATGATTTCTTTGTTTTAACCACTAAGTTTAAGGATGGCTGGTTATGCAGAAGGAAATACAGTTTCCAAGATTAGAATTCTGAGATGCTGCAAAGCCATTCTATGTTTATCATTTATAATGTTTTGCTTGAGTGGTTGGCAGAACACAGTTACTATTTGTGTAATGCATTAGAAATGGGGGTTAATTTTTAGTACTAACACTATATTGGAGTTATCTGAACTTCTTACTTCTCTTGCCTCCGAAATATAAGAAACAGTTTAAGATTTACTTATGCTTTCCAGAAGCTGTGAAATAGTGACTTAGTTTAAAATAATTAGAGCATACAATCATTATTAACTCAGTTGAGTAAACTGAGCCAGAGGTTTATAAAAAAAGAAATTATAAAACATTTTCTTGAGCTACAAAGCTTGATTATTGATTGAATGAAAGAATATAAGTGGGAAAAAACTGTAAACTACAAGACATGCTACTGAGAGAAGTTGATTTAAAAAAAAAAAACTTTTCATTTCATAGTCTAACAAACAGCTCCAGTTAGACCTACGCGATCAGAACATTGTAAATAATACATTTACAAATTCATTAATCCTTTTTAAAATTCCAGACTAATGAAAAATAGTGCATTTTTAAGCAGCTACTTAGGCAGCAGGGGATTGGATTAGATGACCTTTTAAAGTTCTTTTCAGGGCTATAAATCTGAGACGTGCAAGCTGCCTTGGCATCTATGCACAACAGATCACAGAGGATTCTAAATCTAATTTCAATTACTTATGTTCTGGGCATTATGCAGAAACTCAAACAGTCCACCTCGATGCCCGTGTTAACGAATTCATCAGTGACTCCAGATTCAGAACAAATAGCGTTAATGGAAAGATCATTAGCTTCGCGAAAACATGAATATCATTCGTCTCTGTTGTATAAATAACCATTGAGTATTTTTAATTTTTAAAAGGAATCTCATAACAGCTAGAGGAAAAGTATGATTATAAATTAATAGAATATAGTCTTTGAGAGAGCATAAGCCTAAATAATCATATTCTATGCGGGTCCCGAAGACAAGCAGGGAAATATTTCTTAAATATTTCTTAAAGCCGACCTGAGGCTCTCCCACTGACGGGATTTTTAAAGTGTTAAATGGAATCACAAGCATATTCGTGGCTCCGTCTGCAGAAGCATGGGAAGTGCCTTATTTGATCCCTTGATTTCCCGTGTAAGTACGTGTCTAATATCAGCTACTTCGGAAGCAAAAACGGCCACTCCCTGGACACCGAAAAAATGAAAAGAAAACATAAAGAGTACATTTTGGTCGACGGCCATAGCAGGAGTGAGCCGGTGATTCAAACGCGTGTCACCGAGTTTCCTAGGAAGTGAAGATGCTAATTCTGCTGATGAAGACATCTGCCCCCCTGTGCACCCCGCTCATTATGCGAGGCTGCAGAACACGCGGGAGCCGGGCGCCGGGCGGCCAGCACCTGACCACCCCCACACCTGCTCAGCTGCTGCGGTTTTAATTAACACTCCAAGGAGGTTTGTCAAGAGTAATCAAAAACATTGTCGCTTATAAAGCTGTGGCAAGAAATCAATAGTTTTCATCAGAAAAGGTAAGGCCTGGCATAACTGGACCATTTAATTGCTTCATTCCAATAAACAAAAACTGCACATTTTAATGACTTGATTCGGGAGATCAATACCCGAGCGCAGACGGCATTAAACCCCAGCACGTGCTGGAATGCTGCGTCCCCGCCACGCCGGGCGGCATCCCTCTTTTTTATTTCGTCCCGAGTGGCACTCGGTGGCTGCGTGTCCGCGGTGCCGTGATTTATAGCAAGCGAGTGACCTCTGGGGCCGTAAGACGAGAACGGGTGACTGGCTCTCAGCGTGAGCTCCTGGCACTTGACAAAGTGCACGGAGCAGAATGAATTTACTCCTTTTCCTCCATCACCAGCGGGCTCGCCCTGACCCCCGTTCTCACTCCTATAACAAGATCTGCTGTCGCCGCCTGAAAAATTTACTGTCGCGTCTACTTCTCATTGAGCTCGAGTGAGTACTTCTGTCACCTTCAGTGAACTGAGTCCACAGGAGATTTAACTAAACACCAGTTCTGGTTTAAAAACTAAAGAACGGCGTTTCCCATAAAGCAGGCGGCGTTCGAGGGCCTCTCTGAATCATATCGTTTGCTAAAAAGTTAGTTTTTTTTTCTGCTGCATTGAGCTCAAACCAATGTTTGGGCCCCAAAACTCGTTTATCCGTGTGGGGCCATGAACATGAAGCTTCTCTTGAAGCTACACCCTTAGGAACCACCCAGGCCTCATCGGTTGCCACTTAGAAGACTAAAGTCATACGGCATCTATGTCGTTTTGATTGTTGCTTGAAAACAGAAATTCTGAACAGCTGAAAAATACTGCATGGGATGCGCACAAACTGAACGCCCTCACGCGCCACTGCACGCGTCTGCAAGAGGAAATAAAGACGTCAGATTAAACATTTTAAGCACCCGGATGGACTCCGGCATCTGTCTTCGTGGAGAGATTTTAAAATATCTTGTCAATCAAGACTTTCCAACAATGACTTCTAAAATGCTCGGAGAGTGAACAGCAGCATCTTACAACGTTCGCTAGTGAAACATCTACACGCACCACATTTGTGTGAGGTATGTGGTTTTAATAACCAGCCTACAATAATTAAGCAGCAAAACCAACGCTGGCAAACCCCCAAGTCAACCACGGGACAATTAAAAGACTGACGTTTGACGCTTTACTCCATCTCACTAAAGCCTTACGTAAAATTTCCACTCCCTCTTTAATTTTCAATTCCTCTGCCCTCCCTGCTTCACAGCTCCTGGCTATTGGCTTTTACAATCTGTCCCCAGGGAGCGAGGAGTTATTACCCTGTCGATGGGAGAGAAAGGGATGTTACTCCCTTGTCACCCTCTCCAGCTCCGGCAGACCCAGGCGCTGATGGATAGCCTTCGCTGGAGAACGGCGGCTGAGACCTGAGCCCTGAGGCCTGTCAGATCCGTCTACCTGTGCCACTGGCATTACTTACTGGAGTCGGAGTGACACTCGGTGTCCCCAGAGTCGACTGAAAACCTCCAGCAGCGAACCCCGCCCAGGCCCCTGCTACTGCGGAGCAAGCACGGCGACACGCGCCCAGGCGCTTGGCGGAAAGCAGACCCAGACCTCGGCACCTCTGCACAGTGGCGACTGCAAAGGTTACGGGCAAAGCCCTCAGAGCTGTACCGAGTTTATTTGAGGCTGAGTATAAAGTGACCATCACGATGACGCATGAAAAAGCTGAGGGAAGCTAATTTAGAATGTCTGGGGGATGCCATGCCACTTGGTCACGCCGTTTTCAATAATTTAGAGATTTTATTATCAAGAAATACTGTTTTACATGGCCAGAAAATAAACTTCTGGAATTCAGCCACGGGTTCCCGTCCGAGGAAATGCGTTCTTGGGCTCTTGGGCTGCGGCCCCTCCCTGACGAGGCCCCCAGTACCCCTTACTCCATGTGTCTGGCGTGCAACCTCCGGTGGTGCTCAGCAAAGGCTACCGTGTGGGGACCAGAGGCCCTCGTCCTGATGGGGTCAGTGTCAGGGTCGTAGCGGCTGGCACAGTGGACGCCAAGACCTTTTGATGGCAAGTCCTTACCAGGAAAGACCTTTAAGCCGCACCCTTGGCCACATGCATTTAGTCACCTACAAACTGTACACAGCACCAGGTCCCACAGCCTTGCCCAAACCCTTAGACCCAAAAGCGCTCCGGGACTTTTCTGGTTTTGACAAGGTCATGGGGAGCATTCTCCACATGTTGGGCGACCCTCCCCTGGGGGTCTAGGGCAGCGCGCCGTAACGAAACACATCAAGCCTTCTGCAGGCAGGTGTCCGATCATTCTGACGATGAGCTCGTCATGCTAAATAAAAGCTACAAACAGCCTCACATCAATTCAGGTCGGTTCAGGCCGAGTCAACAAGCGATGGCAGAGTGGCTTCTGGCTCCCAGGGCTGTGTGGGCCCCGGGACTATGGACGAGGGCTGTGAACCCACGTCCCTATACTAGGTACGCTGTGAAACATCTACAGAAAAGCAGGTAAACACGAGAGGATGAGCTCAAAACAGAGCAGGAGACTAACGCGTCCCTCTGTGCGCCCACACCGTGCACACGTCATGCGGGAAGCCACAAGAGGCTGTGTTCTCGTCAGGCTGTGAAGCTGTGCACAGCTGGAAATGGCCCGCAGAGCCACCGTTGCCAGGGTGTGGCCCAGAGCCAGCCCGTAACCCCTCTCCCCAGCTCCAGAAGTGCAAAACTTCCCGTGGTTCAATGCCAGTGGCCGGCCAGCCCCCGTCCCCTCACTCCTTGAGGACACATGGGCCTTCGCAGGCAGACTATCCTACACTCAGAAGGAAGCCGGACGTCACCATGTGCCCAGAGGCCTGGCTAGTGGCAGGCAGCCGGTCCTTTGCTGAAGTCATCTGTTTATTAAGGATAGGGAGGCATCACGTCTTTTAAATTTTGTGTTTGCTGAAACTCTTCCAAGTGACCAGATTTAACACCGATTTTATTTCCCTAGGATTGACCCAGCTCACCACTTCCGGTAGTAATACTTTTGGATGGGTCAATAATCTATTTCCCAGGGTGACCTCTGTTACGCCCAAGGGGGCAGGTGAACTGAGGAGCAAAGAATGCCGAATGAAGTGCATGGGCAAAGGGCACATTTTTGCTTGAAATCCTCATGAAAGGAAGTTCAAAAACCTGTGAATAAAGCACTTTACAGGAGGAGGACCATTCATCACGAACGCTCTTCCCTGGACCCTGACGGCCGCATCCGCGCTGCAGCTCCTCGCCCTTGTGTTAATGAGAAGAGCCGTAAGGAGGCTGGGTGACCGCGGTGACAGCGGAGAACACCCGGCCGCGCTGAGTGTGCACTCCCCTTCCGCCTGAAGTCTCCCTGGCTTATGTGTTCTTTGCCTCCACTTAGATCGTAAGGACGGGCTTTTGCCCAGCACTGACTGATACTCCTGTGACAGTACTAGAAACTCAAGCAGGGAGGCGAGCCCACCCCCCACGCCCTTCACCCCTCGTCCCCACCCCTCAGAGCCCGCACACTGCGTAGGGCCCTGGCAGAGTCCTCGCTGGTCGCTGCAAAGGCTTTGCACGCCGGCCGCGGCCTCATTCGCAAGCACCTCGGTCTGACTCTCACGGGCGCCCGAGCTGTTCTAACTCCACTGTCAGTGTCGCCCGCCCCAGGGCACCCACGGCACAGCACTTGTGCCGGCTTAACGCCAGCGTTTATGAACACCCTGGGCCTCTTTCTCTCCTCAGCAAGGAAGGGCTTCGCATGCCCAGCTGCCGAGATTCCGCCAAGGCCTGGCCCACCCCAGCCCCACGCACACCGACTGCCCGACATACGAACTCCGCGCCAACGGCAGTGAACGCGGAGGTTTCAATTCTCCAACAGACTTTCTCCCGGAAAAAGCGAGACAGAAATCCTTTCTGCCTCCCTCGCGAAAGGTGTCGCTTGGCTTGGCACGATCCTTTTCTGCACCGATACGGTAAAAACGGGGATTGAAAGCAGTGGTCTTCGCCACCTCTGAGGCTGCCAAATACAGGGCCCAGCGCTGAGCATCATGGGAACCGCACTAGCACCAGCAGACGTGCCGCGCTGCCCCGTGTCAGCTGAGCACGGCCCTCGCGGTGCACACGTGCACGAGTGACCCGGCCCCGACTCGGGGGCTGCACAACTCTGTCCGGAGTGCTATGAAGCCAAAGATGAGTGTGCAACGCAGAGTGTCCGTTCAAAGCCCGGAGATTCCAGCCCAGATCTTGTCACTCACTTCCCTTGTCTGTCACACGATTTTCTCCCTCTAAGCGGAGGCCTGGGTGCTGAAAAAGGCTGCTCCCTTAAAAGATGCCACCGTGTCCTTACAGAGAACAGTGACAGAAACACTGTAACCGCTTCAACAGGGGACCTGCCGGCAGCTGCCCAACGGCTTCCCGTTCCCCCCGGGGCTGTATGACAGCAGCTGGTGGTGACCTGTCTAAAACTGGATGGATGGCAATAGTTCGGGCAGCCGGCCGCGAGCCCTGCCTCTCTCCCCCGTGCTTGGGAAAGCTGTTAATGGCGGCGAGTCCGAGGTTATAGTTCCCAACAAGACTCTCGAAAGCAGCCATCCCAGGCAGGCGGCCGAAAGCCAAACGGCTCCCGACGAGGGTCCTGTGACGGTGGCTGTGCACGTCACACAGGCGAGCCCCGTGGGAAGTGACCTGAACGGGGAGGCACGCCCTTTCCTGTCTCCGTCGCCACAGCCGCGGCTCTGTGCACCCACTGCCGCTGCCAGCCGCCAAAGCATCGCTGTGCACAGCCGCTGTCAGGCACGACGCACGGAACACCAAACGCACACGCCGCGACGTGCATCGTGAAGCCATGACAGACACAGCTGCACGGGATTCACCACATGAAGTTCAGACCCGTCATGTCACAGGCGGGGCGACATTTCACCACGCGACCCGTACAGGCCCCACAGCTTTTTAATGGTCCCTTTGGTAGCCAGTGGCTGGTCGGCAGCACCTCACTCAATCCCGTTGAAACAGTGGCTTCGTTACGGTCTCTGTCTGACCACTGAGACTACTAAGCAATTAGCACATACACAACGCTGTGCCAGGAGCCGGCCCACACCCCCACCCATAAGGTGCTAACTTCTGGGATCCACGCAGAGGCACTAAATGTGTTGTGACCACATGTCACACAGGAAGGCAAGAAGGGGTTGTCTGTGAAAGACAGCAGATCAACGCCAAGAGGTTCTGTCTTATGCAAAGGACAGTCACTCCTAAACGGAGCCACTCACGTCCATTCACATTCTCAGACCACGAGCTGGTCAAGTCAAACCTCAGCAAGTCGGTTCCAGGGTCTGAGAGGCAACAACTCCTGTCACCTCGCTGTAAAAAACAAGGCTGTTTACCAGGCAGGCCTGCTTTAACTCTCCTTGAAAGCAAGACTTCTGCTAAATGCTGCCTTTCGTTTTCCTAATTTACATGAGTTATTTCAAAAGAGAAAAACAGAGTTGTCTCTGAAGAAATGAAATACCCAGGTAAGCAAGCAACCAGCCACCAGCCAAGCCGTGAGCTGCACGATCAATTCTGTGATTAGGCAGAGGAGACCTCTGCTTCCACATCGATTTTAAAATGCAAATCTGAAAGCAGCTAATCTGCACCTAAAATAGCAGGTATGGCATTGATTGCTTTCCCTCGTGATCATATCAAAAATTAACTAAAGTGAAGATAAAAGAGTAATACAATAATATTTGAGGGAAGGCTGTGATGAGTTAAAGATGCATGTTGTAACGTTTGAAGCAGCCACTAAAACACACACACACAAAGACGTCCATAGAGGAGGGAAAGCGGAATACTAAGAAATATTCCATTTACCCAAAAGAAGGCAGGAAAGGAGGAAGACAGGAACGAAGAACAGTTGGCACAGAAGTAAGGCAAAGGTGGCAGGTTTGACTCCACCATATTAAAAGCTCAAGTTAAAGTGGTGGCACCCAACCTGTGAGACAGGCGCGAGCGTCAGTGCCACTCACTGCCTGCCACCTAACTTCTCTTCATCTCCGAAAGATCTGTTCATACATGCAGAGGGTGTTCGTTTTCGTGTCACGTGCGTTACGTGGTAACTGGCCCCACACAGAAGGAAAAATGGATGACTCGATGAACAACTCTCCACCAGCGAAGTCCCTCGGCAGCGAGTACCACGGTGGCTGTGCCCCGATGAGGCCGCTGCCTCCAGCAGAAATGCTTCTTTACTTGATCGATGGCCGCTGCCCAGTCAGGGTGCGAGGGGCTCAAAGGCACACGCGCTGCCGTGGCAGAGAGAAGCACGTGTCGCGTTCTCCCTCTGCCCCCCGCATCAACCATTCATGTGGCCAAGACAGCTTCTCGATGCCGCACAGAGTAAGACTAAACCGAAAAGGTCACACGCACGTGCGCACAATCATCTTCATAAATTTGACAGTCGTAAGAAAGCTGACATGATGTCTGCACGTCGACAGCTGCTGATGCTTAAAAGTCAGAGGTTCTGGATGCCGTGAGCGCGATAATACGACAAGGATCTCACAGCACAGCAGACTGGATTCCTGTGGCAACTAATCCCCAGCCACACATGGGTCCTTGGGAGTTTCTGCTTTAACAACAGGAAGGTTAACTACGAAGCCGGTGGGTTATGATCGACACTCTCGGCCTCCCTGGCCAGCCTCCGGCCCTGCTGCCTCCGCCACATACACCAGCGACTCCACTGTCCTTCCCTCTCTTAAGAGACAGGAGATGTCAAAACCGATCGTGCCGTTTAATGTCCTTGAATAACTAACTCTCTCAATAGAGCAGGCTCAGTTACGGGGCCTTTAGCTAACGAGTAACATAATGTCTGAATCAATCAAGTGGCGACATCAAAATGCCCTTTCTTCTTAGGGCTGTGACATTTGACAACACAAGTGCCACACCAAGCCACCAACCAGGGCCCCAAGTTTTAAAAGAAATAGGATTTTAGAGCCAGGTGTCAGCACGGGCAGCTCCCCTCTCTCAACCCACTGGGCTCTGACACGGACCACGGCCTCCCACCTGGGTTCCCGCACCTGGCCGGCAACTCCCTCCCCTGCGCCTGACTCCAAACCCCTTGCACTCTGCTCGTCACCTCACTCCGAGTCGTTAGGTGACCTGGAAGTCCCAAGGATGTGACTGTCCCTCCTCACACTGCTCTGCCCTACTCCCTCCCACTGCACCCATCACTCCCTCCCTGGGCTCCAGGCACATGGGCCTCCTTGCTACTGAGCTACTGCCCGATTTGAGTGTAAAAGAAGAAAGAAAAAAACAAGGGAAAGATTTCTGGTTCCCAAATGTGTTTCCCTCTGTAGGTGACAAACCTGGGCAGGGCCCACGCCCCCCGCCCGAGCGAGGGCCGGGGTCGGGCCATTCGCCTGCTACTGCAGTCGCAGAATAAAGCAAATGATTGTGGTTACAGGCTATACGCCCTGAAGATGCCCGAATGGAAGGACCAACAGCTCGTTGACCATAACGAGGGCCATGGCGGGGACGTGGCTCGGCAGGCCAGACGGCGCACGCCGGGCAGTGAGGGTGCCCGCAGCGGTTGTGTGCAACTCCTCCCGCTTCCTGAATCCAGCCTGGCAAAACCCAGCCCACTCGCCCAACCTGACTCGTACCTGAGGCCACTGTTTAAGGGGACTAACTAATAGCTAACGTTCCCCCAGAGTTTTCAGGAGAGACTGCAAGCGCTGAGGGCTGGACAGTGCACCCCACGGGTCGTTGCAGGCAGCCCTGGACCGAGTCTGGGAAGTCCCACGCCTGCAATAAGACTGACACTCAGAAGGTCTCACGCAGACCCCTCCAGAACCGCTGTCACTGTATCTCTGGGGACCTGGCTCACTGCGGTCACCCTTGGGTCACGCCCTACAGAGCGGCAGATCCTGAGGCCCAGGGTACGCCATGCCAAGTGGGGGTGTCACAGGTACCCTTTCCACGAGCTCCCCAAGGGGAAGTCCACTGAGTTTCCCCACAGGGGCAGAGCTGCATCCATCGGACGCCTCTGCCTGCGGTGCGTCGCCGTCACTGGCCAACGCGCGTGCCCTCTCCTCCGCCCCAGACAGCGAGAGGCCCTGGCGTGCAATGGCGGTTGTGTTTGTCTAGATATCGACATAGTGCTATTCCATGTCCATACGTCGTTCCTTTTGCTCATAATCCTCTCCCCTGGTGTTTCTGTCATTCACGTCATGGTCTCATCCTTGTTTATTTACATTTTCACTGTTTACACATTTTAAGTGATACCAGAGGTAGACTTTTTGTGTTCTAGTTTTTTACTGAACTATTTATCTATCATGGGATTTCCCCCTAGTCTTCGACGGTCTTTTTTTTTTTAATCTCCCTGCATTCTCAGCAGGTGACCCCTGCCAACGGCACGGGCAGGGTCTCTCCAGGGTCGTTTGATCTTAAACCAGTGTGCACACGTCTTAAACCAGTGTGCACGTGATCCAGTTTAATGAAACTGGGTTCATAATCCACATCTCTGCATCTGCTTTTCTCTTTTAAGACTACGTCACGGTCCCCCACCCAGGAGAGCAGATGCAGCTATGATGTGCTCTTGGCGACAGTTGCATAATAGTCCACGGAATGAGTGCTGTCTCTTCACACTAATCTTATGGCTGTAGCTGGAACATACGTTACAGGTGTCGTAGATGGAAAAGGGGGCTAATTAAGTCACTCTCGGTCCCAAGTGCAGAGTAGAAGAGGACACGGAGTCCGGACCTTTTCACGCTTAAAACGCTGGGCTGCGTCGACTTTTCTGTGTTCAGCACACCTCTAACTTCCCTGTAGAAAAAGGGGTGAGGAACCAGGACTCAGAGGGGCTTTCAAAAGACCAGAGCCCCAAGAAGGTGCCTAGACTTTCGATGGAGGCCACTAGGGGGTGGCAGAGCGGGGAGAAGGACGGAGGAGACCTGGATGAGACGAGGGGACCTGGACGGCATGTGGGGAGATGAGGACCCTGCCTGCCCCTTCGCCGGCTTTGAGCGGGGACCTTCACCTGCTGCCTGAGGCTCCTCAGGGGAGCCTGCCGGTGCTCGCGCAGGCCTTACTTCTCCGCCAGCGGGGCTCGGAGACTGTTTTCTGGTTGATGGAACCAGAGGCTAGCGCGGTGTGAAGGAGAGAGTCATTCTGATGGTGTGACCATGAAGCCTTCACCAGAAACACGACAGAAGCGGCAGCCCAGCCCTACCCGGCCGGGGACAGGCTTCGCTGCCGGGACACCACGCCAAGCTGTAACGCTGTCTACTGGAACCTCAACCCCTTTCATACGTCCATTAAAGATAACGCGTTTGCTATTGTCAGATGCTTTAATTTTCTATCACTTAGGTAATAATAAACATGAGTCATGGACAATGATGAAAGACTCTCAAGAAATAGCCAAGAAAAAGACTCAACATTCGAGTACCTGTACGTTTCTAAACAACCCCGTAAAACTCTAAGATGTTAATCATGCTTCACGTTCACACTCGGAAGGCTTGACACGGTGTCCGCGTCCGGACCTGAGGGTGGAAACCACAGGCGGGCTCACTCCCTGGCACCCCGCCGCCCACCCGCAGGTCTCTGTCATGCAGCCGGTGAAACCAGTGACACACAGTGCAGGACTTACCAAGCCTGTTTTGGGAAAAGAAGGGTTTTCAGAACATGAACCTTCACGGGATCCTCACTTTAGATGTGGGACACTGCACCTTCTCCACCTCGGACGCTTACAGATCACACTAAGGCAGGTGGTTTCATAAAGCCACTGTGATTTTACAAAATGCCTTAAGTGTCTAGGTGAATAGACAGGGCGTCAGAAGCCTGACGCTAGGCAGAATAAGGAGGTTCCAGAAATATCCCTCTTCTCCCACAGGAAGAATAACCCGCAGTGTGATGGAGTCCACTCCCCATCGGCCCGCACACACCTGGAATACTAAAAATGGCCCCGAGACAGAGCTCTCGGGGGTGAACTCGGTGCTCAGGAGAAAGTGCCGCCCTTCCAAAGCTGTCATTCTGCTCACACCTTCGTCCCCAAAAGATCACCAGGCGCCCAACAGGCTCTGTGCTCCCGAAGCTCTATATGGTTGACAAGCCTTTTATGCATTCTTTCCCTTGTGGCAGAGCTAACAGAACACACACACACACACACACACACACACACACACACATGAACATCCCCCTTGAGAATAAGACCCACAAATGAGCAGATTAAAGGCTGTTCAAACTGTGGCCCATCTGGACCAATTTTTAAGCAATGAGAACGTTTTATAAAAGGACTCCAGGTGTGTCAAGCACCTGGGCAAAGAGGAAGTGGAGAGCAGCCAAAGGGAGAGAGTCACGTTGAGTCCTTCTCAACCAGACAGTCTTCAGAAAGTGAGGGAGAAGCATTTACATGAGAAGATGTACCAACCCACCTTGGACACCCCGCGCCCAGGGCTCCCAACAGGACACTGTATCCCCCACCCAACTCACACGTTAAGGCACAAAAGGTAACGCGAAAATAACCAAGAAATTATGCACTAAATTTGTCTCATATTCTCACAATACCTAGCAGAGGACTAGGCAAAAATATATATGCTGCTTGAAAACTAATCAATTGATTAGTTAATTGATCGACTAATGGCCCTTTTAAAGTTATTTATTATCAGAGAGAAGCTGGACATAGGCTGCAAATACTTTGTTCCCTTTTTACCCTGGAGGTTATTTTCTATTTCAAAGTTTAAATAGAAAATAACAGTTTAAACTGGACTGTGAAAAATGAACCAAAACAAGCCGGCAAATATTTCTCAAATTCTATTCCACCCACAAAATTTGCATTACGTCTGTTGGTATTTGTCAAATGCCACCAGCCCCTTCACATTGATCATCTTCTCACATAGACCAGCCTGAAACTGTGCTTTTTGCTTTCTGTTACCTAATAATGATGAATATTATGGAAACTTTTCAAAGAAATAGAAATTATAGGCAAAATATATTTCATCTAAGCCCACCGAAGGATTGCTTGATGTGTTTAAGATACAAGCACAGGCTTAATTCTATCACTAAGAATCACGAGTATCACGTAACATTTATCACCAAACAAGTGAGTCCATCCTGTGAAATTTCATTGTAATCAGCCACCTGAAGACTCAGAGGCTACTGCTTAAAACGTGTGCATATGTGAATTGGCTAGATGTATTCAAAGTCGAAAAAGTTACCCAGCATGCATCTGGTTAAGAATTGCAAGCAGAGACTCATGCTTCTCATACTTTCACAGAAAATGAAAGTGATACTTAATTATCAAAATAACAAGCCTCTGAATCTACATGTGCAAAGAAACTTCCCTTTTTGTTATTTTCAATCCCCACAGAAGTGGAAGAACTGAAAGAAATCTTTTGGTTTTGCTCAAAGAAGCAAGCATTTTCTGTTCACAAGAAGTAACATCTTAAAACAGGTGAAATAGTATTTAAACCATGATCATGATGTAGTAGAGCAGAGCTCTGCTCACAGCTTGGGAAATTATACTCGCTTTCACAGGGAGCAAGTGCCTTGGATGCAGCCGGCAGTCAGGCTCTGCTGTGCTCTGGGGCAGTGGGTGCTCAACTCCTTAACAAAAAAAGGCCTTTACCAAGTGCTGTCTTTCAATCTGGGTGACCTTGCATCCAGGACTGCTCACTCCACCTTGCCCGACTCCTCCAGGAGCATTGCAGGGCGGCTCGATGGGACACATGCTCACACCTACCTAAAAGCAGGATTACGGATGGGTTCTCCTCCCCTGAAACCCTGACGTTTTACTCTTGGAAGTTCTCTGGGGTCAGGAAAACGGGGCAGCTGCAGGCTGGTGTCTCTGCTGCCACCTGTTGGCCTTAAGAGGAAAGACATTGCAGGAGAGGCAAGGAAACTGGCACGTGGTCCTCGTGCTGTGTTTCTGTTAGGGCCATAAATGCTTCTTAAATGGGGGTGGGGGGCACATAGACCCTTCAAAGAATATTATGAAAGCCCTGAACCCCTCCCTGGAAGAAAACGCATGCACAAAAAGTTTTGGTAGCCGACTCTGCACAGCCCGCAGCCCAGCGCGCACCCCTTCCAGACACCTTCAGCAGTTACCCCCTTTCCTGTGCCACGCTCAGAAGTCTGTAAGAAGGAAGGAAGGGAGCATTCCGGGATGCTTATCAGCATGCGAGATTCAGAAGAAAATGTTTACATCAATTCATCTTTAGTTCAAAATTGGTAATTATTAAAAAAAAAAAAAAAAAAAACCTTCCTGTAGCCGAGAAAGGTTGGATTTGATCTCAGTGCTTATTGATGGGAGAGGCTCCCTGGGAATTGTGGGTGCTGTTTCCAGCGGAGACGCTATGCTTTCGACACCCCCACTGTTGATGCCTTAAATCCTCCCCCAGCTGGATCCCCTGAATGTCGCAGCCTGGTGCACAAGGCCTGTTTATTCGGTTTACAGAAATGTCCTGTGTTTCCATGAACATATCTGCAGCAAAAGCTGCACAGGGAGCCAGCTGTTGTGAACATTGCCGGGTGCCGTCCAGACATGGGTCCCCCCTCCCAGGAACAAAGCCATCCCTCCGTTTTCCACCTAGGGAGGGGAGGCAGCCGCGTCTTTAGAGCATCTGAGAAGCTGCTAGAACTAATCCACCCCGTCTTCCTCCCTAAGGGAGTGATTGGCAGTCACCTAAAGAGGTATCGATTGGTCCAGTCAGTCCAGACACCGGGGCCTCGCACCTGTCAGGTGGCCAAGGCATTAACTCAGGAGGCCCAAAACCTTAGATGCTCCCCCTCCATGACGCCCCCAGGCATCTGCTGCGGAAGTGGGGAGGAAGCTGCTTTTACACCCATCGCAAGCAGCCCAGTCGCCCCGTCTGCCCAGGGGGGACAGACGGTTCTCACCTGCCACTTGCGTTCTCATCGGGTTCATCTTCCTCTTCACTTGGTTATTCCGATACACCTGATGGAGCGTGTTACTCCACCAGCACGTGATGTTTTACCTTGAAAAACAAACCCTCGGTATTTTACGGGGGGAGGGATCCCCAATGCACCACTGGCTAAGAGCAATTCGACAGAGTCCCAGCCCCGATGATGCTGTGGCCAGTCCTGCGTGGCTTCACGAGTTTGTGCGTTTTATGGATGTAATAAAATGCAGCTTTTACAGTCATCTACAGTATGTAATTACAAATGCACGTGATTGATAGCATCGGTGTGATGCTTGAGTTTCCTTTTCCATCAATAGAAACTGCATTTTATACATTAATTATACAAAGAATTAATGGTGGCTTACACAAGTCTGTCCACAAGTCGACGTTTTAGAAGCAATTACACTCAGAGCAGCCCTCTCTTCAGTAACAGATTTTGTTCCAAGGAAGACCTTAAATGTGCTTTATCAACCTAAAGTGATGCTGTACGAGGAATAAAACGAACGCATCCACATAAGCTCCATTTTATGAGACAACAGATGTTGACCATGGCATCAGTTCTTGTAAAATTTCATCCGAAGATATTAGCATTTTGACTATATTCTTGGCATCACTAAAAATGAAAACGAGGACTCCAGACGCAGCTTGTCCAGAACAAAACCACCATGGCCTTCTTCCAGGGTCCCCATCATGGGACAGCAGCCCCACCACACAGCTCCACAACCAAAGCCCAAGGGTCGGCTGCATCTCCCTCCTCTCAGCCCCCGGCAAGTTTTGTCGATGAGATCGGAGTGGAAGGCTCATAGAGCCTGAATGGAAGACGAGGCCGGCATCCTTATTTCAGAAAGAGAAGAGAGAAGAGGAGGCCACAAGTGTTTACCGGGCAAGTGCCACGGGTTTGCCACCAAGCCGGGCACTTTTGAGTAGCTTATTTTGCTTAATTCAGGGGTCCCCAACCCCTGGGCCGTGGAGAGGGACCAGTCCATGGCCTGTCAGGAACCAGGCCACACAGCAGGTGAGCTACAGGCGAGTGAGCAAAGCGTCATCTGTATCTGCAGCCGCTCCCCAGCACCGGCATCGCCACCTCGGCTTCACCTCAGATCCTCAGGTGTTAGATGCTCATAGGAGCACCAGTCCCTGGTGCCAAAAAGGTTGGGGACCGCTGGTTTAATTCACACACAAGCACAGTCATGTCTTCATGTGACAGGTTAAGAACTTGACACTAGGCAGCTTCATACCTTTTGCTGAAGGTACCAACGCTGTTCAAGCTGCAGAATGAACACCCGACCCCCAGGCACTCAAGTGCATGCCTTCTTATACATAACATGGCAGCCACTGTGAAAGCTGTCCCCGCCCCTATTTCAGTAGGGAGCTCTTCACAGTGGAAGACTTTTAAATCCCTTTGCTATCACAGGCTATCATTACTGTCAATTTTCTATCCATGCTTCCTCCCTCTCTTATCTTCTAGAATGATAAAATTGATCTCACCTCTGATTTGTGTTAACCTTAAACAGTCACCTTTCCTCTGGCTGGTGATCTCCACCAGACAAGGCTCCCAGGGTGTGACTGTCCCCAGCCCCCTGAGGACCTGCAGCAGACTCTGGCCCTTCCCAGGATGCTCAGGGCCCCTCTTGGTTCTTGATATGTGACAGAAAAGCCATGAAGGAAACACACATGCAAATTTGGTCTGGATCGTTGATAACTATATAGTTATTCAAGTCTAGACCAATGATGACAAATGACACTGAGATAATGATATCACAGTAATTCACTGTCCTATTTAAAGATATTATTTAGCAGAGTCAGGGTGAAAACAATTTTAAAATGAACAGATTAATGGGTGACAGCACAGGACCTCCAGAGGGCTTGGCATACCCCTCGGCTACTCGGAAATGGAGCTTCAGTGCATGTGCACATGAATTTAAGAAAAAACTTTCTTTGTCACAGCTCTCAGGTGTCTCAGGACGGACTCTGGAACCTTACAGACTCGTCCGCCGAGCTTTGCATCAACGCCGCTTCGCTTCCCAGGCCGCGATGACGAGTCCTGACCGCGGAAACTTCGGGCGACACGACCGCCTTTCTCCCCACTGAAGGCAGGATGTCGGTGTCCAGCCAGTTCCGGCCCTGAGCTACCACTGGGCGCCCCATATTCCATGGTGTTTTAAAAGCCACCGTGAGGAGGGCCAGGGGCCCGTGCACTCCCAGATTTGGGCAGGGACGGCGTGGCCGCTGGGCCTGCGTCAAGTCTGCATGGCTGGGGGTCTCGGGGCGATGCCAAAGGGGGCAAGTCCATTCTGAGTGGGCCCCGCCCGTGCTCGTGACAGCCCAGCCCCCCCGTGGGCGGCACTCCCAGGGCGCAGGGCCACCGTCCACACCCTCGGCTGAGCGTCAGCGCCTGTGATCACCCAGCTTCCCCCATTACCGCGCACCACAGCGGCCGGAGAAGTCACTGGGCAGTCCGCGTGTCCCCTTGATTTTCAGATCCGCCCAGGTGCAAAGCAACGGGCAGCCAGGCTCTCCGCTCCCACGCAGTTCTTCCTCTTCAGACTCAGACCGTTCCAAAGGGTGGACAAAAACGGTGCTGCCGCGGCCTGCCTGTCTCCATCATTTACATGCCGTACATACCCTAAGACGGAGCTCATTAATGACAGATTTCCCAGCCTCTTCAATAAGCTTTTTTATTAGCATGACAGTCTTGAACTCACAAGTGTCAAACCATCTCACCGCACAAGTCACCTTTATGGTATTTAATATAAAGATAGAGCAGTATTTATATCCTCTGCAATAAAGACGAGGATTGTTTTAAGGACGCATGGCCTAGATGTGATAAAGAAAGAAGGAACCTTACAAAATGATAAATATTTTCATTAAAAAACTTTAAAACTAAAAGTTCAAAGATATGTTCTCCTCTCCTATTTCTTGTCAAAACATGACTTAAGACCCAAAACTAATCTACTTTCAATTTTATTCCATATTTCAGCGCTGTCATAGTCCTCAGCAGAGAGTATTGGAATACGATCATTTTTTATTTTGTTGATGTTACCGACAGCTTTATTCCACAAAGCAATCTTACACTGTGTCTGCCAGTGGCGGGGCACAGAGGTCAAACGGCCCATCCTTACAGGTGGGGAGCTTATTAAACGTCCCTGAAACCCGATGGACAACATAAAGAGACATCCCAGCAAAATACTTTTAACATAGTTCAATGAAGATATGGCTCAGAAGGGCAGTAAATAATTTAAATGGAAACCAATAGGGAATTTGTTATACTTTTCACGAGCATCTTCAAAATTATATTTCAAACAAAGTGGTTAGAACAGAGAGAAGCACAAAAGCATCGGGGAAGAGCCGAGACTCCAGGCCGGTGGATGGAGCGTGGGTGCTTCAAGGCGAATCCAGAGACTCATAAATCAATGCAGCCGCAACATTCACTTAAAATAATCTAGGCATAAATAGTAGGGAATTGTGGACAGAGATAACCGCTTTTTAAAAAAAATCTTCCTGTCGTTTTTATTACCGTTCTAGAAAACAGTTGATTTTTAAATTCTGTGGATAATATTTATTGATGACAAAACTTCACTTCTAAGAGAAAAATTGCATCAGAAGAATAGAGTCAAAATAATATGAGAAATATCTGTTGCAATATTACGTATTATTTGGTTTGAAAATCTGCATGTGATTCCAGAGGATTAGGCAAAAGTCTTTTAATGCAGAGTTGAGTTTTCTTTTTTTTATGATGTGTTTGGCAACTCAAACCTACCATCCTTTTAATTACAGCATTTCCTCCTGTATGTAATTAACCATATTTACCAAAAAAAAAAAAAAAAAAATCTAAAAACAAGAAGACAAAAATGAAATTTATGAAAGCGAATTCAATTTCTTATCTTCATATGCAGGCTGTGGTTTTCAACCAAAATAACCAACTGTTCAGTGACTTTTAATGAGTGCATCATAAATGCTGTATCTCTTGATCTTGAGATTAGGCACCTAGTGTCTTACCAGGAATACACAGCTCTGGATCAAGGGTTATTAGCAGATTCGCCCACTAGGATAATTGATAAGATACAGACGCATCGACCCTGAGTTGTTAAGGTTCACAGTCACCTTCTCTCACGGCCTCACTCAAAGGCACTGTCCTTGCTTCAGCACACAATGAATCATCTACCTAAGTGTCTTTGCACCCAATCATTTTTTAAAGTCACAATCTTTGGAGTGTCAACTTGTCAAGGGTCAAAGGGAAGAACAGGCGAGATTCCCAAATCAATCTGCTTGTAGCAACTGTCTCGTTTCATTTCAAATTACCTGCTGTGGCTGAAGCAGGCTATGGACAAACTGCCTTCGTCCATAAACCGTGACAGCCCGGGTCGAACTTATGTGATCATTCATAAGGGACCAGTCGTGCCGGTTCCCTCATTAACTACCTTTAAACGGCCGTGCAGGGTTAAGTGATCTTGTAGGGCAGCCACAGATATAAATACTGTTTGGACAGTTTAATGTCAAGAGACAACTCCTCTGGGATTAAAACCGTGTAACCCAATAGAACAGTTGTCGATAGAAGGATTGAGGTACTTTGGTATTGTTACTTGCAGCCCTGCCTCTACACGAGTTTTGTGCAGGTGACCCTCTGGGCAACTCCAAGTGCCGGCCGTCTGCACCATGCCATCCTAGACACTGTTCTGAGCACAGAAAAATAACTGCGGGCATTCAGAGGTCCACCCTCCCGGTCCGCGGCTTACAGCGTTTCTGCTCGTCCCTGTGAGGCTGACCGGAAATGAGCACGCAGGGCTGGGGCGGGCAGATCCCACGCAGCAGCAACGGGCCTTGGGCTCCCAGACTCGGGCCACGGGATCTCAAAGCTCGAACGCTGTACAGAAGATCAGGCCAGTGTGGGACAGTCCTTGTGCACCAAAGAGCCATGATCTAAGAAATAAGACTGAAAGGGCGACCCCACAGCCTCTGCAGTGCCTACGCGCTGAGGCAAACACGATCACACGTAAAGACATTGGCGGACATCCACCCCGGGCGGGGCACACAGCAGGCACCGTGCTAACTGCTTCGCATGGAGGGCTGCGTTTCAGTCTCGCAACAACACACCTGGGAGCTTGAGGAGGGGACAGCCCAGAGGACCCACGCTGTCACAGGCCTGATGTCCTACCCTGAGCCACACACTAGAGGCCAGACTGGCAGGGGTAACCAAACCACCCATCAGACTGTGACAGGAAAACCACAGCCCCTAAAAAAATCGATGGAAATAACCCTGCTGTCTTAGATTCATCTTGCTGTCACTTGGATATGTCAATTGCACAATAGCGGATATTTGTGATGATGAACTTCAAGTGTCAATGAGATCGCAAAGTGTAAGTTACCACCTTTTCAATGGATATCTTTAATAACTGTTTCTAACAACTCAACCAAGCCAAAAAGTTTCATAAATAGCAAAATTAGGAAACGCAGATGGGCAAAACCAAGAAGATAATATTACCCAGAATCTCATTACCCAGAGACAACAAAAACAGAATCTTATTGTACGTATTCCTTTGAATCTGTTTATTAAAACTGGCAACTCAGGCTCTATTCCCCCTCCCTTTTTTTACTAATAAACTCTACAGCTGATCCTTTTTTAGTGATACTCCACAATACTCGTGCCCATCAGACATGCCTCTTCCGCCCTCACCACGCTCTGAGTGAGGCAGGGCATGCATGCTCCTTCTGGTGTTACAGGTGGGGATGCAGAGGGCTGAGAAGTGACGTGGCTCAAACCCTCCCAGCCTCCAAAAACAAGAGCAGCGACACTGGCTTAAGCACTCTCAACACTCATTTTTGGCTGAGCTAGCCATGTGAAAACATTTGACCCTAGTTTAGAAGCCTCGCTGGTCAAGTATGCCTTTGATATCTGAATCTTTAAAGAAAAAAAGATTGGGATACTCCATCCTCAGATGCTCAAAACCACCTTTCTGGAAAGTGCTACCGCGGCTCGAAAATGTTGGGGCTTAGATCCTGTGTGAATGAGTACAAGGCAACCCGGCCTTCCGGAAATCCCTGTCTGCCAGCGGCGGTGGCAACACACACAGACTGAGAGACCCGGCAGCGTACTAATGAGCGGAGCGGATCACAGTGACAGCCAAACACTCGGCGCCCAACAAACAAGACAAAGGGACTGTCACGGTGAGGAGACATCAGGCATTCACCAGCCAACACATACTTACTGGGCGCCTGTGTGCCAGGCAGTGGTCCAGGCTCTGGGGACACGGCGATGGTCCAGATCCGGCGGCCCAGTGCGTGGGACAAGCCTCAGACACAACCGGCCACGTGAGCGCGAATCCTACTGTGCTTCTCGCTGGCCAGCAAGGCGCATGTACCACACGAGCCTCAGTTTCTTACGAAATGAAGGAAATCTGTAGTCCATCGTGTGAGGTTAGGTAACACGTCTAAAAGGCTCGACACGTCCCGGGAAACCAGGTCAGTGACAGGAACTCGCGGCAACAGGACTCACTGCATCCCAGGGACTGCGCTGGCCCCGTCCCGCGGTGTCGGCTGCTTGGTCCTCGTCATCCAGTCCAGTCCTGCCGCTCGGTGGATGATGACACGGAGGCACAGTCACTCGTCCAAGCGCATGCGACTGTGGAGGGAAAGCGTCGTCGTTCAAAGCCAGGTCGTCTGTCCCCAGAGCTGGGGCTCAGAGACGCTGAGCTGTAGCTCCGCTCTCTCCTCCCTCTCCCGCAACTTCCGGCGCACCTTCCCTAAGAGGGGAAGGCAGAGGGGAGTGCGGGCCCTGGAGCCCGCACCTGCCGCGGCACCTGCCGCCCGCACCTGCCGCCTGCACCTGCCGCAGGGGTCCAAGCCCAGGCCGGCTCTGCACCTGACACCCGCCCTCACCTTTGCTCTTCACCGGCTTCTAAGCGCCGCTGCGAAGCCTCCCCCGCGCCCATTTCTCACCGGCCAGGCTGCTGGCGTCATCGCTTCTGTCAGCGACGTGTCAGCGAGGGGTCCCCGCCACCCCCGGCCTCGCCGTCACCCACGCACCAGGCATGTGTCGGTGCTGGGAGCCGCGACAGGCCCGCGGCGCCCTGACGGTGAATCGGGGGTGCACGCGGCAGCGCCCCGCTTGCTCTGCACGCAGGGTCGTCACAGCGGGCCCGGCATCTGCCTGTCGGCCGCCGCGGGGCGCGTCCCCGAGCTCCGGGCTCAGGTGGCGGGCCACCTCCCGGGGGCGGCCCTCCCGAGCTTTCCGGGTGCGCGGGGCTTCGCAGCCGAGGTCGCCCCAGAACGTCCCGCCCCAGCGGCCTGGGGAGAGCGCGAGCGGGCGCGGCCGAGGCGACGCGGGGACGCGCGGCTGAGGCGACAGGGGGACGCGCAGGTGTGAAGGCGACGCGGGGACGCGCGGCTGAGGCGACGCGGACACGCGGGTGTGAAGGCGACGCGGGGACGCGCGGCTGAGGCGACTCGGGGACGCGGGTGTGAAGGCGACGCGGGGACGCGCGGCTGAGGCGACGCGGACACGCGGGTGTGAAGGCGACGCGGGGACGCGCGGCTGAGGCGACGGGGGGACGCGCGGCTGAGGCGACGCGGGGACGCGCGGGTGTGAAGGCGACGCGGGGACGCGCGGCTGAGGCGACGCGGGGACGCGCGGGTGTGAAGGCGACGCGGGGACGCGCGGCTGAGGCGACGCGGACACGCGGGGCAGTGGCCGGCCCGGGGCGCGCAGCCCTCTCCAGCCCCCGGGTCCGAGTCCGCTGCAGCCCGGCGTCCCCCTCACGCGACACTCGCCCCGCGGCCCGCGCGACGGACGGGGGACCCCGCCGACCGGGGCCATCGCGGGCCTCGCCAAGGCCAGCGCCGGGGCCGCGGGGCTCGTGAGGGACGCAAGGGACGCGGGGGATGAGGCGGCCGCGGGGGACCCAGGTGACGCGGGGGACCCAGGTGACGCGGGGGACCCAGGTGACGCGGGAGACCCGGCGCCCCCACACTCGCCACGGCCGGAACCCCGGGAAGCGTCCCCACCTCAGACGCCGTCGACCGGCGCCGCGCCCTGACTGACCGGCCGCCCCGGACATCGCCGCGGCCGCGCCTCGGGCTCCCGCGGTGGCCGCGGCGGCCAGCGCCGCCCAACGCGCTACTCACCGGCGACGCGGGCCAGGCGGGGGGCGCGGGGGGCGCCGGGCTCGGCCGCCGCGCACATCCGGGGCGTCCGCCCTGCGAGGCGGGAAACGCGCGGCGCACGACGCCCTCCGGCGGGAGCCGCGAGAAGCCGGCGCCGCCTCGACCTCGTGCCGCGGCGACCTCGTGCCGCGGCGACCTCGTGCCGCGGCGACCTCGTGCCGCGGCGACCTCGTGCCGCGGTGGGCGCCACACGGGCTCCCACTGGAGCAAACGCGACGCGGCGGCGCCCGGAACCCGGCAGACGCTGGGTGACGAAGGCGACGTCCGCCGCGGGGACGGAGAACGATGCACATTTTGGAATCTGCATTCTGCGGTGGCCCGCAACAGAGGGTGGATCGCAAAGTATCCGTGCTGTAGGTGACTAGAAAGTAAATTCGCTTGACCGTCATATTTTACCACCAAAAACGGTATAGACGATTTGCAGCTGCCGGCTACACCTCAGTGAATGGGGACGGGGGCGGGGGGTGTCATCTTCGATTAGGAACCATTCCTACAAGCAAAATTCAAGCAGCCATCCAAGAATGATATTGAACACTGACTGCCATCAACATTTATGGGCCAGTAAGATTAATTGAAAATAAGGAAAATGGAAAAAGTAACCATAATAAATTTTAAATTATTGACAGTATTCATAACATTCTAAGTAGTCTATATTATTAGAGTCTGTACTGACTTGTTCAAGTAAATCACACTATTTTAAGGAATAATGTTTTTCAGTATTTACATCTAGAAGTCCCAAATCGTACTCTTGATGAATTTTCAAGTTTAATGAACTTTTAAAAGTGAAAATACTCATGTAACCACCACCCTCACCTTCTTCAACCCAAATGTGATCTATGGAAAAACCTAGAAGTAACCAAAAGCCTGTTAATGTAGCTGTTTGAAGTATCAAGCCTTCCTCTCTGGCAGCCCTAGATATTACCTGGGTATGAATTATTACATGTAGCAACCCAAAGATAATTCCTCAAGAAGGATGAGAAGATGAAAATTAGAAAAGGGGGTGGAAGTATATATACAGTCTTCTCCCAGTTATATCCACTCCTATGCGTACACATGTCTGCAAACCCACTTGTACATATATGCATCTACATGTGTGTGTATCAAGAAGGAAATCTACCAACTTGTAACATTATCTCCAAGTAGTACAGTCCTAGATTTTAATTGTCCTCCTTATACTGCTCTGTATTTTCCAATTATTTTATAACGAACAATTATTTCTTTCTATAATCAGGACAAAAGTGCATTTTTTTAAAAAAGGGGGGGGGGGTGAGAATTAATCCCGTTAGTTCAAAATAAAATATGTACTTCCAGGTTAAGCTCCTGCATTTGGTTTTGGACCAGAGGTCCTGGCCGGGGTCAGAGGAGACTGTCTGTCACATTCTACAGGACATGCCAGAGGGAAGAAGACCAGCGAGAAGGGTGAGTTCCCAGGGACAGGACGTGGAAGGGTCAGGTGCACCCGAGTGACACCCGCAAGAGGGAGGAGACGGGGCAGTGAGGGCTTTCCAGCCAACCTGGGTTCCAAGCAGTCCACAGGAAGAGAGGAATGCAGGCCGCGGGGGGCCCCACGGCCCAAACTCCACCCCCAGGAATGGTGCGCACCCAGGGGGAGGGGACAGATGCGGGCTGAGCAGAGAAGAGGATACGGGTAAAGACACTGTTACGCAGCTGTAAAAATATTCGCAACCCAAGTTAAGGAAAAAGCTACACGTGCAGCATGACGCCTAGTTAGCACGGCTGCGTGGAACATCTAAAAGTTGCTGAGAGTGTCAATTCTAGCTGTTCTTGTCACAAGAAGAAAAATATTTTTACCTATACAAGACGGGATGTTAACGAAAGTTATTGTGTGATCATTTCACAATAAATGGAAGTCAAGTCAATATGCCGTGCACTTTAAACGTACCCAGGGCTGTATGTCAATTATATCTTGATAAAACTAAAAAGAAAAAGAATTTTTTTTAAAAGACAAAGATACATAAAGAATATTATTCCGTTTTATTACAAAAATTATACACACACACACTGGAATACTTCTGTATGTTAATTACGGTTGTCACTGGGAGGTAGGATCATGGGTGATTTTTTAGTTTCTTCTGTATTTTCCAAGTTTTCTGCAATGAGCATATGTTAGTTTCATCACCTGAAAAAAAGAAGAAAAGGGCGGTCAGTGTTACTGACTTCTGTGTCCATGAAAGGCGGGGCCCCAGGCGGGCGTGGGGAGGGCTGAGGGGGCTGGAGCAGGACAGAGCGGAGGCCCACCTGTGTGACCTGTGTGGCTGCAGGGGGCTCAGGACCCCCAGCAGGGTCGGGATGGGGTGGCACTGGGCAGCGCAGCAGCCCAGAAGCCCAGTGGTCAGCAACTTGAGCCCCAAGGCTTATCAGGGCTTGTCCTGGTTAGTGCAGGGCCACAAACTGCTTGGACGGAAATCCCCCAGGGTGGGGGCCATGTCTGAGGACAGGACAGGGGCTGACGCAAACGTGGGAAGCCAATGCTGGGACACTGAGAGGGACACCCCCTCCCCTTGCCGCCTGGGTATCTGACCCGCTCAGCCCAGCCTCGCTGCTGGTTCCCACAGGCAGGTGCATGCTGCTGGGGAGGAGTCCGCCCCGCCCCATTCCACAGATCTGGCTTCTGACGTCATTTTTAGACACTGAAAAAACATTGGCGGTTGTTAAACAGGACAGTGACGAAGCACAACTGGGAGTTTAGGGGAAAAAAAACTATGGCCATGCCAAGTGCAACAGAGCAGGGACTTCCCGGATGCATAAGGAAGCCCTGGCCACGACAGGAGCCTTCTAGCATGGGTATCTCTTCACGGTCAGAAGCCGAGCTAAGTAGACAGAATCCTGCTTGCCCTGGCGGGAAAAGCGGAAACTGCTTCCTACAGAAGATGGCACGGTCGTGACCTGAAGACTCACGGTGAAGGACGCCGGAGGAGCGAGATGTCATCACGGTTTCTGGTACCAGGGGCCTAATCCAGCGGTGCAGTCACTCTGGCTGTTACAATGTTGAAGTTCTCGTGTATCAGTTGGTAACTACTTGCCACCCTAACATCCCCACCAAGGGCCACTCAATGCCAGCCCAAACCCCAAGACCATCCTACGTCACAGCAGCTATGGCACTGAGCCGGACCTCGGGGTGGGACTTGCAGAACCTGCCGTGTTACAGGAAGCCCACATCCTCTGTGCGGACCCACCTGTGCGCTATTGATGGTTAAATAGTTTGGATCTCAGCCCTGGGTGACAGCAGACCTCTCGTGGAGTAGAATCCTGAACAGCTTCCCTAGACCAGGGAGCCCTGAGGAGGCCGAGGAGTGGGGTGCTGCCCCCACAGGAATGGGTAGGCCCACAGGGCACTCACCGTGTCTGGGACATCCGACACCCCCATTCTTCATAGGGTTCACTCTAAGTTGGGATGGGATCGTCACCAGCCAATTTGAGATTGGGAAACTGTCAGCGTTCTCTGTGATATTATCTGTAACCACTTTATTTCTCTTCTACCTTGTCCTGGGCAACCATGAAATTGAAGCAAAAGGCACCATAAAAAGGAAGATGAGTCAGTAACTCAGATTTGCCTTGGATTAATCTACATTTAACCAAATCACAGAAGAGATTAGAGAGCTTCCATTTGACCCAGAAAAAGTATAAAACCAAAGTGGACAGTGACAGTATAATCTATTTATAACCATCCTCTAAAGAGATACTGAATTTTGAAAAAGGCTGAATATTTTAGGAAAGAACAAGCCATGGCTGGAGGTAAACAAATACGGTAACTGTCTCGAGCCTGCTCGTTGACTGAGCAGTGTTCTGAATGAATTTTGGCCTCGGAGAAATCTCTTCAGATTTTAACATTCAGTCTAGAAATTCTTTAACCATCCTATAATTGATTTTGAAATACCAATGTTGTGGTGAATTTTTATTTTTAGGAAAGCATTAGGAAGGCAAGAGAAAGTTTGGCCGTTCCTCAATAAATTCAGCCACATGACCCAGGAACTCCACTCCCGCGTCTATGCCCCAAGACCCGAAAAAGGTGTCCCATTACCCTGCGCGGCAATGTTCGCAGCAGCATTATTCACCATTGCCAAAAGGTGGAAACAGCCCAGATGGCCACGGAGGGGGAGGGGGAATGGAACGCGGGCCGTCCGTGCGGTGGAATATCACTCAGCCGTGAAAAGCAGTGCGGTGCCGACGCGCCGCAGCGCGGGTGAACCTCCGACGCGCTGGCTGAGTGACAGAAGCCAGCCACAAAAGCCACAGGTTACGACTCCACCCGTGACGCGTCCAGGACAGGCCCGCCTGGCTGCCGCTGGGGTGGTGCCGACGGTCTGGAAGTGGACAGCGGTGACGCTGCAGACACTGCGCTAAGTGCCCCCAGCCGTACGCTTTACACCAGCAGACTCGTGAGTTGTGTCGTGCACGTTACACCCAGAATCGTGTCTTTAAAGGTAAAAGAAGGCAAGCAGGTCGTGAGATCCTGAGAACCGGGTCCCGTGACCACAGCTCTCGGAGAGCTCCAGCACCAGCACCGGCAGCATCCGCGCCACCGGCATCCGCACCATCAGCTTCGGCACCGGCACCGGCAGCATCCGCGCCATCGGCATCCGCACCATCAGCATCTGCATCATTGGCTTCGGCGCCGGCACCGGCACAAGCAGCGGCAGCGTCACGTCGGCCCTCCCCGCGCCCCCCACACCCTCCCCCCAGCCACAGTCTGGCTCCCCTTCCACAAACCGCAGCACCTCCTTCCCTAGCAGGGCTTTGGGGGTTTTTTTTAGGAATTCTCAGATTGGGTTTTGAATCTTTAACACTCACCTCCTTTAATCTGAAAAGACTTCTGCAGAGTATCTATTTTCCTGATACTTTACGTAAAGGAACTAAGAACAAACTATTTTTCACTTATAAAAGCAAGTCACTGTTTGATCTACCCAGAAACGTTTGGCTGTTTTTAAGTTTAGCTCTGTTTTTAAGCTTGTAATGAGGTACGAATTGAAGACGCTTCAGGTAAAAAAAAAAAAAAAAAAAATCTGATGGCCACAGATTGTAACTGTAAGCCCACTGGGGTGACCAGCTCTCAGGATGGGGGGCTGGGGAAACGCCTGAGGAGGAAGGAGGGACCTTTCACCCCAGTCAGCGGTCTCCCTGCTTCTCTCAGGCCACTTCCACGTGAGCATGGGGTGAGGACACACATCGTCACATTATGCACCGCCAGGAATAGAAACGGCTCATTTCTTGTCTGTGGAAAATATGGAACATTCTTTCACCAAAAAAAAAAAAAAAGAAAAGAAAAAACATACGATTTTAGATTTCCTATAGATTGCTGAGTCAGAAAACAACATCAGAGGCTGCTATTTTAAAACCAAATTCGAGAAATTTTTATGACAGGAAACTACCCTAACAATGATACCTTATTTCCTGAAAACTACAAGCGAATTCCACACATTCCCGGGCTGACTTCATGGGAGCCCACGAGCTGCTGTCCTCGCATCTCCGTCACATGGTGGGTACCGCAAGTGCCACCCGAAGCGTAGCACACTGTACATTCCGAGGTCTCACTCGATGCTTGAGCAACACATAAAGGTTTGGACAAACTAAAAGTATAGAAAACACCAACCCTTGAGAAAGGCTTATATGATCCCAATATACTTTGATTTTTACTGAGACGTCACTGAAAGGCTCTCAGAAAAAAAAACCCTATCTAACTTTGTATGGTTAATTTAACACCCTCTCCTAACAGAGTTTTCCCACCATCTAGAACATTCCTTCCCTGGCCTGGAAGTGGCAGTGGGTCGACAGAAGACACAAACATCCCTCTAGTCCCTGAAGTGTTTGGGACTTAGTAAACTGAAATGCAGAGAGAAAAGGCAGGGTCGCGGGCAGCCTCCTCCAGAGCTCCCAGGACACCTGTCCCATGAGGTGGCCCTTGGCCCCTGGCCCACATCTGTCACTGCTCTGAACTCCACCCGCTCCTGGAGGGCTGCAGAAGTGTGCTTCACTTTGTCAACACTCCCCATACTTATTCCAACACTCCTTTTGTCTGGTCACAGGACTAACATTCCACGGACACCTGGGCACTGCTGGTCTGGTCACTTCTGCTAAACTTACAGCTCCCGACATGCTGGACAATCACAGTTTGAGTCAGACAACCTGGGTTGTCGGGTGTTTTCATGCGACACAGTAATGACATCCCCACGCCGGCAGGAAGCTCATGCAGTCTTCCCGTCCTTCGTTCCGCTTCTGGCCGGTCAGGTGTCTCAAGCCCCTTGGTAGAAAAATGGTCATTCTGAAATGAGGGACACAGGGTCTGACGGTCACCAACAATTTTCTCTTTGGCATGTACCCAAGGGAATTACCAAAAATGCCATGACCAAGAAAAAAAAAAGCGCCCACATTTTCTACCCACAAGGCTTTCCTGTCACAGAGCTGCCAGAATGCCTGGCCTGTCACCATCCAGGGGAAGACCTGGAGCTCAGGATCAGACGCCTGCTCAGGCCCCAGGCTGTTTGACTCCACGGCTACAAGGACTTGGGCAGACGGCTCCACTCAGAGCCTCTCAGAACCGGAAGAACAATAAAAAATCCTTACCTTTTCAAGAAGAGATTTTAGCAAAAAGATTAGAAAGGACAATGCCTATAAAAGGCTGAGAACCCTGCTCCAGGCACTTCCTAGTGCTGAGGCTGTTATTTCTCAGTCCTCCGACCTTCCTCCTCAGCTGATGCAGTTGTCACAGCCAGGACAGGGGGCAGGAAATGCAAACTGTGGTGGGAGAGTTTGGGGCAGCTGCAGATGTTTTTGATGGATTTACAAACACAGGGCTCAGAGCTTCTGAGGCCAATGAGGTGACAGGCAAGCCCCAAACTGAAAAAGTTCAAAGATTCTGCTCAAGGGAACAGGTAAAACCGTCTGTGACAGCCGGCCCAGCGCCTCCCACTGATCACGCCACAGGCTTGGGCTCCTGCCCCCTTAGGACACTGGGCAGCTTCCTAGTCACGTGCCTCCTTAACAGAGCGAGTTCTGCTTACCCTTTCCAATAGGGGTGGGCGAAGGTCCTTCTGCAGAGCGGGAGGATAAACATTAGGCTCTGCAGCCCAGGGGGAATCCACTGGAACTATTCGAGGCAGCAGTGTGGTTTAAAAACAGCACAGATGAGATGTAACCGACAGATATGTAAATGTGAAATATGTAAATGAAGCTCTCCATTCCACACAGCAATCTGAAGTTTGTGCAATGTGCCCATGCCACAAATTCTTCCTTTAATGTTTTTCAACCGCTTGAAAATGTAAACATCACTTTTAGTTCCCAGGCTGCAGAAAAACAAGTGGCAGCCGGATTTGACCCTTGAGCTAGTTTGCCACCCAGCACTCTGAGGAGACCTAAGAGACACATAGACGAGGAAGTAGGAAGGGGACAGACTATTTGTCAGGACCTATTGTTTGCCAGGACTGTCCTCCGAGATGCCGAGGACACACATGCAGGGCCGAGGAACAGGAAAAGTCCCTTAGGGACATGGTCTGGGGATGTGGTATGGGCAGGAGAAGCAGATGCTAACCAAGGTAGTTCCAGGCTGGGTGCCTGGTCCAGAGGGCATGGACATGATGATGGATGGCACGCCTGAAGTCCCCAGTCCCGTGCTCTGTGGAGTCGCTGGAAAGGGGACAAATTAGCTGACATTCTAGGATTTGGACCTTACCTCCTCAGGGCCTGTTTCAAAGATGGGAATGAGGATAGTGTTCAGGAAGGCTGTGACCGTGAAGTAGCCACCTGAGGCGGCGCCCATCAGCGGAGCCTGGCACGTGGTCAGCGACCCATGGGTGTTAGGAATTTATTCCATTTTCCCCAAATAATCCTCGTCACGGAGAATTTATCGGCAGCAGTACCCCAGCCACACCAAGTGTGAAACACAGTGGACGTTTCTAAGGAATCAGCATTTTCTGTCAATTCGAAGTGTAACCGCCAGGGGAGCAGATGGCATCCCCAAGTCCAGATAACACCAGCAGGACTAAAGAAAGGGGCTGTGTGTGAAGGTGTATGGGGTGCAGGGAGCCCCAGGGGGAAGCGGTTTCCTGGGGCAGGTGCCAGGGCTGCAAGGACAGCAGGAAGGGGCGTTACCAGAACCCCGAGAGGCAAGACGAATCCAGGGGCATTCTTTCTGCAGAATCGAGGACCTGGATTCTTAAAAATGTCAATCATCGGTCAAGTCCAAAATCAGGGCTGGAGGGTGTTCTGGATCAAAGGAGACTCAAGGCGTGATCCTTGAAAATTCTGACTTTTGTTACTTCCTTAATTCAGTACAATATATAGGTACTAGTCACATGTTCGTGCCTGCACCCCCCACCTGAAAATAAATAAATGAATAAAAGAAATACATAAAACAGAAGATTTTACTGGGGGGGGAGGGGATACTCACCTTGCTTTCGCTGTCACTCATAGCATGACCCCCGCCCGCCCGTCTGTGATGGTTCCGGATGGTTCGTGTGGTGTCGTCGTCCTCCAGCTAAGCTGGGTGTGTGGGGCAGTTTGAGTGTCTCTACTTTCCCCTCCCCCCGCATTCCCAGACCCTCCCTCCGCCTGGAAGACGGCCTTCCAGACGCCAATACCCCTACCTAGGCAAGACACAGACACACCCCTACCTAGGCACCTGCCTGGCAGAACACTGCCCAGCCCGCCAGCCCCTCTGGCCTCTCCCCTCCTTGGGATCCGCCGTAACCTCTGTCCCGTCGGGGACCGGGCTTCGTGATTCTCTGACGGGCACTGCTATTTCAGTTCATGCATCAAACACTCGCCCTGGGGTCCCCCCTCCAGGCCCGCTTCTGAGGCGGCTCTAAACACTCAGAAATCATTGCAGAAGTGCGTGCGCGCGTGCGTGCGTGTGTGCGCCTGGGTGCGTTTTCCTGGGAGAGAGGACCCACAACCGCTGCTAGATTCTCAACCTTCCTTGACCCCGAGGAGGGTAAGAAGCCCTGCGTCGTCCTCACGTGGAGCTTCGGTCCCCTCCACGCGGCAGTCACATCCGGGACCTGCCCAGCGCGCCGTCCCCTGGCGCCTGTAAAGCCGCCTTGCACAAAGCGGGCATCGACCGGGCCGTCGAATGTAGCAGGTGACGCGTCCACGCGGAGGGTGACGCTCGCCAAGTGGGGATCGTTTTAAGGAGAAAAAAGAAAATGAACCCTTAACGCCTCCAACTTGAAGGTGCATCGCCACTGCAACGAGACAAACGCGAGAGTGAAATGGCTGCATTTTCTTTAAAAGCACGAGCCTCGCGGCAAGGCCGTGATCGGGGTCCTGTGCAGTCCTCGGGCTGCCCCCGACTCACTCCTTTTTTGGGTATTAATTCTCTGAAACACGCTGTTTCCTAGTTCTGCAACCTGGAAAATAAGGCGTGGCCCCGAGGTGCCGAGCGAGGCGGCGGCGGGGGCAGTAGCTGGCATGCGGGAAGCCCCGGGGCCTTCGCGGCGCCCGCCCCGGCTCCCGCAGCCGCCCGCGCTCAGCTCTGGAACTTGTCCGAGCTGCCCCGGCTCAGCGCCAACAGCGCGATCGCGGGACGCACCCCGGCCCCGCGGGCCACAGTCGCGTTTCACGGCCTTTGACCCGCGATCCCGTGCGGTGCGGGCCAGAAGCCTGGCTCCCTTTAAAGGCCCTGCGCTGTGACAGCCAGGGTTTATCTCTCCCCTCTCAAAGTACACAGTCCTACAACAAAGCTGCTCGGCAGGACAAGGCCGGCTGGGGCGGACCTCGGGGGGACCTGCCGGGTGAGGAGGACCCAGGCCAGAAGGAGAGCGTGCGGAGGCCGGTGGCGCTGCCAGCTGCACACGCTCACCACGCACGTGCCCTGTCTGCATGTGAGTCACACACCCAGGAAGCCCCTCTCGGCATCCCGGTATACTCCGGGGTTTTTCAAGGGACTCGCACCCTGTCCACCCTGTCCCCGTAAACACCGCTCTGCAATGTGAGTCACCGACCCCCTCACAGTGTCCAGTTCACCGTCGGCCTCCGGGACTGGGCACAGACAGCGGGCCCTCCACACGCAGCACCCTCCCTTCCGGGGCCCGGGGTTCGGGCCCCAGCTCCCTCGCCTCCTGCTCCTCTCTCCTCCTCGTCTCGCTGTGTTGCAGGGCAGCTCGGCAACCCGCGGACGCCTCTGTGAGGCTGAGCCGGTCCCTGCTGGGCCCCGCGTGGCTCCCGGTCCCCTCTCGGTCCCTGTGTGGCTACTGGGTCCATTTCTAGCCACCGCTCAGCACTCGGTACTGACTTTATCTGCTTAGGCTCCTGCCCACCATGAGACTGCACACCTGGAGGGCTCCCGACCTCTGCCTGGGCCTCGGTCTCCCCTGGGGCCCGGGAAGCCTCCCCAGAAACACTCAGGCACACGCAGACGAGTCGCTGCGGACGTAGGCGGGAGGCGGTGCAAGGACGAGGCGCTGGAGAAACGCGTGGACGCAGTCAGTGGCCAGACCCAGCGGAAGGCGGAGCAGCCGCCACCACATCGAAGCAGCGACACAGTGTCCCAGGGGAGCCGCAAGCGTGCGCTGTGAAGACACGCGGGGTCTCCCGGTGACAGGCGTACCGCCGACACCAGCTGGGCCGTCCGTCACCATCCGCCTCTGAGGGAGGGACCACACTGCAGTCAGAGGTTGGCAGAAGCGTAATCTGTTCTCCGTCCAAGCTCACAAGGCCCCGAGTTCCACCCAGGACGGGGCCGAGGGACGCCTGGATGAGAGTGGCCGCTGTGAGACTGCGCAGCGCGTGTCTGTGCTCCGGAGCCTGAGCACCCGGGGGGCGGGTCCCACTGAGCCCCACGCACCACGGTCCTAACGGCGGCAAGCAGAGGCTCAAAGACAAGATGTACTTTCTCCTGCGAGGAGCTGTTGCCATGACTACTGAAATGCTCACAGCGAGCCGGGCCCTGGACGTTGTCCCCTGACTGCCAGGCTGCTCTGCACGCATCCACGGGGGCGACACCACGGCAGCCACCCGGCCGCACGGCCCGATCCTCCGGGCACCAGCGTGAAACCATGAGAACCTGTAAGGGCGGAGGGGCTGGGGCCCAAAGCCATGAGACGGGTGCCCCCCCCCCACACCCCGCTCGGCCTCTTCCTGCCCGTTGCAGCAGCGACTAACGCAAGAGGCCCGTCCCCGCCCGCCACGCGCCGTCACCAAACATGGCCTTTCTTCTCTTTTTGTTGCTGCCGTTATTGCTGTGAGCATTTCACAAGAGGGTAAAGATAATGAAATCGCAGTGGTCAGGAGCGCCTGGGCCGACCTGTGCCGGGCGTCTCCAGCCTCTTCCAGCCTCCGGCCCGGCCCGGCCCTTCGGCATCTCAGGCGGGTCGCTTTCCTGCAGCACATTCCAGTGAATGGGGGGGAGTGAAGTTGTGTACCCCAGACACTCGGCCCCGCTGACCCTCACGCGACCACCTTCACAGGAGTGTGGCGCGGGCCTGCACACCTGCCCGCAGCCCCACCTGCCCCGGCCCTGACCGTCGGCGAGGCCACACCTGCAAGATGCAGGCACAGGCCAGCCACAGGGGACCTGAGCGTCGCCCACAGCAGCCCCCTGCCACCTGCCGAGGACGGCCCCAGCTCACGGGAGCAGGAGGCACCGTGACCTGACGACACCTTGCACCTCTGTCCCCACCGTCCCCCGCAGCTGCTTACCCGGCGTCTGCGGACATGGTCGCACGGACTGCCCCTGGGGAGGGCGACCACCGGCCTTACCCCACCTCTGCCGAGGGTGACCACAGGTCGCCCTGCATCTCCGTGCCCCCGGTGATGCCACCCCTTCCTTCCCCGGTTCTCCACCGCCCCCCCCCCGCCAGCTGTTTCCAGCCCCCGGCCCCCGCACCGGACCGCAGTCAGTGACCTCATCCCTGCCAGTGGCCCCCGACGAGTGGCCGTTGTCCCAGGGGCGCAGCTGCCCCGCCCCTGTCGGCTTCATGTCCACCGAGGATGACGGCACCGTCTTCGGGAAGGCGGGAGGAGGAAATGATGAAATGTGTGTGGCGTGCTCGGCGCAGCCCTGGCACGTGGCGAGTCACAGCGAGCCCTGACACCTCGCAGCCGTCGCCACCGTGAAACCAGTGAAGTCGCGAGCGGCCGGGCCAGGGTCCTCGGGGAATCCCGTCCTGACTCGCCCTGGCCTCGCCCCGCCCTCCGCACGGGCTCCCCCCGCAGCACCACGTGCTGCCCTCCC
>CM053516.1:759976-784985 GCA_028627145.1 Eidolon dupreanum | reverse complement strand
CTAGAATGCGACTTCCAGCACGGCAAGCACCCTGGCTGTCTCAGTGGTCACTGTGTTCCAGCACCTGACACCAGCAGGGACTCGAGCTCTTCAGAAGGAATGAGTGAGGGATGAGTGAGCTGGGCGTCAGGGGTCAGGTGTAAATAAAAATGGTCTCAGGCCGCCACGCTCAGCTGCCGATGACGATTCAGAAGTCTGTATTAAAATGAGATCTGGCAAAAGGCTTTCTACGTAGGTGACACATGATCCACGGATGAGTGAGCTAAGCCTCCCAGCCTGAGTCCACCAAAGATCTCGACAGTTCAAAGTTCAGAGCGCTCTTAAACTTAAGGAGTGGCCTACATTCCTAAAATTTTTTTTTAACTAAGGTATTGAAACCTGCGAGATCCCAGCTGCAGCGACAGTTGCACGCCCAATCGATTTAACGAGGGACTACACACTTCCTGTCACGCTTCTTAATCACTGGTTCAGTAAAAACACTCAGTTTACTAACTCGACACTGAATCCGTAGGAACTCAGTCAGACGAAGACATTTGACCTCCTTTTGCCTTAACCCGCACGCTGAGGACGCACCAGCATCGCGGCGAGCCTGGTTCCCCGGGGGAGGCTCACTCCCCAGCCCTGCTCTGGGTCTAGGCGGCTCTAACCTTGCCGCTGGTTCCAATCCAGCTCAGGCACTCGGGGTGTCCTCCCTCCGAGCCCCCTGCCCAACGCGGGGTTCTCCAATCCAGTAAGGGTCCCCGGGAGCGTTCACCTGCGGGTCAGTCTCCTCCGAGCAAGCTTGGGGACAAAAGACTGTGCTGGCGTCAATGTTTGCCGACTGTGGGACCCGACGAGCCGGATGAGCCGGCACCAGGCAGCCTCCTTGCAGCCCGAGTCCCCAGCAGACACGGCCCAGGGACACGGCACGGTGCCCTCGTCGAAGTCGGAGCTAAACACAGAGAAAGCGTGAAGCTCGACGTGTGTTCTCAGCGCGTTCCGTGGCTTCGCCTGCCCTCTCCGTACCTGGGGCTGGTACCTGGGGAAGGCATTCGCCCACGCCCACAGGTGAGCCAGCGCCAAGCTCGGCGTGGGCGTGTCGACTCGGCTCCTCCACAAATACTGTACAACAGTAACGGAAATCAGCATAGAAGGAAGAAAGGGTTAATGGCACAATATTGCCCCCGCCCCCAAACCAGCGCCTCGCTGCCTCTCCACGGCGGACGCAATTCCAAATTCCGTCCCCAGCACACACGCTATTTGTGGTGTTGTCCTTTCTGTATGTGTAATTTTTTATATAATGTCCTTTTTTACATAGTTCCCTATTGCCAGACACTTTGTATTTATAATTTTCGGTGGTTACATATGCCATCAGATAAAATTCCGTGATTTTTTTATGCTCCTTCTGTGGGCATTCGGCATTTGTCCTGTGTGGGGGGCGGGGGCATTGAGCATAACACTGCGGCCACCTCTCACTAGATTCCAAAGCGAGCGCTTGGCCTGGGATTACCAAATCAAAGGCGGTGAACGTTGTCACATCTTGATCACATTTAAACCCAGACTGAAAAGTTTGTTCTCAGAAGCATGAGTAATCGGGTGTTCCGGGAAATACACACTGAATATTAAAATGCTGTTTACGTCAAGACAGGCTCTGGAGAAACAGGAAAGAAGTCAGAGGTGATGACTGGTCTGTCCAGCCGGGCCTTTATGGGAAGCTGTGGTCCTCTACGGCCGCTTGGCACATGTGTCCCAGGACACCTCAGTTTTCCTTAGCACCATTCTGCAGTAAATTATTCCTGAAATTATCTAACTGCACGTCCATTAGATAATTTCTGAGCCAGCGACAACTGCCGGCTGTGCAGAGGGCCGCAGGACGGTGCCTGGACCCCGGGCAGTGCCCGGCAGGTCGGCATCGGGTGCCCCTTGTTGACTGGACGCTAAGAGGCTAAGGGGAGTCTGCACGCCTGCGTCTGAGGCAGGTGGACAGAATTCTTTCTCTCTCACGGGTTCTTGATGGGCTGACTGCCCCACGTGTCACGTGACAGATCTCGGCATCAGAAGCCCCTGCACAGGGGGAAGACAGCGGAAGGACGCTGAGCGCTGGGCCCGCCAGGGACGGTCAGGTTCACAGCCTCACTCCCGTCTGCCGGAATGGGGCGGGGACAGGAAAACGCCACAGAGAGGCTACACAGGAGGAGGAGCGGCTTCGCCTCCCTCCCCGTCTGCTTCTTAAAGGAAGGTGATCTCAGTGTCTGTGGGGTACAGCACCAGCTATCCCCAAGTAACGCCCTGAGCTTCTCCGGAAAGGGTTCTGAGAGGAGGGTCCTCAGGAGCTCAGCGGACCTCACACGTGTCGCGGCCCCACCAAGGCCCGCACAGAAGCGCCTCCCCGAGCCCGGCCCCGGCCCCATGTGATGCCCACGTGCGGCTTCTGGTGACTGGCGAATGCTGAGCGGCATCAAAACTGAGCAAACGCGATGCCGTGGCTTTAGCAACGACGAGAGCTGGAGTGGGATTCCAGGGCGTGGGGGGACGGTCCCCCGAGGATGATTCAGGATGTGGGGGGATGGTCCTCCCTGAGGACGATCCAGGGTGTAGGGGAGACAGTCATCTCCGAGGATGATCCGGGATGTGGGGAGACGGTCTCCCCCGAGGACGATCCAGGGCGTGGGGGGACGGTCCCCCCGAGGACAATCCGGGATGTGGGGAGACGGTCCCCTGAAGATGATTCAGGATGTGGGGGAGACAGTCATCCCCAAGGATGATCCTGGATGTGGGGAGACGGTCCCCCCCAAGGATGAGAGCAAAGCCGTAGGCTCTAGAGAGTGGAGCGACGGTTACGCCTACTGAAGAACACAGCTTAGATGGAACAGAATGAATTTCCATCAGTCCCTCAACAGTCATGTGGCTAACGAGACACCCCAGTCCAGTCTCTCTTTAAAAATTAATTTTCCTTCAAAAAGAAAAGGGGGGTTAGGATTTACTGCCAACAGAACCACCTGCAAGCTCTCTCGAGTCAGGAAACCGCACGCTTGCCCTACGCGCACCGAGGCCGCGTCCGGACGGCCCGCGGCGGGAGCCAGGTGGGGCGCGGGTTTCCACGTGCGCAGACCAGCGAAGACCCGTGGGCAGCCGTGAACGTGCACCCTGGCGGGGGGGTCAGGGAGAGAAGCGCGGACGTGTCTGGCGTGACGGAGGAACAGTGAAGCCAACAGCAAACTATTCTTCCCACCCCTGATCGCAAAGCAACCCCCAACCCAACTACCCCTGGCAAGTAAGAAAAAATAACTAGGGTGCGAGGTTTCCATGGCGATGCCCCAACCCAGACCTTCGAACTCCAGAGGGCCGAGTGGCCAGGACCCGACGCAGTGTTGGCAGCTCGGCCACGTGATGTCCTGCTCGACTTAATCCTCGGTTTACCTGTTGTACCATCATCGGACGGCCGTGACCGCCACACATCCTGATTCCCAGAGCGTCCTCTCCCGGCCACCCTCCTTGTCCTGAAGTGCTTCTCCGCGCCCCCTGGAACTTACCCCCCGTAACTAAAGTCCCCTACACCCCGACCCTGACCCTCGACACGAGGAACACAGCAGTGGAACGACAGCCGCGGGGTGTCCGGCTCGGGGGCTGGCCCTCCCGCGGGTCAGGAGAGCCGGGGGCGGCCTGACAGAGGGTGGCAGCAGAGTGGCCATGCAGGGCCTCACGGGAAGCCTGGATTTTGCTGTGATAGCAGGAAGCCACCGAAGCCTCCAGGCCGGGGAGTGACATCACAGGGCTGAGTCTCAAGAAAACTGATTACGTGGTGGCAAAACACGGTACGAGGGAGGAGAGTGAGGAAGTGAAAGTGGCCTGGACAGGGATGATGGCAGCTGGCAGCGGGTGGTGGCCGTGGGGACGGGGAGCGCTGATGCGGACACGGCTCTGCAGGCCAGCCAGCGGGATTCACGATAGACGAGCGGAGAGGCGGACAGACTGACGAGGGTTTGGGGCTGGGCGGGCGCTGTCCTCCCCGTCCACACGCCCGCTCCACCCTCCTGCAGGACGAGTCCCTTGGGGCCGCATGACGTTGGGCTTTGTCCCTCTCCGCCCCTCCTCCTGGCTGATACCTGGGCCGCCCGGCCGTTCACGTGAGGAGTGTAGTGGCTCCCCAGTCCCGCCGCCCCCAGCACCCTCAGGCCGGAGGGAGGCGGCACTGTCCCCGACCACCCTCTCCGCCCACCTGGCTCCTGCTGGCCTGCGCCAGCACGGTCACGTCCTCCCGCGGCCGGCGGGCAGGCCCAGGCCCACTCGGGCCACGACACACCCCGGTGACCGGAGCCCTGCCTGCCCCCCGCATCCATTCCGGCTGGGCTGCCTTCTCAGCCCGTGGGCTCTGCCCTATCCCTGTCCCTTCTGTCCAGTGCCACCTCGATGCCACATTCCACTTCCCACCGCCGCCTGTCCCTCCCAGCAGGTACCACCTGCTGCGTCGCCCGGTCGCTCTCGGCGTGGACACCGGCCGCCCCCACGCTCCCTCTCTGCCTGCCTTGCCCCTGCGGGCCCTCGGGCCTTCATGGCCCCTAAGCCAGGCTGGGCTCCCGGAGCATCCTGGCTGCCCGCCTCGTCACACCCCGCTCCAGGCCCTCTTTGTCACTAGACTTGGAGCTCGAGGAAGCACGTGTCTGATTCTGAACTCTGGGGTCAGCAGCGAGGAGGGCTGGCGCACGATCAATACTGTCGTGGGGTGCTGACACACCTTAAGAACGTGACGAGTGGAGTGCTTTTGGAGTTAAAAGCGAAGTCGCATCATTGGGACTTTTACCAAGGTCACCTTGTCTGCTGTCCTCTGTCTGTAAACACTGCCCACCGCGAAGGGGACATCAAACAGGCTGATGACCAGCACTGACAGGTTGACACCAACCAGCTCCCTGAAGCCCCGTGCAAGCCACGGCACACCCCTGCCACACGCGCCCGAACACGCCTACTGCCGATGCTCGTGCATTTAGTCCTTTCTAGCAAATTTTTATTTAAAAAAGCTAATACTGAAAATGACCTTTTAAGAAGTTTATGGCATTAAATCCACTGGAAAAGACCAATTAGTGGATGTCAGCATGTTAAAATGTGAGGTCTCACGATGAAGCAAACCTATTTTACTTAACTACGATATGATTAATCTCATCAAGTATCTTTTAAAACATTTATTGCTAAAAATCACTAAGCATACTGGCCAATTAAATCCTTAAAAATTAAAAAGTACGAGCCGCATCTGAATGAGATAACAGCCTGCCACCAGTGCCTGCCACGCTCCTGAATTATGTTTCACGCTTCACATTCACGCACTTAGAATCCTGCAGCCGAATCCCAGACACGAGCAACAAAGTCTGTCATTCTTTCTAATTTTCTAGGAAAGATTCAACGGACTCACTGGTGCATCCCGCTCATCGGACTATAAACACAGCAGCAGAAATCCGAGGGGCACTTTTGTTTTCTAAAAAGTTTCGAAACATTCTCAAGTTATCTTTGATTTCTCAGTTCACCCTCCAAGCAGGTCCTACCTTAAAGCGCTTCAGAACACAGATTTCTCAAAAGAGGAAAATTTAAAAAAAAAATAATAGTTACTGTCTAAACGCTAGCTTTTACTGTTTTCTACTTTTTCTCTAGTTTTTCTGAAAAGAAAACAAATCAAACCACATGCTATATATAAACAAACCCTGGCCTATTTACATTCTATTTCTGAGAAAACTATATTTCCTTCGATCTACTTATCAGTATTTATTAAGCAAGAAGGCTACAGCAGGAGAACAAGAAGTCAACTGTTTCTATAAATTGTTATGTGCTGTGGAAACGAAATGAGGAAGGTGGTAATATTTATACTATACTTCCTACATATTCATCTTTCCAAAGAAAACGATAAAAATAATTAAGACATCATAGAGATAGGAAATGATCTACTTTTTCATGTTATAAAACTTGCTTTCCTCAAAAAAAAAAAACAAAAACAAAAACAAAAAAACAAAAACAAAAACAAAACGCCAGTGTACGAATCCCAAATATCCCGCAAACCGTCTCCGCCGAAGAGCGAGCAGCCGGGCACCGCGGCCGCCGCTGGCCCGCTGGGGTCACGGCCAGCACCCGCGACTCCGCGCTGAGCGTGGGTGAGCGCGCCCTGCCCGCCTGTGACGCGTGCGGCCGCCCCGCGCCGCGGCCTGGCCCCGACAGAGCACCGCCGGTCCTCCGCGGTGCGGGGCGCGGGGCCCCCGGGGAGCCGGCGCGGGTGCGGGAGACCGTGCGGGAGATGGTGCGGTCACGGGAGCCAGCGCAGAAGCCAGCACGGTCGTGGGAGCCGGTGCGGGAGCTGGTGCGCGGGCGGGAGCCGGTGCGGGTGCGGGGGCCACCGCGGAGGCAGCCGGTGCGGGGGCGGGAGCCCATGCGGGTGCCACTGCGGGGGCGGGAGCCGGTGCGGGAGCCGGTGCGGGGGCGAGAGCCCATGCGGGAGCCGGTGCGGGGGCGAGAGCCTGTGCGGGAGCTGGCGCAGTCACGGGAGCAGGTGCGGTCACGGGAGCAGGCGCAGAAGGCGGCACGTTCATGGGAGCTGGTGCACGTGCAGGAGCCGGTGTGGGTGCGGGAGCCGGTGCGGGAGGCGGCGCAGTGCAAGGCCAGCCACGTGCGCTCTCGCCGCCCGGTGTGAACGCGGTCACTGCCGTCCCGCCCCCGGGCTCGTCGCCAGAAGCGACCGCGCAGGCGGCAAACTCGCTGGCGCGGAGCAGATGTTCGGCCGGCACCAGCAGCCCGTGGAAGGATCGCGGGCCACCCTGGGCTCTTCGGGGCGACGCCGTCAGCACCTCCAGCCCGGGTGTGGCAGGCACGCAGCAGAAGGGGCTCCTGCGTCAGACGCTGCGACCTGCGACCTCCGGCCGGCCGGTTTCAAACCGCACGCAGCCTCCGCCTCTCCCCGCGACGCGCGCGCCCGCAGGTGTGCGCCTCGGCCCCGGCCACACCTTCGGGCACAGGAGGGGACACCAGACAGCGCACACCAGTTATGCTGGCCTTTGAGGGGGGGGGCAGTTCTTTTATCAAGAAAAGTCTTGGAATAAAAGTGGGATTAGCTCTCTCTTCCTTGACTAATTTTTTTAAATACTAACTAAACATGAAGGTAACATAAATATGGAGTCTTAGATAACTGCAAAGAATTTACTCTCGTTAAAGAAATTAGGCTGATGTCAAAAGCTAAATACCAGGTAACAACCCTAAACCTACCATCCGGGGGCCAGAAACGACCAGAGCACACGGGAAGAGCTTGTGTAACACCTACAGGCGCCGCCAACACTCATCAGCGACTTTCATTTCTAATTCAAGAAGCAGTTAAGTTCCTTCAACAAACCAATACGGTTGTCAGGTAAAACAGCGATCAGAAATGAAAGGGTAACTTGCTTAAAAGGTAAATGACTGAGTCGGGTCGGCCCAAGGAGTTTTTCTAGGAAAGCTGCCCCATTTTTAGTCACGCCCGAGCCCCCATCCGTTCCCCACAAAGGGACTGGCCAGGCTAGCGAAGTGTTCCAGAAGCTCTGGCCCTCTGTCTCCAAGCGCCCCAGCGGAGGGCCACCCCTGAGGGCGGCTTCTGCACTGGGTACTGCTGACACGTGCCCGGCGACTGCCCGGGGGGCTGTCCTGGCACTGCGGGGCTCGTCACCCTCAGGCTCCTCCCACTAGACGCCAGCACACGCGACCTGGCTCCAGCGTCTCCAGACAGTGCCCTCGGGGGACAAAAGTGCTCCCAGCCGAGGACCTGGCTGCAGAGCTCTGGTGCCCTGGCCCAGCAGCTCCCAACATTGTCACTCCTCAGCCCCGAGGGCCCAGGTGACAGGGGAAGCGGCTTTGCTTTCATCCCATGCGAGAGCCCAGGTTTTAATGAGTCCAACCCTAAGGCCTTTTCTGTCCTCCTGGAGAAGGCACAGCGGGGTACAGGAGATCAAATCAAAACTAACAAAACAAACCCACAACATCTAGAATCGGGGTTTCACCAGGTGAGGTCGGTGCAGCCTTCAGAGAGCGGTCCCCTCCCTGCCTGGGCCTGCCACACCCAGTGACAGAAAACACCCCCCACAGCACACAGGTGACAAGTGGACGAAGACAGACCCAAAGCTCCATCCATCAGTGGGTCCCTGCTCCCTGACACCCCGTCCCCCGGGCTCACCCCCACCTCCCTGGGTCCTCACTCTGCCGTCTGCCTCCGGGTTGGCCCTACCTGGAAGAAACCTCCTCCTCCTCGCACCCAGCCTGCCCGCGTCACGTGACATTCTCGTTCGCCCAGCCCCGGTCCTGCCGGGGTTTAAGGGCACTTACCTTCATCCTCCTTTCAGCTCTGTCACCCAGCATAGCGCCTGGCACACAGTGACCCCCAGATACCTGCTTGGTGGATTGATTTTAAAAAACGAAACCAGCAACTGTAACTATGGATGGTGACGCACGTGAACCAGACCCACCGCGATCATTCTGCACATACCCGCTCAGTCCGGCGTACGCCAGAAGCCGATACAATGCTGTGTGTCAATGACACCTCAAAAATCAAAAAGTGAACAGAAAAGAAAAAACCAAACCGGTGCAGCTTGAACTAACGACCCATGGGAATCGGACGGATTTTCTGAGATGAGCGAGGAACGCCCAGGAGAGTGCTGGAGGCTTGGTGACTTTTGGGACACTGTGTCCCAACTATCCCGGGCCTGGTGGACCTGGCTCGCAGGCCTCGGGGTGGGGACGGGGGCGGGATTCTGCACGTCCTGGGTGACGCCCATGGCTGGTCCGCCTGGCACCCCAGCCTCGGACAGCAGAGGGCAGCTGGGCAGGACGTGAAGCGGCGCCAGATGAAAGTCGGGCAGCGGAGCCCCAGCTGGGTGAGGCGTCCGCTGGGGAAAGCGCGGGCCACGGTTCTCCGCACGCCCTCCCGCCGGCCTCCACGGCTGATGCAATGCACGGGCACTTCACGGGGTGACCGTGAACCCCGGGGCTGGGGAACCACCTTTTCTGTAAGGTAATGATCATCCAGGAACAGTGGTCTTGTTTGGGAAATAATACACTGAAACGTTTAACATTAAAAATATATTTAGCTCAATTTCTGATTGCCATGTAAGCGATAAATACAAAATACTAATGACTAGTGTATCTGATTTCAATAAGAGACCAGCAAAAGCCTTCTTTTCCACTATCATATGCTTCGACATCACACAATACTTAATGCAGATGCTCACAACCTCTGAACTTAGTAGCTGGTGTCGTAAGTAGTTGAAAATTACGAGATTAATTGTAGGCGGGAATATGTCCCAAGTTCAAGACCAGGCGCTGTCCCTCGTTTCCATTTGGATGACAGACTGGGGACCAAAATCAAGAGGGGCACTGAGCAGTCGCTCCCAACGTAAAGCCTCCGCCTCTGACAACAGGCTCCGCTCATTTTTATTACAAAAGGCAACTAGGAATCAAACCAGCAATGTACAGCTATAAAATTATCAAAGCATCTTTTTATCTGCGCCGAATTTAAAATCAAGTGATGCTGTGTTTGTAAAAGAGGAAAAAATATGACTTGAACTTAGATTATTTGTAAACCAATTAATAGCTTCAGCTAACCTAATGGCTTCACAGAACAAATGGCAGGAAGGAATAAGTAATTTTTAAGACGTCCTTTCCCAAAGTGTAAGCTAAGTTTGTGGTTTCTTTGTTCTATTCTATTCAAATACATTATAGTGGTCATTTTGTAAGGGATAACTCATTTCACATGTTCGCAGTATAAAAACTCAGTATCTTTCATTTTCATCTTTCAACAGACCTTTCTAGAAATGTGTTGTCATTTTGCCCAGTGAAAATTTTCAGTTTTCTTCTAAAAAAAGACCTTGACCTACGCTGGGTTCTAAGCCTAGACCCTGCTGCTGCCCAGCACCGGACAGCCCCCTGCAGACCAGAAGGGCCGGTCAGCACACAGGGGGACCACATGTGCCTTGAACCTTTACGAAAGAAGGATTCCACAACTGTCACCTGTTCTGCAAAGCACAATGTTCTCTGCACGCTTGTCAGGAACGAGCTTTTTCGGAAGTCGAGTCAAGTCGGCCCCAGGGCAGCTCCTTCCCGCTGACGGGAGAAACTCGGCTCCTCTCTCCTCCCCTCGGCCATGTCCCCGCCATCTGCCCTCGCTATGTCTCACCTGAAACGGTAACTCTTCTTTATATATTCAGCCCCAGTAATCTGTGTTCTATTATATTACGAAGTACGCGGTGGGAGAGAGGTCGTGAGAATAGATTTGATCACCTAAATAATTCTTTATACCTGGCTTGTAAACAAAATCACCAACTGAATCATGAAGGGCAATTCTACAAATTATTTTGAATTTCTGCTGTCAGGTTCAGCGGCCAAAATGCCACCCGACGTTTCAGTACTGAACATTTTTTTTGTAACAAACAGTACTTCTGACGGTGGCAACATTTCTGCGTCACGGTTCCAAACAGATGCTGGCTCAGCTGGGGGGTGACGGAACGTCATCCAGAGTGGTCGCTTATTAAATTATAAAATGCATGGTGTTTCCTTTGGATTTGGAAATCAGAAGTCTAATTTCCATCATTAAGTGCCATGGGAAGCCTTGAGATTATGTCATGATTATACGTCCGTTCCTGTAACATTCTACATGCGTGCTGAACATTTCAATTACGCACACAGGTGAACGGTCACGGTTTAAAAGCAAAAGACGTTCCCTGTTATAATTCCTTCTTTACTACTTGCTATTTAGCTAAGAATGAAAATGTTCTCTTACACCTTGTACTACAAATTGGTTGTAAGTGTTGTTTTTTCTTAAATTAAGTGGCGCGCATGGTGGAAGAGCATGCTTTCTGGAAATCAATATATTGTTGCCCTTTCTATAACACCCATTTCTATCTAGTTCACCTGGTATCGCTGGGGACATCAGAGGGACACTGTACTTCAGAGACAAACGTCACCTAAATTGGACACATCTTTTTAACATTTACCATTTCCTGCTGGGTTCAGCTCACAGCAGTCAATGTGTATAAGCGGGGCGGGGGGGCGGGGGAGAATAAAATCACCACTCCCCCCCGAAACCCACGTCTGCACGTTCCTGCTGCAGCCGAGTGGATCCCAGGACCCGCGTGGGCGCAACGCCGCACATCGGCACTGGCCCCTGCGGGGACAGGGCTGCGCGCTGTGTCCACGTGACCCCACCTGAATAGCGTGAAGGCAGCCAGGGCAGCGCGTTCCCCCGCGAGCTCATGTCGTCACTCACAGTGGCAGGGCCCCAAATTCGCGGAGGGGGCGGGGCCGGGGTCTCCCCACCGAGCCCGAGCTCTCGGCTGAGACACAGAGGTGCGTGGCTCCCGCTGACTGGGGGGCTCGGGGGCAACGCGGAGGACCGTGCAGCCCGTCTTCGAAGGCAGGCCCGGTCCAGGTGCCGTGCGGGACCCCGGCAGGGGCGCAGGGGCGAGCTGTCCGCACCCTCCAGGCCCGAGACGCCCGGGCTCAACGGCAGCTCTCCGCCTGCGGGCAGTACGATGTCACCCCCCAGCCCGGCTTCCTGTTAGAGCTGCAGGGGGCGACACCGGTGTGCTCCCTGAAACACGGCGAGCTGCAGGTGAACACAGGACAGGAGTTCAAAGTCTCGAGCTTCGAGAGAGAACATTCAAAGGCTCTTATTAGAAGTACAGTATTATGCAAGCGGTTCTTTTTCTCATCTTTTCCTAAATACTGTCTGTTCTCCTTTTTATAGGTCAGAGATACTAGCATTCTCATCCTAAAGACCATTACATCATTCATTAATACTTTTCTCTCCTTGCCAAATATCGATTTGTTCTAAAGGTTTAAGAAAATCAGAGCGAACAAACCTAAAAACTGTAATTTTCTATTCACCGCCCCCAGTCCTCCAGAAACCTCACGTCGCACCCTCACTCCCCCGTGACACAGCCCTGCCTCCCCGCAGGACCCCGGGCGCCGGCCAGGTCGCCCCGCCTCCAACACGCACGGCTCTCATGTCCTTGAGGTCTTCTAGCCACTGATGGTGAACACGTCCCCACCAACCCCGTACATCCCTTTTCACCCTTTCCTTACACAACCGCCCTTCCTTCCTTTTCAAAGATAAACGTGTCACAACCATTTCAATGCTTTGTTTCTTACACTATGTGCCACACTCACAGGCTTTCACACGTTCAAAAAAATCCTGAACGGTCTACGTTAATCTAGACACAACCTAATTTCTTTTACTAAAAGTGAGGCAATTAAAAACGTTAAGAGTGTGATGGTTTCAGATCACTCTTGCACATTTTTAAAGCAGACCTTTGAGAGCGAGGCTGCGCACAAACTCACGACCGCACGGCCAGCTCTCCGCGGCGTGCGCGCGTGCAGACACGCCGGCGTCCTCGCGGACTTCGCGGACGTTCTGTAAACATCTGGAACTTGTGCAGCATCGTCTCCCAAATCCACAGGAATGAAGCTCCTCCGTAATTCACCTGAGAAACCACACCACCCTTAACGACAGTCGCACGATGCTAGGACGTCCACCAACGGGCTGCCGGTGACATGCGCGCAGGGCCGCAAGCCTGGCTCCCCGGCTCGCGGATGAGCAAGGTTCGCACACGGCGGGGACCCCGCTGCAGACGCGCGCAGGGACTCTCACGCCACGACCCTGCCCGCCTGCAAGACGGGACGCAGGCCTCGCCTCGGCTGCGTCCTCCCCTCCGCGAGGCACTTCTGTGGTTTTGGCCACCAGCTGAGAAAACGCAGGCTCAGAAAGGGCCTTTCCCACTTCCACCAGTAAAGGGACCCGGGTCACGGGCTGTCTCTTCGTGGAGACTCACAATGACCCCCACTGACAGTTCTCATGACCCTCCAGAAAGGAGAACTCGTTCAAACGTCTGCACTCGGCTTCCTGCAGGAAGAGCCTCGTTCCTGTGCGCCCGACAGAAAGCAGTCACAGTGCTGATGCTGTTGTTCAAGTTTGCAAACCGGTCTCAAAATTGCATCTGCAACTGTCACTTCCAGGCTTAAAAACTGTACTTATCTCAAACCTCGAGATTAACACTGCACCTCCCAGCTAGAACTTGAAGGCCCCAACAGGTAATGCTTACTTACATTAAACATGCTTCTTACTTAAAGTAGGGCACACACGGGCTAGTCGCAAGTGGAAACCAAACAATACTCTTCTAATTAATTAGGGAGTTTCCAACTTTTTACAATCACTCACGCCTTCCCCTCGTCGTCACACAGTGTGCCTTTACACTGTGCCTGTAAATTAAGTTTCTGGTGGGCTGGGGATGGAGTCAGAGCTTTTGCTTTAATCCCTAAATTCTGTGCACGTTCATGTAATCACATGTAACAGTAATTTTGACTGCGACCGTGTTGTTAGAAAAGTTATTTAAAAATTTCACTGCCCTCCGGAAGCTGTTTTTCTGAGTTACTAAGGAAAAGACTTTAATGTATAAACACGAAGACTGGCCATCCTTTTCCTAGGCTGGAAATGTCAACAGAAGGTCGCCGTGGGTGTCTGTGGAGTTATTTATTAATTGCTCCACAACAGAGTGAAGGCTGAGCCGAGAACGACTGAGGACGGAAGGCATGAGACCTCTGTGCCCAGACCCAGGGTCACTGGAGGAAGCCGGACGGCCCGTTCCCTCCAAAAGCGACACCTGCTCGCCTGCTGGACGCGCCCGCTCTGCCCGGCGTCCTCGTCCGCCCCCCAAACACCAAGAACTAGTTCTCCCCAGGGAGTGTAAGGTCCAAACCATTATGTCTTTCTCCGGCTATGTGTCTACATTTCCCAAGAGACACTATTTCGACACCTGCATCCGGGCTTCCAGGAGCTCGACCTGCCTCATGTCCCACCCAGCCAGCCAGACACCCGACAGGGGACATTCTCGGTGGAAAGATGCGGGCTGCTTGTGGGCTCCCACTTCTGCCACGTCTCGTGGGGGTACCTGTGCCCGACCGAAGCACGGTGGCAGGTGACCGTAGCCGTCACGCACCGTGACGGGAGACACCCACCTGCCTGCTCTCGAGTCTACTGCCTGTGGCACGCGGACAAGTGACCAGACAGAATTACGGGTTCCACCCCGCTCGCCGCCCCACCGGCTGGCCAGAGCCCCACGGCTCCGTGCGGCCTGAATGTGTCCCACGGAGGCTAAGCAGCTGCATCGCAGATGAGGACTTTCTAAAGTATCCGTAATATCCAGTGTTTTTTTAGTTTAGGTACTGACTTCCTAAATTACTTGTACAATATTTTAACATTTAGGCAGTCTTCTGAGGCAGGGGTTTTAACCTGGGGTCCAGGGGTTAAGAAACGTTTATGGGGCGGAGGAGGGCTCTGTGAGCACAGGACCGACTTGCAAGCACGTTTCCCGGGTATGGGTGTGGCCCCCGGAGCCCGGGACCACACGCCATGCAGGTCTTCTGGACAGCCAAGGTCACCAGGAACTCAGACAGACTCTCCGTAAGTTAGTCACACTCACGGGCAGTCAATACCTCAAAAAAGAAAACAGGTACAAAGTAGAAATAATTTTAAAAGCACAGGCCTTCTCTTTGAAAACTACCATCTCACAGGACTTTTTCTGATCAAGGATAAGACGACAGAATTCCCAGATGCTGTCTTCATGCTAATGTTCATTTTAACAATTAAGAACATTCAAAAATATAGCAAGTGGAACTAACATTCTCCCTCAAAACCAGAAGCACGTCCCGCCGCAGAGGGAAGAGGCTGGCACGCAGCACAGCCCTGTCCCCCGGTCAAGGGCGGGCTCCCGAAACAAGGCAGCTGGGGGACGTCACTGACAAAGGAACCCCGCATCACGTTTCAGAAACGGAATCCTGACGTTACGTATCAGAGAAAATGCGAAGACCACAGAACTGAGCGAGAAAGTGAGTGTTCAGCTGTACTTGACTCTCAAAGTGTACCTCTGATGTTCAGGGGCTAATTTTTTGAGGGAAGCTCTTCAGGTTAACAAGAACCCGAGTTTGGAGGCTAAGGGCTGTGTACGTCCCTCAAGAGGCCATAGTGCTGGCATGGCTGTCACCCGGTTCAGGCTTGAATGCCACAACCGGCCAGTGACTCTACCAGATGCCAGAAACCAGGAACAAACGAGTTCTGCCTCTCTCATCTGATTAGCGTAAAACAGAAAACTAAATTTGAGGAAGAAACATTTTTATCACTGCTTGCAATTTTTTCAATTCAAAATTTTAAGGACAGATTTGTTCCCGCGTTTTCCTGTTCTCATTAAGTCACCTCACGGGTCGCTGACAGCAGCTGCCACAGCGGCCGTGCTTATCCTGAACTCACGCTGCACCGCAGAAAGAAAAGGCGGTTTCCCACTTCAAACTCCAAAAACCAAAACGCTTCAGCTGATCCCGTTCAGATGTGACATGCCGCAGGAGGCGGTGGTCGGGGCACCACGCGAACGCCGGCGTCCCCCTGGAAGAAACGAGTCACCTGCAGAGGAGTCCGAGCTGGATGTCCGCAGAGCACGGGCCCGCTGAGCACTCCTGTGCAAGAGAGCCCCGCGGCCGGCGGCCGGCCGCCCTGCGGCGGAGGGCATCCTCGCTCGTCCTGACCACGCGTGCCCACCAGCAGGCACTTCCCAGCAGAGGAATCCACGTGTGTGCTTGACATAATTTACCATTTCCCTACAACGGCATCAGCATACATGAAAAGGAGACAAAGCCTCAAAGGCCTACTCTGCCCTTTAAGGTTTTTACTAATTCAACATTTGTAGCACTAAACTTCAAAGCATTATTTTCTCATCTTCCACAATTCACCCTTTGTCTTTAAAAGTTAACGTATTTACTAACTTGCAAATACCTCTTCTGCGTCTTCAACATTTACACGTTTTAGCTCTTTCCTTCTTATTTCTCTATTCTTTCAACCTGTTTAAAACATTATTACAATACTTAACAAGACATTTTTTTTCCTACTAAAAATGCTCAAGACCATTTTTTTTATGTCATACTCTTATTTTATTACGACCATTTTGAGGCAAAAAAGACACATCTAGAACCAAAAGATATTGGAACCTGATTTAAAATAAGCCTCAATAAATAATCTCTCTGGAATCATATTTAGGATGGCCAACCCAGTTCCAGTAAAATGTGTTCTAATTTACATATTTAATTCCTACCCTTTCATATAGTGTGCCTCGAACACGAAAGAAAATATTCAACCAATTTTCAAATAAACCTAGAAACGTGAATATAATTAAAGTTAAAAAAAACACACACACGCAATAAAAATATCAGCCCCTACACTGCAGATTATACCATGAATATTTTATGAAATGTAGTTATAATAGAAAAACCTGAAAGGTGTGACTGGTTATTAAGTGATATCTCCTTTCTTCAATTTTGTGATTAACAGGTATTTTATTGGTAGTAAACTAGAGCAAACAATCAGAATAATACATATGCAGTATTCAGTACACACAATAAAAGTTAAAGAAATTCAAAACCTGTATAAAACAAAACATGGGAGGAAAATACAGCTTGAGAGATACAGTGGGAAGGTCCTCGCCACCCTGATCGCAGCTTGTGTTCTGCACCCAACAGGCTCAACCGCACTCACCGATATGAGAAATACAGACTTTTCAGAACTGAGTGTACTTAAGAGGATTGAACACATTTTCTGAGAATCTTGCAATGACAAATAGGTGACCCTTTCGCTGGTAAAGCACACGTAAGGGAGGAAAGTGGGGAAAGGAAATTAACTAGGATTTTGTAACCATTTTTAATAATTTCTTATTTTCCAAACACTGCTTTCATAACAGAAGTGTTTTACACTTGCACAATATTAATTACTTTATTATACATGGAAGCCTGTGGCAGGCTGATTACACAACAAGACTGCAAACAAGCAGGCGCGCTGCCCTGCGTCAGAAGAGAACGTAAGACTGAACACCAAAAGTACGTGAAACTCATCCGCATAAACACCAAAGCACATTAAAAATATAAGCAGAAAAAAATACAATTGCTAAAAAGTGGTTTAGAGAAGAGCCACTGTCCATGAGTAGCTGCAAATGGCAATCAGCATCGATGGCAAGTTCGGAGGGCTTCCCCGGAGCCCTGTACAACACTGACGAACGCACCCTTTACAATGCACACAAAGGCTGCGATCCCACCAAGAGCTTCTGACGTCACTGCAACGCAGTCACACTCTGACCCTTCCCGCTGGCTGCGTCACCAGTTGGAATTACCCTATTGGTACCTACAGCTCCGAGTATGCGGGCTTGATTAGACATGAAACCTGTATGGGTTTGCTTTTCTCACAAGGGAGGGGGGACGTTCACCTTATGGTTTAGTATTTGGATGCCAGAGGCATATGAAATGCATAATGAATTACCTGTGGAATGTAAATCATTCTAAAATTGAAACTGTCAAGACCGGAAGAGGGAAGAAGGCAGACCCAGAACTCTTAGAAAGAGGCTGGATGAAGAACAGCAGCAGCAAAAAAAAAAAAAAAAAAAAAAAAAAAAACCACCAGAAGTGTGGGTGGCATGTAACAACACAGACAAGAGGACGGTGTCTTTAGACTGTGTATAATAATAATAATAATAATAATAATAATGCATACCCCAAACTTCAAAGAACCGTGTAATTCCAACTTGATTTCTAATACTGGAATCAGCCATTTGGGCTTCAACACTGCTAGATGTCAGCGGGCTCTTGATGACTTCACAGCCTTGATACAGTGGGATAAGGAGAGGGTGCTTTTTTTTTTTTTTCCTTCTTTTATTAAAGCTATCATTCCAGGCTTTGATCAAAGATCCAAGAATATTTGTTCTACCAGGCTGGAATGAATGTGGTCTGGAAGTTCAGAGTACATTTAAAAGCTGCAACAAAATATAGGTAGCCAACATCTCAGAATTCTGGATCAGCCCAGATGGAGATGGCAATCTGAAACGTTTTCGATCCCTAACTTAAAATGATGAAATGTGTATCCTATCAGCCCAGAGAGAGCAATCTGAAATGTTCTCGATCCCTTACTCAAATGATGAAATGTGTATCATACTATCTGTAAATTGGATATTCCATTACAGTGATAACGTACAGAATTCCCATGCGTTATTACTTTCCTGAGAGTGAAGCAATTAGAATAACCTTAATCCTAGCAACAAAGTTTTTTTGTTTTTTTTTTTTGTTTTGTTTAGTTTTTTTGTAGAGGGTTTTTTTTTTGTTTTTTTTTTTTTGTTTTTTGCATTTAAAACTTTTGGGCTATTCCCTGACAATCTATACATGTAAATTTGATTGCTAAACATTGTCACTTTGAATGTCAAACTATTTTTAATCTATTGATTTTGATTAAAAATCATAATACAAACAGAGCTAAAATCACGCTAACAAAATAAACTAAATATGAAAAGTTGCATTGAAAGGGCATTACATTATTCTTAACAGGATCGTGTAGAAACATTCCAATGGCAGTGTTCTCAAAATCAAACGCATCACGGTCGCCCTCCAGCCTGGCCGCCAGGGACCTTACCTGTAGCTCTGGCTGGTGGGCGTCTTCACTCTCGTGCTGCATGGCTCACTGACATCGGACATCATACTCGTATACCCTGAGAAGTCTGACACCGAAGTCCTCACTCTATGGTCCACTTCTCCATTAGAGGTACTGATAAAGGTCATTGGCACCCTGCTGCCCGACTTAAACTGAGAACCAAACGCCTGTGCAAAGTTCTCAATCTGGTAGGTTGTTCTAGGCTCTATGTCTTTCTGAGGGTCTATCTGGCTAGCTAACTCCTGAGATGGAATCTGAAAGCCCGTGGAGGGCTCCAAGTTCTTCTGCTGCTCCTTCTGGCTAGTCAGTTTCTGAGATGAGGACTGAAAGGCTGACGACGTCTCTAAGTTCTTCTGAGAATCTATCAGGTCATCCAGCTCCTGAGACGGCGTCAGCTGCTGATGGGGGGCATCCAGAGCAGACAGGTACAGACCTGGCTGAGATCCAAACAACATCCCAAAAGGAGGCTTTGGCAACGAAGACGGCAACACCGAGGTAACAGATTGGCCGAAACCACACTCCAACGGAGACGTAGTGTAGATTTGTTTCTCTGGGAACAAGGTGTGGTTGTGGAGAGGTGAAGACAAACTCACGAACTGGAAACCGTGTCCAAGGGCGAAACCTGCATTAGTGGACTTTTCGAAAGCCTGCTGGAGGTATTTGGAGTATTCTTGCAACATGCTTGCCTTATCGCTCGAAGGGGTCTGGGTGCCGGGGCTCAGGTTCTCCTCTTGAACCAATTCTGAGTGCTCCCCTCCGGCGTGCAAGTCCACCCGCGGCTCCGCTATGCTGAAGGGGTCCTCCTTCTGGCTCTCCGACTTGCTGGAGTACTGATCCAAAATGCTCTGCAAAACCTCGTCGGGGATCCCGGACTTGTCGTGACAAGACTTAATGTCAGCATTCAGGGCCGAGGAGTCGATCAGCGACAGCGGGGCCTCACTGTCCAGGACGCTGACCCCCGCGGCCTGGATGACGGACTGCTGGGAGACCACGTGTCCCACGTTGACAGAGAAGGCACTGTTGCTGCTGGCAGTTGGCAGGTATCGTCTTTTCTTGGAAAACTGCATGGCGTCGTCATAGTTGCTGCTGATCTGGCCTTGTTTGGCCCCCGCACCGTGGAGGAGGCTGATGGCCTCCACGCCGGTGCCGGAGGCGATGCCGAGCGAGCCCCCCGGCTTCCCGGGCAGAGACTTCTGCCCGACTACGTCCGGCAGGGGCGACACAAAGTTCAGGTAGCTCTTGTCCGTGCTCTTCCTGCCTCCCTTCTTGAAGATCAGCTTTGGCACCCTCTTCTGCAGGTCGTCCACGCCCGCGCCCACGCCGCCCGCGCCGGCCGCCAGAGGGGGCATCTCCACCGAGTAGCTCTGCATGGCCACGTTGTTGGCGATCTGCGCCTCGCTCGCTCTCGCCGCCTTCTGCTCCTTGCTGTCCACGGCCACGCTCTTCGCCTTGGCCTTCCTCCTGGAAGAGCTCGCGGTTCCCTGAGACGCCGCAGCCAGGCCGCCCGCGCCGCCGTGGGCCGCCGCCCCCGGCTCCGCGCCCGCCGCCCCCTTGGCTATGGCTTCCCCGCACGTGCGCCTGTGCTTCAGCAGCCGGTCGGTCCTCGAAAAGTACTGCTGGCAGGTGTCACACTTGTATGGCTTTTCTCCGCTGTGCGTCCGCTTGTGTCTCTCCATGTGGTACTTCTGGATGAACTTCATGCTGCACTGGTCGCAGCCGAACGGCTTCTCGCGGCTGTGGATCTTCTCGTGCCGCTGCAGCAGGTACTTCTGGATGAAGCCCATGCTGCACTGGCCGCACTGGAACGGCCGCTCGCCGGTGTGGATGAGGACGTGCCTGCGCAGGTGGTACGAGCTGCGGAACGCCGCGCTGCAGTGGTCGCACACGTGCGGCTTCTGGCTGGCCGAGAGGAGGGCGCCCGCGCCGTCCGCGGCCACGGCCGGCTTGGAGGGGGCGCTGGGCTTGCGCTTGGCTTTGGTTCCCTGAGATTCTGGCTTTGGCCTCTTCGCCTTCTTGACGCTGCCGTCGTGCTTTGGCTCGTCGCCGCCGAGCAGGACGTCGCGGGGGTGCTGCGCCGGCGGCGGCGGGGCATGCTGGTGGAGGACGCTGAGGTCCTGGATGACGCCGTGGCCGCCCCCGTCCCCGCTTCCGCCCAGGCCCGGCGACCTGTCGCCGGCGCCCGCGAACAGCCCCGCGTAGTGGTGGTGCTGGGGGCCCGGCGGCTCGTCGGGCTCGGCCGGCTTCTCCTGCTTGATGCTGACCAGGGACTGCAGGAAGCCCCAGGGGGTCCGCTGCGCCGCGAAGGCCGCGCCGGGCGCCGCCGGCTCCTTCTTGAAAGTCACGTCCGGGGCCGGCGCGGGGGGGGGCTCGGCCGCCGGGGCCGCGGAGGTAGCGGAGGAGAGCACGCACGGCGGGGGAGGGGCGGCCGGGCCGGCCGGCCGGGTGAAGCTGGCGACCGGGGGGAGCCGGTGGTTGAACATGACCAGACCCTGCGGGAAGCTGGGCTCCATCTCCGCCCGCCTGCCGCCGCCGCCGCCGCTCGGGAACCCGCTGCCGACTTTCATGCCCCGGACGAGGCCTGGCTGCGGAGGGAGGGACGGGGAGAGGGGACAGGAGAGGCGGTGGGACCGGGCCCGCGGGACCCCGCGCCCGCCCCGCCGCCGCCGCCCGGCCGCGGCGCCCGCCCCGCCCGCGGCGCGCTCCCCGCGGCGCCGCGCGCGCGGCCCCCCGCGCCCCCCGCCGCCCCGCCCGCCCCGCGCCCGCCCGCGGCCGCACTTACGGTCCCGCCGCCGCCGTCGCCGCCGCCGCCGCCTCCAGTTAATAAAAATAACGCCGTCCTCTCCACAATGGAATTAAAAGCCTCCCCCGCACTGCGCAGGCGCGGCGCGGGGCCTGCTGGGAACTCCCCGGCCCGGCCCGAGGGGAGCGCAGCGCGGCCAGCGCGCAGGCGCCGCAGCTTCCGCCCGGCCCGCCTGTCAATCACCGGGGCGGTTGGGCGGAGGGGCGGCCCGGGGCTGGGGGGGCGGGGCTCTGGGGACCCTCGGGAAGGAGGCTCGGCGGCGGCGGCGGCGGCGGCGGCGGCGGCCGTGCAGGAGCCGGACGTGGTGCGGGCCTCTGCTGGGGGACCGACCCCGGGGGCGCGCAGCTCCGCGGGAGGGGGCTGGAGGACGGGGATGCAAACCGAGGCCTGCATGTTGGGGTTCTCTGCACTTTACAGTTTGCGATCCGGGGATTGATCGATTCAGTCCAGACCCAAAAGCGCCTCCCTTGGGGTACTTCTGAATCCACCGAGAAGCAGGCAACTTCAAGTGCTCTGAACACGTTCGCCCACAGCGCTTCTGTCAGTGGGGGGACTCCGATAATGGGCGCCCCGCGCTTCTGTCCTCAGTGGGGGGACTCCAATAATGGGCGCACAGTGCTCTGTCCTCAGTGGGGGGACTCCAATAATGGGCGCACATTCTCTGCATTTGCGGGAGGAGCCTACCTGGAAACCGAACTGGAGGTACCGTTGCAAAAAAAAAGTCTTGCTGCCAACCTACCTGACGGCTACTGGAAAAGAAAGCCGCGTGTAATCCAGGTGCAGCAGCCCTGTAAGACACGCCCACACGCAGGTTCATCATCAGATGCTGCTTAAATGCCCACACCTTCTCAGTCTGGCTCTGATGAGCCTGCTTGCCACGTTACATTGCTGCCTGGCACCTTATGTGACAATTGCCCACCAGACCCTTCTAAGATCACTAGGATTCACTCTGCTTCCCCAGGATACAATCCTGAGAATTGGAACTTTTACAAGGTTGACATCTTGAAATCAAAGTTATTTCAACAAAAATCAAACAAGTATTTGTTTAGTGCCTAATGTACACAAGGCACTCACTTTCATATTAAGCATACAAAAATCTAAACCAGCGACTTTCCTGACGAAGTCTTCACAAGTCACAGGAATTTTTTCATAAAAGAACTAGAACTGGGACAATAACTTATTTACGTAGCACGTTTTCTTAATGAAATCACAACTCCATTTTTCTCAAAGTATTTCTAGCTAATTAACTTCTCATAATTCAATAATAAATGACTTCTCTGAGAAACTTCACCATCGAAACCGTAAAGATTATTAACAATTCCTTCTGGGCCTCTCTGAGCCTGCTCGAAAACTTAGAAGACAATATTTAATGGGCATTTCGAGATAAGAAATATTAGTATTTTTCTAACTCCATGCAACTACATGTGAGCATTCTGCCACTAAAACCGTAACACTTCAATACTGTCAGGTATAGTCAAGTATTAAAAGAAGGACTGAGAATTCAAAAACTTAAGGCAGTAGTAAAAGATCAGTCAACGCCTATGAGAAATGAGGCTGTCCCTTTGTTCGGGTGTCAGTGTTTAATGGTAAGCTGGGATGCATATAAGCCAGTCCAAGCATGAAGGGCAGTAGGACACTCATATGAAAAGCCAACTTTGTTCCTCAGTTATCAAGATAAGAAACCTGTCATTTCTCTCATTCACTCTGTCAGCCTTGAGATACTCTGAGCAGACTTACCTCTGTGTCATGCACCCCATATATCAGGAAGATGAAGAGACCCTGTGAAATAAAATGGAGGGGGAAAGCTGTTAACGCTAATCATTCAGCGGTAGGAATACCTGAAATAAACTTTCCTGGGAACAGACAAAAGAAGACACACTTCATCAAGGTCAATTTATTTTTCTATTTTTCAACATTAGAAGCCGTACCTTGAGCATTTATAAGATACCAGTGCATCACTTGGAGTCGCGGTGCTATTCAATTCTTTAGAAATAGAAAATAAAAATACCAACCTAGCTACAGAGAAAGTTAATCAGAAAAATCAGCATGCCAATCTTGGAAAGATAGCTGGGAAATAAAAAAAATGAAACTCAGAAAATCTCATCAGAAACAGCACTTAGCATCGGGGTTTCTAAGCACTGTTTTAGACTACAGCAATTAGAATATATTTGTTACTGTATTCAATGGGTAAATTTTTTTTAATATCAATGTATAAAAAAACAGCTAAAAGGATAAGTTTAGAGTAATAAGTGTAATTTTAAATACTAAAAATACCAGTTCAAGTTATGATGAAGTTTCACATTATCGGCTGATGTAAAATTGCGCATACATTTTTACTGTGTCTTCTTAAAGTTCTAAAAATCTCCTTTATTAGTTCTCAGCTTTAGAAAATAATTAACTGTAAAATATAAAGTTCACTCTTACATCTAAAAATCTTAACTTTGTAAAGAAAACTTATGTGGTTTAAACTTAATAGAGATAATAGGAAACAAGAAAATGTCTGTGTGTTTCTTTCCTTACAGAGGAAATAAAAGTCTACATTGTATTAAATTAAGTCACATTAAATAGGAGTCTGGACTAAAATCTGGAAGTGGTTCAAATAGAAAGTATGACACTTTCAAAAGGAACATATTGCAGGAATATTTTTATTTTTACTCTTACATCTTACAGATAATGGAAACAATCCCAGGACAAGGATATTGAGTAAAATGGAAATAAGTTTTGTTCTTGTCTCTTTTTTAACAGAATTCACTTTTTAAGGGCAATTTTAGATTGACAGAAAATTGAAGAGACAGTACTAAGAGTTTTCATGTATCCTGCATCCATTTCCCCATGATCTATGTTTTATATTTCTTCTCCAAGAGTTTTTAAAAATTCATATTTTCCTCATGTCCTGGTAGAGTAAGAAGAATGTGGAGCACGTCCCAAAATATTTATTTACTGTATTTCCATGTTACATTTTAAATTTTAATAGTTAACCCTTGAAAGTAATGTAAAATGATCGACAACTAAAATGTTCCTTTGGATAAAAGGATTTGGACTGAAAAACGACTTCGAATAAAGACAGCTTCGATCTCAACAGTTTTCTCTCTTTCTCCTTTTTCTTCAACTGATGCACACTTGTAAGCCTAACAGACAAGCCGGAGAACGGTGACTTCTAGACCCTGAAAAGTTCTGAGACTCGAAACCACCCCAAGGAATCTCTGCCTTCCTTTCTCCTGCATTATCTACCTGCTGCCACCACACGCAGTTGAAAGGTAAAACATTAATAATAATCATTAATTTGTGTGCTTCGCACGTGATGACTTTTTCCCCCTCTGCGTCTACCAGCTACTGACAGTTGTGATGATTCGGGTTTAACTCTACAGAATTTCATGTGCCCTTCACTGCTCAGTAAGCGCCCACTTTCCTCCATTTTCCAAAGGGAAGAATCGAAACAAACTGCAAAACATAAAACATCTTAAGCTATAACCTTGAGGCACTTTTAAATTCCTGTAGAGAGAATACCTCTAAGAACAGCCGGAAGGAACCAACTGCCAAATTTCAACTGGCGTGGAGATTTCTGGAACTCCTTACACCAACATTCTGTCCTACCAAAGAGCAAGGGCTCACAGCATGCCCCGTGTCAGAACTGCGTGGTCCGTCACGTTCGCCGGTGCTTTGTGCTGGTCCAGCCGCAGATCTATGCACGCCTGGCATACCGGGTGTGCTTGTCGCCGGAAGCACCAATT
>CM053516.1:744301-759476 GCA_028627145.1 Eidolon dupreanum | reverse complement strand
TTGTATTATCTCCCTTTTCTGAGGACTTAAAAAAATCATCTTCAAGCCTGAGGTCCTTCGCTGATGCCTCCCCTTGGGAAGTGGGCTCTCAAACTCAGCTCGGTGTGTGAATCGGGGATGGATGAGGTTTTCTGTGCTGACTTTTAGGCGCGTTCAGCTCAAGGCAGGAGGGTTTACCGCAGGGCAGGCCGGCATGGTGGGGCTCCCCCGGCCACAGTCGCAGCGAGTAGGTGGGATTTGCCGTCTTGGTTTCGCCTTCAGTAGGGCGAGTCCTCTTGGCAGCTCTTGAAAGTTTTACACTTGGTTTGTTTAAATCAAGAGCCAAATAAGGATCACACGTTCCATTTAGTTTATGTGTCTCGTGTAAACTCTGGGTTCCTCTCTTCCATTCTCACTTTCTTGTCCATGGAATGCAGTCATCATTTTCCCTGTGAGTTTTCCCGTGGTCTGAATTCTGCTAATCGCAGCCCAAGTTTGTCGTTTAAGACACTGCTCTGCCTCTTACGTTTTCTGTAAGTTGGTACATTGAGAGGCTCCATCGGATTTAGGTTGAATTTTTTTGGCATGAGTAAATGGTTTATTTGTAAAGAGTTTTGTGGACCTCCATCAGGAGGTACAAAATACCTGACTGTCTCTTCCAGCATGGCTAAGACGGATCAGTGGGTTCAGGCATTGCCGGGCGCAACCATACGCCACAGAGTTCTCCATCAGTTTTTCACCTAATACTTGTTGCAGCCACTGATGATCTTTGCTTATACCTGTTATTTCATTACAGGTTGTAACACTGATATTCTAATTCGATTACGCCTGCTTCGCTTATTAGCTAGAATATCTCTGTAACTAAAGGTTGCATGCAGGTATAGTCTGTATAGGAGAGACAGACAATTATTTGATTCTTTTTACTTATACATTTTTAGAATTATAAGTTGGTGCCTAAAAGAGTATGACTTCTCTCAACTCTCAGTACTTCTGAGGCCAAATGTGTGGGTTTCCCCCGTCGCATCAAGAAATTATAGACATACAAACTGATACCTGCGTACGTATGGAAACCTGGCTCTCCTCAAGCCCGGGTATCATCTGGTAGTGACTGATGCACCCACCTGCAATAAAGTAACTAATCAACACATTGACATGCTGTGCCATCATAAAGAGCAAGTCCCTAAGTTTTTAAAAATACTTTTATATAATCTTTTAGACTATTTATAATCTAATGCAATCATTTTAATTCCCACGGTATGGTATTATACTGTCACACTGAAATGTAAGATTTTTTGGCAACACGCATTCATTGCCGCTTGTACGTATCGCTGCTAGGGGTTATGTAACCGAGTGACGACAGGCCACGGGGGGAGAGGAGGAGCAGGATGCAATCTGTCGAGTGGATGAGAGCACTACACTCGTTTTGGGAAACCACATCGAACGCATTACCACTCAAATCCAGATCTTAAAGTGCAGAAGGTTCTGGAGAGGCAGCAAACAATGAAAAGTCAAAAACGGAAAGAGCCAGCCTGAAATGAATCACCACAGAAATTGAAAAAAAAGAGGAACACCCACAGATTTCATTATTTGAAGGATAAAAAAAAAACACAACGCTTCCTCTATTTTACAGCGGAGAACAATAGGAGACGCAGGAAGTGGCATGGGACGAGGAGCGGTTTCCTCCTCCCTGAGACGCTCACGGAACTGAAGACCGGTCTGAGATCCAGGGGCCGCTGCACTTCATTCTAAGACGTTACCTTGTTGAGATTCACCATTTAAACTGGTAACTTTGTGCCTTTTATTTATTTTTTCTAACCGCAAACACTTGTCCGCTGTAGAAGATACAGATGAACAAAAAGATAAAAATCGCCATGAGCGCACCGTCCGGAACTGGCTCCTTTGAAAGCCTTATTGAGATCCACATATCACAGGGTTCACGCATTTCAAGTGTACAGTGTTTTTAGTATATTTACTGGGTTGTACAACCATCACCACAATGTAACTTTAGAACATTTCATCACCCCAAAGAGAGACCCATTGGCAGTCGCTCCCCATTTTTCCTACCCCCACCCCACACACACTTAGCCCTGGACAACCACTAATATCGTCTCTATAGATCTGCCTATTCTGGGCATTTCATGCACCATAACCGGAATCACAACACGTGGTCTTCTGTGACTGGCCTCTTTCACTTCGCTTAATGTTTTCAAGATTCGAGTTGTACCGTGTGCCGGCACTTAACTTTTCGTTGCTGAATGATATTCCGCTGTGTGGATGGACCCCACTTAGTTCATCCATTCATCATGGACACGGCCCGATGCCCACTTGCTGTCATGAAAAATGCTGCCGTGAGTGTTCACGTAGAGGCTTTGTTCGAACACCTGTCTTCAGGTATCTTGGAATCCAGGAGTGGTTTCTGCATCATATGGTAATTCTGTGTGACTGGTTCCCGAAGTGGCTGTGTGCCATTCCCACTGGCAGTGTACAAAAGTTCCAGTTTCTCCTCATCCCTGGCAACACGCTATTGTCTTTTTAATAGCTATCGTAGTTGGTGTAAAGTGGTATCTCATCGTGGTTTTGATTTGCATTTCCCGAATAACTACTGATACTCAGCATTTTTACATGTGTTTTTGGGTTATTTGTTTTCTATGGAGAAACGTCTATTCATATCCTTCGCCCTTTTAAAAATTGAGTGATTTTTCTTTTCATTGTTGAGTTGTGAGACTTTAGATAATCTGGACACTTGTCCCTTACCATACATATGAATTACCATTTCTCCTCCTCTGGGCTTTCCTCTCCTTTTCTTGATAGTATCATTGCTAGCATTGCAGTTTTTAATTTATCTATTTTGTCTTTTGCCTCTTCTGCTTTTGATATATGTAGGAAGGTTTTGCCTAACCCAAGGTCATGAAAGTAAAGCCTGTTTTCTTCTAAGACTTCTAAATTTCAGCTCTTACGTTTAAGTCCAGCCACTTGGAGTTAACTTTCGTGTATGGGGTGAGGTTGGGATCCGGCTTCATTTTCCTGTGGGAAATGGATGCACATCGGCCTCAGGTTTCTGGATGTTCCAATGGCCATAGCTCTTATGTGGCATCCTGAGTGCGTGACAGTCCTGCGAGGCTGACTCCCGTGAAACCTGTGTGTGCCTCCCTTTGCTGAGGTTCATGCAAGTGGACTCGAGACTCGGTGCCTAACCATCCAACGACATCCTTGTAAGTTCTAGTTCTAGGATGAACGTAAAGTTGTAAAATAGACTTCGTCTTACCAAGGCATCTCCCGATTTGGCATCTCAGAAGCTTCACTGTCACGACGACATCTTTGTAAGTTCCAATGACACCTCTGGCCTTTTGGCTTATAGAAAGCTACACAGTATGTACTGGATTGGAGTGTCAGCCATGACACCTTTCACACTCCACGTCTGATCGATCAGGAGGAGCTGTCGACTCTACTTTCTGCATATGTCCTGACTCTGTCCACTTCTCTGGACCCCACTGCCACTACCCCAGTTCAGGCCACCCTCTTCTCCAGCCTGAATTACTTCTCAGCTTCCTACTCACTTTTACTCCTATGATCTTTTCTCCATATTATAGCACCCCTGCAATATTTTCTCTTCATGCAGCCCAGATGAGAAACAGACCTTTGTTTGCTATGCCAGAGATTTGTGAGTTGTTGTTACTTCCACACAGCTTGACCTAAACAGACTAGGACCCAAACCTGTCGGCTCCGTGGGTGTGCCCTTGCCCTCCTCCCCTCTCCTGTTTTAACTGTCCCAGTTCCTGGTTGGCCTTCGGATCTCAGTTTAGATGTCATTTTCTCTGGAAAGCTCTCCCTGACCTGTCTCGTTTCTGTCCCCGTCCTGTACATTCCTCTGACAACCTGTACTTCCCCATCACAGCACTTACTACGTGTCGTCTCCCCGCTGGAAGCTGGGGTGAGGGCGGAGACTGTCTTTGTCACTCATCGTCATATTCCCAGCCTGCCACGTGGTAGACCCCGTACATCTATTGAATGAGTAAATAATTCAATTTTTAGAATTTGAAGACTTTGTCACAATACTCATCAGGAAAAGTTACCAAAGGCAGAAAATAGTAGGGTCCCAGTTGTGGTTTGGTTCGTTGTGATGATGTAAGTGAATACAAAATGGGTGGCAGCCGAATGCTGTCAGCCCGTGCTTTCCTGTCTTCCCCGTGATGCACATTTATACCGGCGTTCCAGCCTTACGTATTAAGAGTAAGGAGTAGGTGCAAACTAAGGGGTGTGAGAATCGAGTGTCCTGGGATGGAAGAGTGACAGGTGTTGTTGTTCCTACACGTCCCGACAGCACAGGAGAACAACATCCAGGTCAGCTCACGTTAATGCGGCATTTCCTGCTCTGAGATGCAGCTTAAGGCGAACACCTAGAATGGCACGTAGGATGCATGCATTCCACAGGTCTCGTCTGAGTCACCTGGACACTTTCCTGTCCCTCCCTGCCATACAGCATCGTGCTTGGTAGGAATGCATTAGTAATGCCGCCTGCGCTTTCCATGTGAACCACGACAGGTAAGGCTTCCAGAGGCCCCACCATTCAAAGGCCATCGTCAAACCACATCGGGAAGACTCGGGAAGAAGTCTGACGAGATCTAACAGAACTCTGAATCTGAGCTGGTTATGCAAGAGCACGTGGCAGGGCGGTGGCACACGTGAGCGCCGTGTGGGCTCATCAGCCCCACAAAGTGCGGGCTTGGTGTTATATGCTCAGTGCCGCCCAGCACCCTGCTGCACGTGCATGGAGGCGCGGGGACGCACGAGGCTGGGCGTCAAGAAGCGAGCGTCCACCTGCGAAGACTAATGGGTTTGCAAAAAGGGCTACAAATGCCAAGGGCAAAGATCCAAAGCTTCCGCGAGGAAATGGTGGAAATCGGAACGCGTCACCAGAGTGAACACGGAGGCTTCCAAACACTGGGGCGTGCTGGGAGCACTGGAAACGGAGCTTACAGCCAGGTGCCTGGATTGAACTTTAAAGGGACATGGTTTTAGCTCTAACGAACTTGGGAGCACAATTGAGTGGCTTTAGGACAGCGGTCCCCAACCTTCTTGGTATCAGGGACCGGTGCTCCTATGAAAATCTAAGCCTGATGATCTGAGGCGGAGCTGAGGTGGTGATGCCGGTGCTGGGAGCAGCTGCAGATACAGATGAAGCTTCGCTCGCTCACCTGTCACTCACCTCCTGCCATGCGGCCCAGTTCCTAACAGGCCATGGACCGGTACTGGTCCATGGTCTAGGGGTTGTGGACCCATGCTTTGGGAGACAGACCTGGGCTTAAATTCCTTGGCTCAGTCCCCAAGTGCCTGCAGCCACCCATCGCCACCCAGCTCCAGAAGTGCTGAAGGAGTGGAAAGTGGTCTTCATGCGTGTGGTATAAATCTCTCTTTTGCAGTTCACAGAAATATATGACTATGTGACCACATTTCCAAGACACCCACGGGGAGTCCTGAAGCTCAAATTTCATTAGCGTCATGGTAAACTCATCTCTGATAATGAAATACTGGCAGCAACTGAGTGTCCACAGGAAAATGGATCAACAACTATACACAAACCATTTTACAGACCCAGGGTATTTATTATAGCAGGGAAATGCTTACACTTAGATGAATCAAAGAAAAAAATGTTGAACGATAAAAGCAAAGCTCACAAGGCTATATACATGTTGTTTTAAAGCTCAAAAAAAATGAAATAATGTGTCATGTAGGAATGTATCTGTCTATGATAAAACTAAAAACGGCAAGCAGATAGACAAAACTGAGGATAATGGCTGAAGGAAGGGGCAGAATCCCAGAGATGCATGGATATGTGGTTAAATTGGTAGCCTGGTGGAGTCAGATTTCCATTTTGTTAGTGTGCTTTAAAACTTATTCAATATATTATATGCACCAAATATTAGATTGGAAATATTTTAAGATACTAAAGATACCCGAAAATATTTGTCATCGACCTCGCTCTCACCCGATCCCCCTTTCCCCACCACAAGCTGCGGGGGTCGGGGGGCGGGGGGCGCGTGGCTCCAGAGTCGGCAGAGCACAGACACGCCAACCAGGAGGGACCAAGGACCGTGCCCGTGTTTCTTTCTGGTGCCGGGGCGGGGTGTGGCGCTGGTGGAACCACCCTGCAGTGTATCACATATGCCACATGAAACTTACGCAGTTTAATTTTAGTCATCCGGCCAGTAAAAGCTGGACGGCTGTCCGGGGCTCTGGCCCTCGCGTTAGACTCAGACCTCCCCCTCTGTACGTGTGCCAGGCTGGGCGCCGCCCCTTGCGTCCTTCGGGACGGTCTGACTCTTTTTCACCATCCCCGCCGACGCGATCACGTCAATTCTGCCGAGAGGCCGCGCCCCGCCCCGCCGCCGCGGTCCGGCTCCGCGCTTTACCTCCAGCCGGGAGCCGGGACGCGACGCGACAGCGCGCCGAGCGCCCGGGCCCCGCCCCCCGCGGTGGCTGCGCCTCCCCCGTCGCGCCCCCCAAAACCCGGAGAAGCGGGCTCTGCGCTCCGCACGCCCCTCCAGCCGCGGCAGGAAGCCCGGCCCGGCGCCCAGCGGGGAGTCGGCTCCCCGGGAGCGGCCGCGGCGGGCCCAGCGGCTCAGGCCCACGTCCGGGACCCGGCGTCAGGCCGCGGCGGTAGGATGACCACGCTCCCGCCGCTCGTTGGAGGCGTCCGCCTGTGCGGTCTCCTAGCAGCGCCGTGACGCGCAGGCGCCGTGGCCGCCGGGCCGCCGTGACGCGCAGGCGCCGTGGCCGCCGCGCCGCCGTGACGCGCACGCGCCTGGGCGCCGGGCCGCCGTGACGCGCGTGCGCCGTGGGCCCCGGGCCGCCGTGACGCGCACGCGCTGTGGGCGCCGGGCCGGAGGCGGGGGTGAGGGGCGCGCCCGAAGGCCGGGTCTGGGAGACGGGGCGGGGGGGGGGCGTGGAGCGTGGGGGGCGGCCGCGACTCGTGGGGACCGAGCGGCCCGGCCGGCCCCGCCCTGCCCCTGGAGGACTTGCGTTCCCTGCCCTCCCTCCCTCGGGCGTTTTCGGAGTCTTGGGGACGGCAGTCCTAGACCCTCAGCTGCAGTTTCGTTAGAATTTCTCAGGAAAAATGGAATCTGGCAGTTTACCCTAAAATTTATTTTAGAGAAAATGTTTATCAGTATATCTGATGGTTCCGGAGTCGGGTTAAACGTCTTCTTTCTCAGCCACCGTCGCTTGCACCAGCAGTTCTGGTGCGAACTGGTGCGGCCGTGGTTGAGAGCTGGCCCTCGGGGACAGCGCCTGCGACCTGACACTTCAGGCTGGCGTGAGCAGGGCCGGGGCACTTGGGCTCCAGGTGGACGCGTTTCCTCCTGAACCCGGGTCTGTAGTGCACAGGACAGCACAGTAACAGCTCTGAGGATGCGGCGCAAAGATTAGGTGGCACACAAGCGCTAAGCTCTGTGACCCGAACGTCGCAAGCACGCCAGGTGTCACTCGTATCAGAATAGCAGTTTCCTCTATGCTCTGTGGTTGTGATTTTAAGGGTGCCGCTGTGAAGTCTTCTTCCTGTTTGCTTCTGTGAGAATGCAACAGGTGTTGCTCCGGGATTCCCATGCTGTCCGGCATTCAGAGTGCAAGGGGCCCGTGCAAGGAGCAGGCCGCTTGCAGCAGCAGCTCACGGCTCGCGTGTGCAAGGAGACGCCTGTGTTTCCGCAGAGGAAACTCGTGAATGGGAGAAAAACTTGACAGAGGTGGTGTCAGGAGGCTTCTGTGTCCCTTGAGGCCAGGCTCAGGGGCACCGAGTTGACTGCAGGGTGACGGGCTGGTCCTTTATACTTGACCTTCGTTGAGAGTAAAAGAAATCTCACTGTACAATTTCCTCGACAGGATATTGAAGGATGTTTGTCCCAAGATCTCTCAAGGTCAAGAGGAGTGCCCCCGAGGACGGCAAAAGCTGTGCGGCTAAGAAAACAAAACCGGAAGCGGAAGGCCCGTGCGGTGACGGCGCGGGTGACCCAGTGGGCGCTGTAGTGACGGAGGGAGCTGCAGCTGCAGACGGGCATAGCGCGGGACCGCGAGGCCAGCCGGCCGAGGCCAGCTCGGTGGCGCCCGCGCAGCGCGCGGACAGCCCTCCCCCCGATGAGCCTGTTAAGTCGTTTTCCAAAACGCAGCGCTGCGCAGAGCCCGGGGAGCCCGTGTGCGTGGTCTGTGGCCGGTTCGGGGAGTACATCTGCGACAAGACGGACGCGGACGTGTGCAGCCTGGAGTGCAAAGCCAAACACCTCCTGCGGGCCGGGGAGAAGGAGCAGGAAGCCGGCGCCCCGCCCCCTGCACCCTACGCCTACAGAGAGCACCCCTTCATCTCCAGCCTTCACGAGGACCAGGTGGAGAACCTTAAGCAGCAGCTAGGGATTTCAGTTCAAGGGCAAGACGTGGCCAGGCCCATTGTGGACTTTGAGCACTGCGGTTTCCCCGAGGCCTTACACGCCAACCTGAAGCAGTCGGGCTACGAGGTCCCCACCCCCATCCAGATGCAGATGACTCCCGTGGGGCTCCTGGGCCGGGACATTCTGGCCAGCGCTGACACCGGCTCCGGAAAAACGGCTGCTTTTCTCCTTCCTGTCATCATCCGAGCTCTGTTCGAGGTGAGGTAGGGTCCACAGGGTCGCCTGAGAAACGCATGCCAGTTACCAGGTGTCAAACTCAACTATGTTAAAGTTGCAGATGGAAACAGTATTTAGATTTGAGTGGTGTGTCTGAAAAACAAACAGCTTCATCGCAGGTCTTGAAAATGACTTTCCTTCCAAGATGTTTTCTAACATATTTTATTAAAGGAATAAGCTTTCCATTGGAACGGGTGTAATCTCGCTGACCCGATAAGCTGCAGTGCTTTATGTCAGTTCAGCCTTTGGGTTTGATGTTTTTAAAAAACTGACACCAAAGTCGGAAGACTATAGGAGAGTTTCAAAAAACTCCCTTAAATGCGATCCGCGGGTCATCTTAAAATGATGCTGCCTTACCTTGCTCGTTCGTGTATAGTGTCTGATGCACCCCCACACTTAGTCTAGCACCCGTGCCCACTACTGATGTGAAGTGTGAAGTCTGGCGAGGAGCAAAAAATGTAGGCAAAGAGAAGAAATTAAGGCACGCAATTTTGGAAAGCTAAAAAGTAGGGGGAGATAACGTGGAAAATACATGAAAGAGAAAGCACTAGCTGTTCAAGAGAAGGTGAAGTACGTTGGAGGGCAAAGACACCAAAGGCAGGAAGTGGGATGTCCGCCTGAGTCAGCTCTTGGACGGGGAAGGGAGCGATGCAGGCCCCGAGGGGAGGGTGGGGGGAAGGCCCAGCTTGACCAGCTCTTCACGGCAGCTCGAGGAGATGGCTGGAGACCCCAGAGGCCAAGTGACCAGGAGCAGACCTCCACGTTGCTTCCCGCCCTGGCCATTGCAGACGCCTCTCCCTGGCCCCGATGTTTAGCTTTCATTGTACATCTGAGGGACCTGGGTTCGTGTATGGTGGGTTTTGGAGACAAAATTTGCAATGAGCAGAAGGCACAGGTGGGCTGGTGAGAACATGTTAAAAGGGAAATGGGCCTCCATTCGCCTTAAAGATTTAGCCCAGGGGTCCCCAACCCCCGGCCGCAGACTGGTACTGGTCCGTGGCCTGTTAGGAACCAGGCCGCACAGCAGGAGGCGAGCAGCGGGCTAGCGAAGCCTCATCTGTATTCATGGCCGCTCCCCAGCGCCAGCATCACCGCCAGCATCACCGCCAGCATCACCACTTCAACTCCCCCTCAGACCCTCAGGCCTTAGATGCTCTGGTGCCCAAAGGCTGGGGACCGCTGGTGTAGTCCGTGTCCACAGGGGTGACCCGCAGGTGTTTGCAGCCTTGTTTCTTGTTCTTGCAGAGCGCGGCTCCGTGTGCAGTCATTCTGACCCCCACGAGAGAGTTAGCCATCCAGATAGAGGGACAGGCCAAAGAGCTGATGCGAGGCCTGCCCGGCATGAGGACCGCGCTGCTGGTGGGGGGCCTGCCCCTGCCCCCGCAGCTGCACCGTTTGCGACAGCGCGTGAAGGTGGGCCCGGCTGTGTGGCGCGCCCCAGGGAAGCAGAGTGGGACCTCGTTTGCTCCTTGAGGAAGTGTTGCACGTGGTTGCAGGCAGCCTTTAAGTTCCTGCCAAGTGTCACTGTTTTAAGTGTCTTTTTACATAGGAGAAGAACACACGTCCCGAGTGTCTGTCGTTTGCCAGACATGTTGGATGTTCTCGCGTGCTCCGTGACATTTAATTGTCACACCTGCTCCTGGAGCTGGGTTAGCACATCCCCTCCCTTGCGGTTGAGAAGGCCACCCTCAGAAAGGTGGGGTGTAGCTAGGGAGCCGCGCCCAGAGCGACTCCCACAGTGAGGGTGGCGTCCTGCATGGCCAGGCCCGCCACGGGGCCTGGACGCCCACCTCGGCACGGCCGGGTCGGCGTCATGTCGTCTGCCGCTCAGACCCATGTGCGTTCTACTGATGGTCCCGTCAGATCGTACAGCCCAAGAATCCGGTGGGAATCACGCTCGGTGGGCCTGTCTCTCCCGTCTGCAGCTGGGAACAGCTCTTCAGTCCGCCTCTTCAAACATTTTTGATCTTGATACTGTCAAATAAAAACAACATGGGCCCAGAGGGGTTAAGGGATTGGTACTTGCCGACAGCCGGTAGTGGTCAGCTGCCCGCGGTTCCATCCCGGTCTGGTCCTGCCGTGTGTCGGCCTCACCCTGGGCCCCTCTGCGCCTCCCTCCACCCGGAAGCCTCGGCACCGGCCCCTCCACGCCCGCTCACGTCCAGGGGCCCCCAGGTTCCAGCTCCGGTGTCAGCTGGTCCTGGAGGGATGCTCCTCGCACTGCTCACGCCCTGGCGTCAGGAGCAGTTATTTGTCGGCTCCTTCCTTTGTATTGTGCGCTTCGCGAGAGCAGAGGCTGGCTGGCTTAGTCGCCGTCTGATTCTGGGTACTTACCCCGGTGTCTGGCGCGTGTGGGCCGCTTGGCAAGGACGGAGAGGAGGGGCCGCACCTAACTCTTTATCCGCTTCTGCTGTTACTAGGTCATCATAGCGACTCCTGGGCGCCTCCTGGACATCCTGAGGCAGCGGTCTGCCGACCTCCGCGGCGTGAAGGTCGTGGTGGTGGATGAGGTGAGGCCGCGCTTGGAAACGTGAGTGACGCGACTTTGTGTCACGCGGGAAAAGCATCTCATAGTCGCGTGATCTCACTGGGTACTCGGGCATTCTCTTCCCCAAAGGACAAGCGTGGGGTCTGTCTGGGTCACTGCGGGTCCCCAGGCCGTCCACTAGTGAACCGTGGCTACGGCGCGGGTGCCGAGGCGAAGCCACGGCTGTCTGTCCCTGCTCGACGGGACAGAGCCACTGGGCGCCGCGTGCTCAGTGACGAGGCCGTTAAACACGCCGGGGACCATTGCTCCACAAACACAGAGGGCCGGAGGGAGGCAGAGGGGCAGGACGTGGTGTGGGGGACCGCGACACTTTCTGTGCTGAGAGTGGTGATGGAGGGAGGTTATTCTGCCGGAGAAATGAAAGGAGTTGGTGGTCGAGCAGCCAGCAGCCCAGACGAGCGGTGACAAGGGTCTGGGACAGGGCACAGGTAGTAGGTGTAAAGGGTGACATCTGCGGGTCACTGTCGGTCCTTTATGACTCTTCCGACGTGTGAGTGTGCAAGAAGAAGACGGTGGCAGAGGCGACTCCGTGAACCAGGCGTCTGAGGTTTAGTGACGGGGCAGTGGGCCGGGGTGGGCTTGCTTGGCCATCCGAGTTTGCTTTGGAAGCACTGATCTTCGTGTGAGCGGTGACAAAGGGGAAGGCGGATAGGGGACACAGGCATTGGAGTCGGTGGGACGTGCTGGTTTCTCTCGGGAGTGGATGGAGCGTCGGAGCCGGTGCCAAGGGCTGGCGGAGCCGAAGGTGAGTCAGTAGACAGAAGTCACCTGAGAGACAAGCAGGAGCTGAGAACGAACAGTCCCCGAAGAAGAGAGAAGCCACTGTTTGTAGAGCATCTGCTGTCCAGGGACTGAGCGGAAAAGGGGTTCTGGAAAGGCACTCCGTTCAGCGAGGGGAGAAGGACGAGCGTGTGGAGGTGGCTGGTTGCTGTGTCGCACGCTGTAATAAAACATGTAACATTCCGAGTACACGAATCCTGCAACTTCCGGCCCACCCGTCTGTTTCCTTTCCTGACCCCAAGCTCTTTAAAGGCGGGGTCTCTTCCTGTGTCTGAACCCCGAGCCACAGCCGTTCCGCACTTGGTGCTCATGACGTGGGTTTGGAGCCAGCGCCATGGCCCGCACCCCAGCTCCACCATTTGCCGACCACTGTGTCGTGTGCCTCTGTTTACCCATCTGTAAAACCAGGGTCATAACAGTGCCACCTCACAAGAGTGTCACGGGGGTGTGTGCAGGTGCCTGGCACATAGGCAGTGCTCAGAACGTGAACTGCCAGCCACTCACTGCTTGGGGGCGGCCTGGTGACTGGACGTTTAGCCCTGGGCCCCATGGCAGGAATTTTCGGCCGCAGAGAGGGACGTCACGTTGTCAGGGACGCTGGACTCCGTGAGCTGTGAAGACATGCGGGCAACACAAGGAGCAGAACGCTTCCCAGAAAAACTTGACAACGTTTTTTATTATTGTCAGGGGACACCTGTTTTTACCTGTGACCCCGTTTACTTCTCATGTATCCAAGTCGAGTGTCATTGTAAGCATACAGCTGGTTACACGGCATAAACTGTTACGTGAGCAAATCTTTTTCCCAGTTGATCTTTTGTCTTTTGACGTCGTGGTGTGTTTTTCTGTGTAAGCGTTTTTAATTTTTACTGATTCTGTCACCCTTGCCTGGGTGGCTCTGGGCTCTGGCGTCCAGGACTGACTTGAAGGTGATCTGATTTCAGGCCGACACCATGCTAAAGATGGGCTTTCAACAGCAAGTGCTGGACGTTTTGGAGAACATTCCCGCCGACTGTCAGACCATCCTGGTGTCCGCCACGGTTCCAGCCAGCATCGAACAGCTCGCCGGCCGGCTGCTGCGGGACCCCGTGAGGATCGCCGCGGGCAGGAGGAACCTGCCGTGCCCCAGCGTGCGGCAGATCGTCCTGTGGGTGGAAGAGCCCGCCAAGAAGAAGAAGCTGTTCGAGATCCTGAACGTGAGCAGCGCCTGTGGCCCCGCCGCGTGGGTGGCGCCCGCGTGCTCCACAGATCTGGGAGCGAAGTTCGGACGCAGCTTCGGGGGGCTTGGGTGTCGATGACCGTTAGGTGCCTGCCTCAGTTCTGTGGGAACCAAGTACATTTTTATTTGTGAAAAACACACTGTATAGATGCAGAGTTGGTTTTTCTTTTCCTTATCACAGAAAGTCATTTAAGTGTCGAGATTATTCCTCGAGAATATTTTATTTTTGTTACAAAGGTTTTTAGCAGTCTTGTATACAAGAGGGAATAGGTTGTTTCTTGGCTATTCTCTCTTGAGAAATAGAATTTTTAGCAATAACTAAGTCTGTTAAGTGGGTGATGTGTGCACACGGTCACTGGGAACCAGTATTAAGGTATCACGGGTCGTGTTGGCCTGCGAACGGCTTTTAAAAATTTCTGGTTATTTTTTCAATAGTAATGAAGCGAAGCGGAAACGTGAGGGGCAGGAGACCCACTTCTGTTTGTGCCTGTTCTAAAGAAAACCTCATCTGAACAGAATATGCCTGTTTCCTCCTCGACACCGTTTACCAACCTGGGGATAGCCAGCGAGCGCCCTGTTTCAGGAAAACTTCCCGCTGCAAATCCTGTCCCAGGCGTCGTCTTACACGCACATCTTTGGTTTTTCAGGACAAGAAGCTCTTCAAGCCGCCGGTGCTGGTGTTCGTGGACTGCCGGCTGGGCGCCGACCTGCTGAGCGAGGCCGTGCAGAAGGTCACGGGCCTGCGCAGCGCCGCCGTGCACGCCGAGAAGCCGCAGGCCGAGAGGGCGTGCGTGCTGCAGGTCTGGCCCGCGCCCTCTGCTCCCGCCGTGGCCCGTCACCCCGTTTCGCCTCCCTGTCGAGAGACACGGGGTAGCAGTGGCGTCTAGAGCAGACCTTTGCTGACGACTCAGGGCCGAGGCGGGCGGCGGTGGAGGCGGACTATACCTCTCTCGGGCATCCGTGTCTGGGGTCCGGCCCGCCTGGACCCCAGAAGCCCGGGCAGAGCGTGGTTCCCCGGGGGAGAGCTGTGCCCGAGTGGGTCACGAGAGAGCACCCAACGGGGAGGGGAGGGACTCGGGCCAACTCCTCACAGGAGGCCCCCCGGGGGGAGCCCGCGGGGGGCAGGGACGACACCTGGGTGTATGGATGGCCCCGGACGCACGCCGAGCCGTGAACCCTGTGGCTTTTTTGGAAAGGGCCTGCTGGACGGCGGCTACGAGGTGGTCGTGAGCACGGGCGTGCTGGGGCGAGGCCTGGACCTGGTCAGTGTCACGCTGGTGGTCAACTTCGACATGCCTTCGAGTATGGACGAGTACGTGCACCAGGTAAAGCGCTTTGGGGGCCCCCGCCACCCTGATGGGGAGCAGAGGAAACCAAAAACCTGTCGCAACGGACAGGAAATTATATTTGCTTAAAAAATATATATATATATATGTGTGTGTGTGTGTGTGTGTATATATATATATGTGTGTGTATATATATATATAGACAATTATTAAAAAACTACATATGTGCCTAAAACGCATTAAAAATAATTGAAAATAATAATCTAAAATGTTAGTTTCAAATTTTTTTTAAGTCATTGCTTTTTGCTTTTTTATTTCCTTTATATTTCTTATTTTCTTCAAGGAGCATATTAAATGACTTTTATAATCAGAAAAAAAGGACTTTGTTTGAAGTCGACATATCTGGCCAAAATAGAATGGACCCGTTGAAGCGTTAGTTTTTTAGGACGCTTGTTTTCACCTGCTCTTCATAGCCTCGCTCGGTCTAGTCTTTCACCTTTTAAAGTTTTTTCTTCCTTTGCTGCGGAAGATAACAGGGCTCTGTTTTCCAGCAGAAATAGAGCCTTCCCTCAGGCTGCGCTATCTCGCTGGTGCTGTCTTCCTTCTCCGGCATGGCATCGGAGGCATCAGCATCGCTTACAGACCCTTCAAGGAAAGCCTTTCACCCCTGAATGCCACAGGCACCCGGACCACCCACTGAGACGCTTAGTGCCTT
>CM053516.1:727354-743801 GCA_028627145.1 Eidolon dupreanum | reverse complement strand
TAGGTTTACGGACGAGCCCGCGAGGGTGCAGTATCGCCTGCTACGTTCCAGGAATGGGCCAGATTACTAAAGATTTAGACAGTCTAGGGCAACGGCCGGAACGGGGCTAATGAAATTCAGCCTCACAAAGCGGGAAGATCCTGAATTAAAGTCGAATCGTGATACCTTTAAATGGGGCCTCGCGGGTCGCGGGTCGAGTTGCTGAAAACAAAGCGGAGAGAGAGCTGTGGGCGAGGTCGCAACACCATCTAGTTGCAAACGGGGCTTCCTTAGAGGGCAGAGGAAACCATGGTTCCTGTCTGCAAGTGAGATTCTCACACCACACCAGGATCCTGGGTGCAGCCTGGAAAAAAAGCGGGGGAGGGGGGCGGGGTAAGCAAGAGAGCCAACGGGAAAGGTTTATCTGAGCTCAGGAGCGCACTAGACTTTTTAAAAGGCATTTTCCACCCTCTTCTTGGGCTGAGGACAAAGAGCACCCTTAAACTTTGGCCCACGTGTCAGCTGTTTCGTGTGGAGACCCCGCAATTCCTTTCATGCTTTTGTCCTCACACCTTTGCTCACTTGGAATTTTTCTGTTGCGTATTTTGGTGATAAGGCATCTAAAGAAATTGCAGCCAGAGAGCAGAGGATTTGAGCTGAGAAAAAGCAAATGCAGTGATTTCAAAGTTCGCATTAATTAAGCATAGTCAGACACGTGTGAGCTCCGAGTGGGCTGCAGCGTCATGAAATCAAAAACAGCCTCAAACCACAGATCAGCCACCGTCAGGGGCCACCAAAGCCCAGAGAGACAAAGGGAGCGCTGGGCGTGTGTGCGGCGTGTGTGCGGCGTGTGGCCAGGGGTGGGGCGCTGGAGAATCCGTCCCTGCTCACCCAGCTGGAATGCGACTGATGACGTAAATTATGATCCCACATCCTAGCCCCTTCTCTTTCATTTCTATAGTCAATGAGAGAAAGAGAGAGAAACGAAGAAGAGGAGGGGGAGGAGGGGAGGGGGACAGGCAGGGACAGAGACAGAGTGAGACCTGCACTGTCTGGAACTGTGGCTGTTGGGCTCTTAGGATGTGGCTGGTCCTGTAAGTGTAACACACACAGTGTCTGGGAAAAGACTAATAATTTTTATGTTGATTATGGATGGATTGAAATGGTATTTCCAATAGGTTGCATTAAATAAAATATATTGTTAAAATGAATTTTATTTCTTTTTACTTTTGCTAGTTGGCTAGTAGAAGATTTGACAGCCCTGCTGTAGACTTTCAAACAGAACAGATTTCTGGCATAGCACTTTGCATTCCCTTGTGACATTTCAGGAGAGGAGAGAAAACGGATCAACTCGAAGTTTGTTTTCATTTTCTTTTCTCAGGATATAATCTCAAACTGCTCAGACCCAATCATTGTCAGCTGGAGTGGATGTCTGGGCCAATGAAAGATTGTGGCCCAGAAATTCAATTAATAATATTTAAGAAATGCAGCTGGGAGAAGTAAAAGACAGAGACGAGATTATGCTTTGGGCATAATTTCATATCAATTAAGCCCAGAAAGTCCATATAAACCTAAAGCCTGGCTTGTGAAAACACCATTTATCACAGAAGAATGCCGTCGTTTATTCACGCTTCTATGCCAGGGGAAACCCAAACAACGTTAATCCAGATAGAACACTGTGCCCTCTCTTGTGCCCTAGACCACTGTATCTGAGAGAAAAAAGCACAGCTCTCTGCGAGGGTGGATTTCTCTTCTCCGCGAGTGAGTCAGAGAACACACTGTGATTAAGCCTGCTGCGGACGGGTACGGGCATGTGGATGGCTGAATTATGCACGAGGCTGCAAGGCTCCCTTTGCTCCCCTGTGGACATGCTGTGGTGACGTGTAACACTTGCAATCCAGGTGGCGTTTCAATTGGCAGCTGCCCTTTCAAAACCACAAGTATGAGAAGTGACCACTCAGCACAGTCTCCTTTATGCTGGGTTCCAAATGAGAAAACTGATTTATGTGAACGCACAAACAGAAAGTGATTGTAAAAACAAATAGATGTGTATCATTCTGGACAATTCTCGACACTGCTGGATAGAGCTTTGCCAATAAAAGAAATGAGATTATGAACTATTTAGGGACCAACGTGGAACAGTTGAGTAATTAGAAACTCATATTTCATGTTAGGAAAAACAGTTATGATTCTATTGGGAAGAGTCAGCAACATTTTTCACAGGATGTCAAAAAACCTCAGGCGATACTCCACCGATGCTCAGACTTGGCCTTTTGAAAAGAGCGTTCGTCCTAAGTGAACCCTAGAGCTTCCTGCATGTAAAAATAGGTTACCCAGTAGGCTTTGGGGCCAACGATGGTTTTTAAATCTTACTAATCATCATTGGAATGAAACCAGCGTGATTCAAAGAGAAAAGAGCGGCTGGAACATTTATTAATCCCTGAGCTCTTCTTTCTATATTAAAAAAGGATTACTAGCTTACTGTAATTGTTCCTTTTTATATCACTGGCAGTATTGCTAAATGTGTTTAGATTGTGTCACTGAGTGATCACAACTAGACATAAACATTTCATCAACCAGAGCAGATCAAAAAGTACAAGCATGTTACAGTGCACACTTTGAAGACTCCTGGTCTAACATTCATTAGAAAGAAAATACGAAATCAGACAAATTTGAAACTGCCTTTGTGTTTAACTCTTGCGCATATCATGAAGTTACACCTTGAGACCCAGGAAGAACCTTCGTAGAAACAGCTGTACAGTGCAGTGACCCAAAGCTCAGGCAGTGACGCCCAGTTTCCTGAGCTCTGGACTTCACTCTGAGACTTCGCAGACGTGTGACATCAGGCCAGTTATTCAACTTCTTGGAGACTCAGTTCCCGTTATTTGTGACAGAGCAATAATCCTAATTATAGTAGCTGCTTTATAGGGTTCTGGAGATTAAATGAGATAATGCACAAATTTTGCACAGAGAGGACTCAGTGATTGCTGGCTACGATCGTTTAATCCACAAACTGTGTCTCACAGGTGAAGAAACTGCACCGAAGAGGTGCATTTGGTGCCACCGTGAAATGGTGACAGAGCCACAGCTGTGGTTCAGGTGCTGTGCCCTCGTCGCTTATTCTCAACTTCTGCTTTGTCCTTTGGACTTTAAAATTATGAATTTTCATCGTCCCTTTGCACTTTTTTGTGATGGACCCAAATGTAACTCAATAAAAACACCGACAAAGCAGGACAATACCACCCACATTTTAATAATTTAAAAATTATGAAATTGCTAAACTAATAAATCTGTATCCCGAGACCATTAATTGGCCCGAGTGAATCATTTTCCTTTAGACTTGAATCTGAAGTAGAGGGCTTCACCCTGGCTTGCTTCAGTTCTGAACGGTGTTTTCTTTCCGTTTGTCTCCCCCTGGTGGATTTAAAAAAAAATACCTGCTTTTATTTTCAGAATAACTGGATTATTTGGGATGGGATTTGCTCGTTAAGAGTTCTTGGGTTGTCAGCCTGATTCATGCTGTGGAACTTCTGGAAAATTGTTTCGTTTGGGTGGGAGTCTTCACGGAGGCTTCACACGGGATGGGAGAAGCAGGCCGGGGGCATCTGCTCCCCGAAACATACACGAGCACCGAGAAGCACAGGCAAATGCAAAGGCGTATTCACAGAACTACGAGTGGTTTAAAATGCCTGAGAATGAAGAACAAGAGGTTAGGGGTGAAAGTCTGTGGCCAGAGATGAGGTGGAAATGTAGGCAGAAACCAAATCACGGGAGCTCCCTGTCATCAGGGATCCAGGCTACTTCCAAGTCCAGTTCCTCTGTTCCTAGGGTATGGCTTTATCTTCATGGTGCAAAATGGCTGCCAGAGCTCCAGCCATTGCATACATTTATCCACTTGCACATCTATACTGGCACTGTAAGCTCAGACGGGTCAAGTCATATGAGGCCTGAGAGTTGGCTCTGGTTGGAGCTGCCAGCAGGGTTATTGGCGACTTTGGTGAGGGTGAGACTGCACTATTTTGTAGGGCAGGGCCTTATTCCAGATTGAAGTTCATGGGCTAGAATTGCACCTTTCTGGCCTCTGTCATGATCATGCTGGAATGATGGGGGAGAAGTCAGCTGGCGGGGAACTGAGAAGTGACTGGTAGGGTAAGGAGTAGAGAAAGTAAGTGAAGAAACTCGCAGGATGAGAGGAGCGTCCAGTGCTTGTCCCTCATCACTGACCCTGTCGCTCCCCTGAGGTCAGGCTCCAGCTGGAAGGGGCTGTGTTTGTGGGAGGCGTCCTGACGCCCTTTGCTTCTTGCTTTTCCTCCTTTAGCTCCATGGCCATGTTTGCCAGAAACCTGATTTGGGGTCTGAGCGGCTCCCGCTTCTCCTCGGTCTTAATGACAGTCTTGAGGACACAGTCTGTGTTGTCTCTCTGGCTTCTACCACTTCCAGCTGCCCAGCTAATGGCCCTGATGGAGGCAGCCTCTACCAGATGAATGCGAGGCACCTCCCTCCCGCTGCACCTGCTAAGCCCTCTTTACGGGGCTGGGGCTGAAGACAGATGGGGAGCATTCTTTTGTTCAGATGAGAGGGATGCTGAAGACAGAGGGAAGACAGGTGTTTTGATGCAGGGAGGTCCCTGGGAAGATGGAGAAGCTGAATCCAGGATACAGGTGTGTGGCTTTTAGTAGGTATGGTGAGTCTGTTACAAAAGGACTCCTTATTTCATCTTGTGGTTATTTCTAGGGATTAAATCATAATCTTCATCCTTCGTAAAATGTGTCATAATAACAATCTATAAAATGCACGACCCCAGCTTCTCAGCACTAGCCTTAAATAGGGCTTTTCAGTGTTTCGCAGAATTCTCTTGGGCTACACAACTTAGCAACTTACATTTATTGAGCATTAATCCTGTGCCAGGCTCTCTGCTAAGCACTTGGCATACATTATCTAATTTAATCATTACAGCTCTTCAGGGTAGGTGACATTGTCATCAGCAGTTCCAGATGAGCAATTTGAGGCACCAGAGATCAAGTGGCTTCCTCTGCTGGTCAGCTGCGGACAGGATTTGAAGAGAAAAGCGCTGTCTCAGTGTAATAAATAGAAGATCAAAATCCTCTGTGACCTGGAGGTGGCTCACAGGCGGCCTTTGATTCTGTGGAGTGTTCATTATTCCCGTGGTTGGAATTAAACTGGGAGCCTCTAACTGAGAAAGGGTAAGAAGTGGGAAGTATGGCAGGTCTTCTCTGAAGGTCTTGTGACATTCCTGGGCCAGGTACTAAGGACACGGGGTGGGACAAACAGGTCCTGCTCTACCTTGGGCTCACAGTTTTGGGGGCACAGATCATGGTTTGGTCTATAGGCCATGCATTGGCTAGTGCTTTTTAATTCATAATTATAACTTTAATAGACAACAGTTGTAATAGAAATTATTTTCCCCACATTTTTAACCATTTAAAGCCATCTCTCATGGTAGCGAATCGAGTTTTCCCAGTTTTGGATTTTCAGGATTAAATGGAAAAAAAAAAAATCCACGGAGGACGTTGAGTCCATGTCCTTGCTCCACGCTTGGCATCGGAACTACTAGAAACGCGCTGGTCATTCTGATTAAGTTGGGGGCGAACGGCCATCTTTACAACGCGAAGGTGGACAGACTACGCTTCTTTTACATCGAGGATGGACAGGGGTGTCACTGTCCCTCTTCTTGTTTAAAACCCACGTCACCTGCGTCTGAGAACCGCGCCGCGGGCGGGTGGGGCCCAATGTTCAGACTCAGGTCTACACAAGCACCGGCGCTTCCGGGGGGCGGGAGGAAGCAGACGCACGGCGATCGACGTGACGCCCAACAGCCAATCAGAAGGCAGCGCCCGACGCGACGACCTGGAACAGCCAATCAGGAGGCGGCGCCCGGCGACTTCCAGCAGCCAATCAGAAGGCGGAGCGCCCATTCAAATTGCGGGCCCGGGGAGCCGCGGGCCAGAGGCGTGGGCGCGGTCTCGGAGGGTCCCCTGGCGGGGAATCTGCGGAGGGCGAGGTGCCGGTGCCGTGGGGGACGGGCTGCGGCCTGGCGCAGGGCCCACGAGCCCGGAGTCCGGTCGCGGCTAAGAGGTCAGCGAGGAAGGAAGGAGGGGCGCAGGCCGCGGTTCTGCGGGGACCCGGTGGCCGGGCCCCAGGGCCCCTGGCCCACAGCCTGACCGCGTGAAGCTCGCCCAGCGGCGGCGCTGAGGTGTCCATTCGCTGTCCCGCCCCCGCAGTGACCAGCCGAGGGCAGTGTCGCGGGGCCGCCGGGCGGGGTGCGGACTTTTGTCTCTCGTGTTCATTGCAATCTGATGGAGAAACTTCGCAAACGCACGAAAGCCGCACCTATTCCTGTGAGTAGCAAAGAGCCTTTTGAGCCCCGGTGGAATTTCTTGCCTTTAAATTTATTTCCATAATAGGAAGATTCTGTACTTTTGGTTAAGAAGAGATGCCTATATCCAGGATTGTTATTTAGTCTTTAAAAGACTTACTTAAAAATTAACTTCTGTTCCTCGAAAGCAATCCTCTGTGGAGTAGTTCGAGCAAAAGTCATTTTACATGTGAGAACCCGTCACAGTTTAAAGATTTATTTACATCAATATGACCACTTCACTGCAAAGCTGGCTGCAAGCCAGGCTGCTTGGCTGTCCCTGCTGTTCTCTTTTAAGCTTCAGTGCTGGATAGATGTTGTTGACATACTTAGATACGCACCTGTAGTTTATGTTTTGGTCTCAGCCTGTTAATAACCTCTGTTGGGGCTGGGCCAGCCCTTGTGGTTCTTGTTATGATTGCAAGACACCTGTGGACTCAGCCCGCGGCCTCTCACGGAGTCAGCCCGTCTCACACTTGGCCTTCCTGTTTGCCTGCTGTTCCCCCAGCGCTCCTGTCTGTCCCGAAGCGCCCTGCCTCCTCAGGACGTGCCCGAGTGACGGCCTGAGTGTTGTCCTTTTGCCTCCAGCTATGTCTCGGGCTTAACTTGCTCTGGGCCATGTGTCCGTCCTCCCGGCGGTCCGGGGTCTCCGTGGGGCTCCCCCACATCACCGAGTCTCCCACGAGCTCGTTTCTTTCCCGTCAGCCTTCCTCACCGTCCTGCCTTTGCATCCGTGCACAGTCACCGGGAGACGAGGGCGTGGGTGGTCTCAGCCTCGACTCTGATGACACGTCTGTGTTCCTGGTGACCTTTCTAGTCCTTCCTTTGCTGCCCTCCCGCGTCTCGGCCTTTCCCTGAGTTCTTGGCTGCAGTGTCCATTTGAATTGATGGCTGAACCAAGGCAAGAAAAACTTTTGACGATTTCCATGTCTCCATTGTCTGTTACAGTTGTGTATTTCTTCTGTGATCATGACTTTGGCATTCTCGATATTCACATGCAGCCCTGCTGTGCCGCTTGCTTCTTTGACTCTCATCAGAAGTCGTTCCAGACGATCGCTGCTTTCTGCCAGTGAGATGGTGCCATCTGCGCATCTCAAGTTTTTGCTGTTTCTTCCAGTTTTCACTCCTCCCTCCGCGTCTAGCCCAGTGTTTTGTGTGCCGTGTTCTGCGTGCAGGTTGAAAAAAATAGGGAGATAAAATGCACCCTTGTCTAACACCTTCGCCTGTAGGAAACCTTCTGTTTCCATGTTCTGCTCTGAGAGTGGCTTCCTGTCCCCAAGACAGCCCACAGGTCAGGACACTCGAGTGCCGAGACACGCCCATCTCGTTAGGAGAAACTCGTGGTTTTCGTGACCCGCAGTGTCGCAGGCTTTCCCGTGGTCTACAAAGCGGGCTCCCCGGAATTCCTGGGTGCGGCGGCATCCAGCGGATGCTGGGGACACGGTCCGAGAGCCTCTTCTCTGACCGTGCGTGGACGTCCGCGTTTCTTGCTCCGGAGGAGGTGGGAGCCTGTGTTGCATCGCCTCACGCATCGTGGGCGATCGGAACGGTCGTCCGGTGCCGACCGCAGTCCTTGGCATCCCCTTTTTTGGAGATTGGGGCGTATGGTGAACATTCCCCGTCTGTAGGCTGTTGTTCTCTTCTCCATATTTGTGGACGTATTCTTGTCAGGATTTTGACGGATTCAGCCTCTGTGGCTGGAAATGATTCTATCTGCATCGGTGAGGCAGCCCTGTGCTTACACACACTCAACAGATGGCATGGAAACGCCGTGTTCCAGGCGCTGGGACTCCCGTTAGTCCCCCTCCCTACTCCCCACGCTGGGGGACTTAAAAAAACTCCTTGCCAACATTTCCTTTTTACATCTTCTGAGTCCCTTAGCACGTTTGACCTGATGGAAGGGTTATCTGTGTGTGCTTCCAGACGCAGGAAGTAAGGACAGGGATCTCATCTCACATCCAGTGTCCACATCATGGGGACTCAGTAGAGGTGTGCCGAGGGAAGGTCGTAAGCCCTTCGAGGGCAGGGAGCTGTCCACAGCTGTCAGGAAACCGTGTCTGGGCTGGAGACCGTCATTCATTCTAGCATATTCTGCTGCGGAGGGTCTTGTGTTTTCAAAGCCTGTTTGTATCTGTGCAATCTAATTCTTTTTTTTTTTTTGAGTTTAGCAGATATTTTTGGAAACCGATAGACTGGAAGTCAAAGGAACATCCACAAAAGAGCTTAGGTTCTCAGCAACGTTCCTCGTAAAGACAAGTTGCTGCCACGATGTCGGTTCACACTGAGCTCAGCAGAAACTGCAGCGACGTCGCTGGGGCCCCTGCTTCCCTGGAGGGTTCGTCACTGCACGTCCTCGGCCGCAGTAGCGGCCTCCAGCGGCCTTCCAAGTCGGAGATGTCAGGGCGTGAAAACGATGACCCGTCACTGAGATCTTCAAGTCACGTCAGAGACATAAACTGCACTTACGTTATTTCTGCCTGTAGAAAAGCAGGAGACGCACACCTGACCCCGAACTCCTTAGGTAAGTTGACCCTTCAGAGAAGAGCGACAAGGAACAAAGAGTCGCCGTGGCTTGGCCGCGAGCTGGGAGCCTCAGCTGAGACGAGGACAGGAACACGCCTCCCGCTGCAGTGTCGGGCCAGAACGGGTCGTGCGGACGAGTGGCGAGCGACACAGCGTGTGGAGGGGGCGGCAGGAGGTGACCGTGCTTCTGGGGAGACCAGTGCGAACGTAAAGGTCGTGGATGGTAAACACCCTCTCGTGGCATCTTCTGTGCCCTCAGCCAAAGACCTGAAAGTCGCTGGAATGACGGCTGAGGAAAAATACGAAGGAACGTTTTCCGCCCTCAGTGGGCCAAATGACAACGTGGCACTTAAGTGCTTAAGTCATAGAGTGCCCGTCGGTCCCCAGAGTCAGACGGGACTTGTTAGATCGGGATCCTGGGCGACGAGGCCCGTTCAGAGCCCGCTGGACAGCAGAGAGTCGGGGACAGGAAAGTCACATCCTAGAAGTACTGGGAAGAATGCTGTGAAAAATTCAGGTAACTTTGAAAGTGTAGAAAGAAGAGCACCCACGAGGTGGGCTGCAGAACGCACGTCGACGCCGAGGCGTGCGCCCCAGCTTCCGAGCCCGGCCGCGTCCACACCGAGAAGCGGGGTGCCCAGCTGTCAAGTCAGACGAGAGCCGACACGTTCTCTCCTGGCGCATAAAAGGGAGGGGTCGCGAGAAGCGACAGCCCCTCCCCAGGAGGGGGCCGCAGCTCAGACCAGCTCCGCGGACAGAGGGCCCTTAAAAGCGGAGAGCAGCCAGGTGACCGTGGCGGTGCGTGTGCGGCCGTTCAGCAGGAGGTACGCTGCGCCCTTCACACCTGCGACCCAGGTGGCGGACGCGCCGCGTTTCTCCCTGCCTTTGGGGCCTGGGGCGTTTGCGCTGCTTCAGGCTCATCGGCGATGTTCTTATTTGGGGAGAACTGTTGGGTTTAGTTGTAGTACGTTGATTATTCTTGGTGATTGGCTAGAAATTTTTAAAGGTTGAAATCACCGTCTTTTGCAAATGTGAGTTTCTCTAGATAATAGAGCTTTGAAAAGTCCGAGGGACCTGAGTTACTGACGCGGTCTGCTGTCAGAGCTGCGGTATCTGGTCGGATGTCCTACCTTCCCCTTAAAAAGCCACACAGGCCACTCATCCCCCAGAGGGGCCCTTCACCCCCTGCAGAGTGGCGGGCACCCCCGGCGTCATCGGGCTGTCCCAGGTGCGAGGGGCCCTTCACCCCCTGCAGAGTGGCGGGCACCCCCGGCGTCATCGGGCTGTCCCAGGTGCGAGGGGCCCTTCACCCCCTGCAGAGTGGCGGGCACCCCCGGCGTCATCGGGCTGTCCCAGGTGCGATTTCTCCAGTGTGACCGGCCAGGGCAGCCACAGGCCTCGGGTGGGGTGAGGGAGATGGCCATGGGAAAATGCGCACGTGGCGTCCAATTTTAAGTATTTTAAGGGACGACTTTGAGAAACTTCACAGAGTCAGAAGTGTTTACCGCTGTCACGTTAGCAGGTTAGAAGAGGGTGAGGTGACCGCCGTAGTGGGGACGTAAGGGTCAGCAGTTAAAGTTACAGCATGGAATAGAGCCTGGCAGGCGAATGTGGGGTCAGCGGCACAGGTAGAGCCGGCGAGGCCCGGATGAGAGGCAGCGGAGAAAACAGGCTGGTGGAACCGAAGCCGAGGCAGAGACTCGTTCCCGGAGGACTTCGTGGGGGACCGGGAACCAGGCGCCCGGTCCCAGACTCAGCAGACACGCCGTCAGCAGGGCAGGTGTGGAGGGACTTGTCGCATCACGAGGCAGGTGCTTCCCAGGATAATTTCTGACCTAAAGCAGAGTTGGGGGCAAAAGGGGGTATTTCGGGGCCAGACGAGGTCTGGTAAGGTTTCTCTGCAGCTCTGGAGAGCGAGAGTGCCCCGGCCGCACCTGAGCTGGAGGAAGGTGACCGGAGGGCGGGGCCCGCAGGAGGGAGGTCGCAGCAGGCGGGGTGGGAGAGGGAGGACTCAAGGCGGTCCCGAGAAACACGTCGATTTGCCCGGTGGGGACCTCCGCTTCCCGGGGTGCTGGCGCCGGAGCTGCGGGAGGCGTTTGGCAAGGCCGCTGTGGTTCGTTTGCTGGTCTGAGGAACCCCCTGCCCGGGGACGTTATGTGTGACGAGTTCCGAGGTCCTCGTGTTCTGTGGGAGAAATACCCAGAATGATGCCAGGAACGTGAGCTTTTTCCTCGTGCCTCTTTTTAAAGAGAGACGGCGGAGAACGCGGCCCAGGTGGTCTTCCTGGACGGGGATGAGATTGCAGTGAGGCACCCCGACACGAAGCACGTGTACAGTTTTACCTACGACGTTTCGCTCTGGTCCTTCGACGCCGGCCACCCTGGCTACGCCGGCCAGACCGCGGTCTACGAGGCCCTGGCCGCCCCACTCCTGGCACGAGCCTTCGAAGGCTACAACACCTGCCTCTTCGCCTACGGCCAGACCGGCTCCGGGAAGTCGTACACGTGAGTTGACCTGCAAACGCAGTTCTCCGGGAGAAGCGGTGTGGTCCCGTGGGAGGGATGCCACTTTGGGGGCCTGCGGACCTCGTCCGCCCGACGCACTAGTTGTGCAGGTGTGGTGAGGTCCCCGGCCTCCGGCCTGCAGCTGGTGCTCGGGATCCCGTGCACCTTGTGAAGAGTCACCTGCCCCGTAGCCCCGTGATGGAGCTTTCCCGTGTAAACTGAAGCCCAGAGAGGTTTGTAAGTGTTGTCGCGAGAATTAAAGGAAGTCATCTGACAAAGGACGTGGGACCGATGCCTGCCCCGGAAGGGAGCACTCGGAATTTCAGGAGTAGCAGCACCTCCTGAGTTTTTACCTGATCCAGACACCGTGCTGAAGGCTCTGCTCGTGCCTTCTCACGACAGCCCCTGGAATTAGGTAGTTCTCGTTTATTCCCACTTTACGGAAGAGGAAACTGAGGTTTAGGCTGGTAGGTGTCTCGTCCAAGGTCACAGAGCTAAGTAGAGGTGGCGTCAAGTTTGAAATCAGCCCGAGGTGGCTGCAGAGCCGGGTTCTTAGGCCTTGCAATGAGGTCCATTCAGCTTGCTCCCCGTTCCCTCCCCAACCCATTTCCCCAAAAAGAATTTTTAAAACACCTAATTAGTGTTATTTCCCCTACTCATAATTATTTTCCAGGATGATGGGATATGGTGAAGAACCAGGAATAATTCCAAGATTTTGCGAAGATCTCTTTGTACAAGTAGCCAAGAAGCAAACCCAGGAGGTAGGTTCTCCTGCTGTCTGGAGCCTTCACGGTGGACTAGGAGATGGGCGAGCAGGTTAGAATCAGCCATGGCCGTGGAGGAAAAGCTAGTGGGGCTGTGGCTCCAGATTCTAGATCCTGCTCCTCGGGCGGCAGGGTGGAGAGGGGGCGGGGTGTCTCACTGCGGAAGGCTTCCTCCCGGGAGACTGCCGGGTGGGGTGCGGGGGGCATCTCTGCCTCCTTCCTCTGTGCCCGTGGACGTATCACGGTGTGCGTGTGGTGCACCCGTGTGTGTGTCTGGTGATGGTGGCGGCGGTGACGATGGTGGTGATGATGATGGTGATGACGATGGTGATGGTGGTGGTGGTGGTGATGATGGTGGTGACAATGGTGGTGATGATGGTGGTGATGGTGGTGGTGGTGACGATGGTGGTGATGATGGTGGTGACGATGGTGATGACGATGGTGACGGTGGTGGCGGCGATGGTGGTGATCCACGGTATCTTTCTCGTAGGTTTGTTGTGAGGTTTCACGGGCTGGTCCGTGGAGGTTTTGAATAGTGCCTGGCACGTAGTCAGCCCAGCTGAGCGATCGTGATTATGTCAGGTCTGGAGTTATTCAGGATGGGAAGGGTGATAGTCTGAGGGTGGCGCAGTGGAAGGCGGCATGGCCAGCGGGTGGCAGGAGCCTCAGAGGAGGAGGGAGAGTGTGGCCCTCTGTGAGGAGAGCCTGACTGCTTTCCCAGCGTGTCCCCCTGTGCCTCCTCTGTAAGCCCCTGGGGCCCCCGAGGCAGAGCCCCACTTCCCACGGGATGCGCATTCACTGTTTGTTGAATTCCGAGCCCTGGTGCCTGCAGCGTTGGTCAGTAACTGTGTGGATGCCGTGTGATGGCCGCGGTGTTCCCGCGTACCTGGTCTCTAAGCGGAAGAGTTTGTTCCTGCGTGACACCAGCCTTTCTGCCTGGCATCACTCGTCCCTCGTGACTGCATAGCTCCTTCGGTTAGACCGAGCCCTCTGAGGACAGAGACCGGGTCCAGCTCACCTCAGCTGCTCCCGCAGCACCCAGGAGACCGCTTTGCAGCCAGTGGGGTCCAGCGAGTGTTTGGTGACTTGAACCTAAATCTCTTTGACGCCCCCTCACAGCCTGCAGCTGGTGGTTTTGGATGTCGCTGACTCACTTCGGGCCAGTGGATGAAATTCCTTTCCCTAATATGGGCACCGTGACCTAAATGTCAAAAAAGCTATATGCAAGCAGATTTTCTCCCTTTTTGGCCTTTATTCTCTGTCTTTCAGAGTCAGAAGGTGCAGAAGCTGAGCCCCGCTCAGTCTGATGATTGCTTTCTGCCCAGTCAGGAAGCATCACTGATTTTAGATCCCAGCTCCCCAGGTCGATGTCAACACACAGGGTCCCGTCCACGCCATCTCTCGCCTCACGTCTGTCAGCCTTTCCGGCCGCCCGAATCTCTCCCCTGTCTGATTAGTCAGTCTATGTGTAGTCACGGCCCCTCGTGCCGGTTCTTAATTTCCTGTTGCTCCGTCTCATCGGCCGGAGGGTTTATTTCTCTGAGTGGAACCTCACAGGCAAGAACCTTGCCTTAGCTCCCTTGCGTCCTTCTAACCTAGTCCAAAGCCAGAGTAGGTGGGCGCTTACTGGGTCACCTTGAACCTTACCCAGAAGGTCGTAAGAAGAAATGCAAGGACTTCTGCTGTTAACTTTTTTTTAATTGACATGACATTCTCATAACATAACCATTTTTTAAGTGTAAAATTCAGTGGCATTTAGTATGTTCACGGTGCTGCGTGACCCCCACCTCTGTCTGGCCCCGGAAGTTTCCGTCACCCTGGGAGGACCCTGCACGCGTTACGCAGTGGCCGGTGTCCTCCCCACCCCGGCGACTGCTGCCCTGCTTCCCGTCTCTGTGTTTGCCCGTTCTGGGTGTTTGGCACTGAGGCCGGTCGCACAGCGTGCGACCTTCTGTGTTCGGCTTCTCCCCGAGCCTGGTGTGTCGGAGGTTCATCGACCCTGTGGCGTGTGGCGTGTGGCGTGTGGCGCCCCTTTTTTGCGACTGGCTGGCACCCGGTCATGGGGGTGCCCCGGCTTCGTTTGCCCGGTCGTCAGCGACGGACGTTTGGGTGGCTTCCGTCTTGGCGCTGCTGCATGCCGTTTATTTGAGTGATTGTTTATTTAAATTTGTTTTCAGTCCTTCTGGGCAGACGGGAGTCGTGTGGTGACCGTGCGTGGCCTTTGAGGGACCACCGGCTGGTTTCCACAGCGGCCTGTGGTGGGGGCCCCAGCTCGTCCGCAGCCGTCCCCTGCCGCCCCCCGTCTCTGCCCAGGGCCGTGCTGGTGGCCCTCACTGCGGTTCTGACACTTGGCGTCAAGCACCTGCTTTTCCATCTGCTTGTTGGCAGTTCGTAGCTCGTCTTTGCAGAAATGTCGGTTCAAGACCTTTGCCCGTTTTTTAATCGGGTTATTTGTTGTTGTTGTTGTTGAGTTGTAAGAGTTCTTTACATATTCTGGGTTCTAGGCCCCCCTCAGACATGTGGTTTGCAAAAACTGCGAGGACTTTTAAAAGGAATTAATGCTGCGTGTCTGTTCCTACAGGTCAGCTATCACCTGGAAATGAGCTTCTTCGAAGTATATAATGAGAAAATTCATGACCTTCTGGTTTGTAAAGGTGAAAATGGGCAGAGAAAGCAACCAGTAAGATTAAAACAATTTATTATTTGTTTTTAATTTTTTTTTTTAATAAATGCATATAAGTTCATTAGTTCTCAAGATGATATATATGGCTTAAATTTTTACTGAAATGTTAAGTGATGGCAAATGGTTGAGGTCTGCAGTCTAACTATATTGTTATTTAGTGAATTAGCTGAATGTTTTCATTAGTGGAACTAAAATTAGTTCTTAGATTTAACCTGTTTTTATTTTAAGCAAATATTGTGTAAAAGTTAAAAGGTCGGGGTGTGATTGGATCACTTAATCCAGACATCAAATCCCTGAACGTCGGTGAAGCCAAAAAGTGGTAAAAGCTTTTAAAACAGTGTTGTCATTGTAAAATATGCATTTCAACAGATTATTTAGCGCGTCGATAACTTATAGGTGACATTTCCTGTGACGTAGGAAGGCTCACCAATACATAAGTTTTTTAAATTGTATGCATGGCATCTGTCACCCCGTAATGCGCCACCATCTGCTCCCCCAGCTGAGAGTGCGGGAGCACCCTGTGTCCGGACCGTACGTGGAGGCCCTGTCAGCGTGAGTGCCGGGCTCGGGGGCGCTGTGGGACTCTGTGGTTCCCCACCAGGGATCTGGCTTTGGCTCCGAGACCCTGGGTACCTGGGGAGTGGCTCGCGTCCAGCCTTGGACCTCCCCCCGAACCCCGGGGCAGCTGGTGCTGCTTTTCCCGCCCCCGAGAGGCGCCTGGCCCCTGAGAGCCACTCCTCGGCTGGTTTGCTCCCTTTCACCCCCCTCTGTCCCCTGAGGTCGGGGCGAGCCTCTCCTCTCCAGCCTTGTCGCATCTGCCACTTAGGCTGGGTTCAGTGTTAAGATGGAAACACGCCGAGTCGTTTACTGTGTCCTCGGACACTCCAAGAGCTTGTCCTAAAGGAAGGGGATGGTGGTTGCGCCGGGTCCCACCCCACTCGGTAACCCCCGGCCTGTGCTGACGCCCGCACCGGACCTCCGCACGGCTGCGCACGCGGTGGGCGCTGGTGTGTGGGCTCACGCGTGCCCGTGACTTACCGTGTCAGGGCGCCGAGGCGCTTTATTGTACTGAGGAAAAGCACACTCTTGAGTAAAATTAAAGCAGTATTTCATTTCCTACTTGTTAAGAATGGAGAAAATGAGAGATTCTGTGCAAATCACTTTGATAATGTCTATGAATCCCCCCGCCGGGACCCTGGTGCGTAACCGTGCGAGTTAAGGGTTAGTGGTATTTTACGGGTACAAGAGTGTAATCATCAAATTCATTCTGTCTTTTTATTTTTGAAAACTAGGAATGTCGTCAGTTCCTACGCTGATATTCAGGTAAGGTCGATTGTATCTTGTCTTCTTTCCACGAGATGGAAAGATCATGATCGTGAACATTTATAAGACTTTCTCCTTAATTACTGTTTGTGTAAATAAAAGGTTGCTCTTATTAGCTTATTGTGAACTGATTTTGTTGGTTAAACTTTAATCAAAAGAATGACTCGTCTGAACTAAAAATAAAAGTCGACCATCACGTCAGCTTACAGTTATAGAAATAGCCTTTAAAGGTGGTATTTTCTACCAGCTGGGTGGTTGGATGATATAGTGGAAGAAAATATTTTTTTGGTTTACC
>CM053516.1:700669-726854 GCA_028627145.1 Eidolon dupreanum | reverse complement strand
GGCGGGGGGCGTTACCTTGAAGAAGAACCCGCAGCACACCTTCTGGTCCTCGTCGAGCTGTTCTTTGTCGCTGTCCCCGTCGCCCTTCTCCACGGGCACGTCGGCCTTTTCGGGGGGTTTCAGGTCTGAGAGGGACACTTCGATGAGGTTCACGCTTTTGGGGGCGGCAGGTGGCGGGGCCGGCTGCGGAGGGGGGTCTGGGGGCTGCCCCGGCTGGTCCTCGCTGGGCGTCAGACACACGGCCTCGGCGATGGGCTGTGTCGGGACCTCGGGGACGGTGGAGCCCGGGGGCCCGGGCTGCGTCGCCCCGGGGCCCGGCCCGCGCGGCGCGGGGTCCTCGGGGGCGGCCCTGGGCCCGCCGTCCCTCAGCTGCGGCTCGCCGTCGTCGCCGAAGCACACGAACGAGCGCGTCTGGATGGCGGCCTGGCTGGGGGAGAACCGGCGCAGCCGCGGGAGGCTGTCCACCGAGCGCGGGGGCGTCAGCGTCCGGGTCAGGGGCGTGATCTTCAGTTCGTTGGGCCTGGGAGTCCTCTGGGGTTTGGCCGAGAGAGACGCGCCCCTCCTGCCGGGCGCCTGCGGGGACGGGTGTGCGGGCCGCGGGGCGTCGGGGGCCGGGCCGGCCTGCCTGGGGGCCTTGAGGTCCCGGGCCTGCCTGTGCGGGGACGGCTGGGGCGGCGAGATGACCCACGCCTGCCGCTCCCGCATCTGCATCAGCAGCTCCTGCTGCACGGACAGGCGCTGCATCTCCTGCTGCAGGAAATGCAGCGACGAGTTCAGCTTCTCGATGGACTTCGTGTACTCCGCCACCTCCCCTTCGTTCAGCGCCTCCTCCGAGGGGCTGGCCAGGCTCCACGGCTTCTCGGGGTCCGCGGGCGTGGTCGGCGACTTCGGCCACTTGGCCGGGGGGCTGTCCCCGCTGTCCTTCGCGGCCGCCAGGGGCCGCCCGCTCTGGCCGCCGGCCTTCTGCGCCTCCTTGTCCTTGGCCCGGTCGCCGAACACCTTCTCGTCCTCGGCGCCGGCCGCCTCCTCGCGCATGGGGGACCCCCCCTCCCCCTTCTTGCGCACCACAGTCAGGAAGGCGGTCCGCCCCACGCGCTGCCTCTGCTGGGTGAAGGCGGCCTCCACCTTCTTCTTCTGCGCCTCGATGGCGCGCCGCTTCTCCTCCAGCCGCATCCGCAGCTGCAGCATCTCGGACGCCAGCAGCTGCGTGCTGTCCCGGCCCGGGGGCAGGCCAGCCTCCTCCGGCGCCGGCGCCCAGGCCACCGCGTGCGGGACGTTGAGCTCCGAGCCCTCCGGGGTGGTCTTCTGGGAGCTGCTTCCGCTGCTCCTGCCGTCGGTGTGGTTCAGCTTCCGGAACTTCTGCTCGGCGAAGCTGGTCATCTTCACCCCGGAGCTGGACGACGCGCTGCTGCCGGGCTGGGACCGGGTGCTCACGGTGCTGGGGCACGGGCTCAGCGCGTCCCGGGCGCTGCCGGCCCGCGGGTCGCAGTCCTGCGGGAACCGCGACGCGTCGTCCACGTCGGAGTCCAAGCTCACGGTGTAGTCCCTCAGGGAGGAGTCCTCGTCCAGCGTCTCCGGGATGTCCTCGGAAGGAACGTGGATGCCCGTGTCCACCTCGGTGTTGTCGGTGGCCGGGCTCAGGGCCCCCTTGGCGTCGGCCGTGCTGCCGGGACTCGAGGGTCGCAGCTTGACGCTGGTGCTCAGGACGCCCGCTTCCTGGCTGTGCAGGAAGAAGCCGTTGGCGGTCTGGCCCGGCTGCGGGGTGCGGGGGGGCTCCTCGGTGTCGTGGATGATCTGCAGCGCTTCCTCGATGCTGGGCGTGTCGCCCCGGCTGCCACACTCGTCCGGAAGCGCCCGGCAGCGCCCGTTCCCGGGGCGGCCGTGCTCGATGGCGTCCGGGGGCCCGGGGGGCTCGCCAGGGGCGCCCACGCCCAGCTCCTCCTCGATGCTCCCCGCCTCCTCTTCTCCATTCACCGGCTTGAAGGACAGACTTCGCCTGATGTTTTTAGACACACGACTGTGGCTCAGAGCAAGGCCCTCGTTACTGACGGAGCGGGTGATGCCCCCGCCGGCCGCGGGCCTCTGCACGGCGCTTTCTTTATCAAAAGAGATATCGAACGAAACGCCGTGCACCGACGACCTGCAACGAGTGGAAGAGAAAACCTTAAGTAACCCCAGACAAAGGACTTCACGTCACCGAACGACAACTGTTGGAGGTCACAGCTGCTGCCCGGCACCTGGGAGGCTGGTTCCAGGACCCGCCGGACGCCACGTGCGAGGGCGCTCCCGTCCCCGACGCGGACGGCCCAGTGTCGGCGTCAGCCCTGCATGTCCTCCCCGGCACCTACATCGCCCGAGTCCTTACAGTGCCCAACGCAGGGCGGAGGCTACGGGAAGCGCTGTCACGCTGCAGCATTTGGGGGACGGTGACAAGGAACGGTGACACGTGTGCAGATGCCGGTGCGGGCACGGCCACAGCCGCCCACCACACTGCGCACGTTGCCACGGCCTGGCCCTTCTCCTTTCTGCAGTCGCTTGAATCCACGGGCGCAGGGCCCGCAGACACGGGGGGCTGGCTGCACACCCCCCCCTCACGCACTGTCCTCAGGTGAGGGTGTGGCTGTGGGTGACCTTTCCCATTTAACCCTTCAACCTCTACCCCCTGCCTGTGTTGCCCTTTTCAAATTTAGGTGCTAAGCAGAAGTCCACTGCAACACACTGGGAGGGACTCTCTTCGCTCACCGTTTCTCTTTGGGCCATGTCCCTATGGAGCCATCCACGTAAGACATAGATGAAGACCTCCTAATTCCTCCTTCAAATGCAAAAAAAAAGTCACTGACATCACGTACAAACGTTTTAACTTACAGCAATTTAACAGATTTCACACATTTGAGGAGTCATTAACAGCACGAAAAAGTAAGCATGCACGGAGAAACGGAGATCGTTTTGTTAATAAAATAAGCAAAGAGAAACAGCTCAACCTTTTCGTGTGTGTATATAACATTTTTTCAGAAAAAAAGACTGGATGTTTCTATTTCTTTGCAGATTTGTTCTCCGTCCCTTCCCCGTTAACCTGTGTAAACGACACTTCCTAGGCTTTTTCAAATCTATTACCTGAGGCTGAAGAATGGGTTTGGGGACCTGGACGTCCAGAAGGCAAATGATGATGGGGGTGTGGAAACGCAGCCCCTTCCGCACTGCAATAGGAAATCAATGTCAAATGTCACGTTTCAGCTCTTTAAACCTCACGCAGAATGGCTGCAATTAGAAACAACGCTACAACCTGTGATTCTCCACCCTAAATTAAAAATAAGGAAACACAGCACATTGTTTAGACCCAGAGTGGCCACAAAGATTGCATCTCTATGCGTTTAATCTCTTTTACAGGAGCCTGAAGTACTTTCACCTACATCTCAACATCCTCGAGGGAGAGGATATGCACATTATTTTCTTTTCACAAATAGAAAAATAGAAATAAAGAGTTAAAATCAAAGTCGTCAGTTCGCAGTACTCAGACAGGTTCATCTTGGAAGCTGCGGGTGTGACAGGCCCCTGCAGACCCTGGAGCCTCCCAGGCCTGTGCCCCGACAGTGGCGTCGGGGTGATGCCGTCAGCCACCCTGGAGCCCTGGACACCCGGACCCGAAGGACAGGAGCTGTCCTGTTATTCCTTCTGATTTAAGTCCACCTGATTCCGGCTGACACAGGGGATGAGACAGTCCATTCGGCAAAGGATGGCATCTGGCCAGAACTTACTTTTCCTGGTTCTAAGGTTTAAGTCTGCGTGGCCTGCCGTGCAGCCAGGTGAAGCAGCTAGCTAGCATCGCCCCACGTGTCGGGGACAAACTGGGGAACGGGAGGTGGTGACTGCTGTTGCTCTCTCAGGCCACCTCATCTCGGCGACCTGACCAAGTCAGCGGGGACCCCGAAGGTGTCCCGTGTGGCAACTCAGAGAAACGAGGGGACAGTTCGGATCCCGGAATGATGGCGCACAGTGTGCCCCCAAGGAAAGGGGCTCAGGGCTCCTCCAGGGAAGGTGGAGGAGGGGCCCCCAGGAGTCTGAGTGCGGGTCCTCGGGAGGGGAGAGGGACTTCGGTTGTCACCCGAGTCCTAAACGCACAAGCCTGCCTGCCTGGTTCCCGAGATCACGGAATAACCCGCTCCCTCAGCGGAGCGCTTCGCAGGTTTTAAAGACTAACGGCCCCGGAGTCAGCACCTGCAACACCGACTGTTTTCTGAGTTTTCGAGGAAGTTCAGGTCACAGTGCACGCAACCCAGGGCACACCGAGGAAGTAACATGTAGGAACAGCTTCCCGTGGGAAAAGGGAGGCACCCTGGATTGGCACGGCCGACCGTGATGGTCACCGTCACCGTCGTAGTCATGCTCGGGTAGCCAGGCAACCAAAAACCGGCCGCAGGCAGCGAATCCAAACATTTCCCTGACCCGTGGGAACGCTCAGAGGCAGCTGTTGGCTCAGCTCAGGGCCAAGGGCTGGAGCCCGCAGACGCGGGCAGGACAGAGCAGGCAGGTGGCATCAGGGTGCCTGCTCAGCACTCGGGGACGGACCCCAGCCCTGAGGGCCAGGTGCTGCCTTCAGCCTGAGTTCAGTCCCACATCAGGCCCATGATTCATTCAGAAAATACTTTCAATTTCTCACTCAGAATTTTTACAGCGTATTTAAAATGTCTTGAAGTTCAAGGAAAATGAAACTCATAGAGCATGAGAGAAAGAATGAGAGAGAATTTCTAAAAAAAAAAAAAAAAAAAACCCACAAAACAGATCATTTTAAACTTTAAAAAATCAGATAATTAAGGAGTCCAAATAAATTTTAGGTTTTAATAAATACACATGAAAAGCTGCTTACCGGATCTGCTAAAAGACATTTTTAAATAAAATGTCTCCATCATATACTCGGGTCACAAGTCAGGTATTACCCTGATATTAAATTTTTACTTACTATCTCAACAGCTATAGTAACTAGCAAACAAAACAATAGAGAAAACTGCCTCAAAGATTGAAAACAAATCATAAAAAACCTTAAAAATCTAAACAGACTTTAAAATTTCCCACCAACGCCTAAGCAGTTCTCAATCATAAATAAGATATGCAGCAAAAGTTTGGTTTCAGGCTAGTTTTCGTTATGTCAACCTTATTCTCCCTCTTTTCAGTATGATTCATAAAACCTTATTTATGAAACATTCAGTGCAAATTTCAATTGCATTTAAGTTAGAACAGGCTTTAGTAGGGTAAGCTAATAAAAACGTTTAGCTCAAAGTCCAAGTGGTATTTTAGAAACGCTAACGTGACGTGTTTGCTTTGACTGCGTCGGCAACGGGAAGCGGTGGCCGTGAGGCCGCTGTTACCTTGGCGTCAGGTCAGCGGCACACGGACTGTCCCACGTGTTTCTTTTGGCAGCGTTCAGGATGGGGGTTGAAGGCATGTCATTCACAGGCTCAGCTACGAGGAAAGATGAAAAAAAAAAAACTTCAAAATTGCATGCTTACCATGTTCCCAACATCATTTCAAGATTTCCGAACCACAAATAAAAGTTTAAATTGAATCTCAATTTCCCTTATTACTTATAGAGAAATCATGGCATACGTAAAGCCATCTCTTAAAATAATTTTCAAAAGATAAAATATTCTTTAAACTCTTTTGAAGTGTTCTGGCTTTTAAAAAATTCATCTGATTAAGGTTAACTGGGGGAAAAGGCCTAACATAAAAAAAGCAGAGATATCTAAAGTAAAACTAAGTCGGTCTAGTTTTGCTTCTTTATGAAATAGTTGGCATTTCGGCAATCGAGGACAGAGAGACGGATTTCACCGGTGGACGACGAGCCCGTGGGAACGGGTCACGTCTCTGCACGTAACTCTGGGGGAGGCTGGGCTGGCTCCCTGCGCACTGGCCGCCCGTGGTCGGCTCATCCACTCACGAGTGGCGAGCTCCCCCTGACTACAGATCTCCCTCCTCCTTCCTGATCTTCCTCTCGTCTTTAATTTTTCTGGGGCGAGGAGGATAGAGATGGGGAGAAATAAGGACACTGGTGAGAAAAATACCAAACTGTGGAGCCCAGGAAAGCGGCCGGGACGCACCGGAACCGCGTTTCGCGCTGGGCGGGGGCCTCGTGGTGGGGACAGCCGGTCCCAGTTATGCGGGAGGCCCTGTCACTGGGGCTGTGCTGACGGTTTAGGGTCTTTTCCCTATGAGCAGACCTCTGGTTTGATCATGGAAGCCAACGGAACGTTTGTTTTCCTTTAGAGAAAATGCAGGAAGGTTTTTACTCTTTACGTCTAGGGATCTTTATAATAACCCCTTTATTTCTTATTTGTTTTCTTATTATGAGCAATCAGTAGATTATAATGCTATAATAATCACAAAACCTATTAGGTTTAAGTACACACACACACCTTTTTATGGTTTAATGGCAAACTCGAATGACAAATTAAAGCCCAGCCATAATTTGAATGGATTCTTGGTAACACTACTAAAAACTCAGACTCTAATAGGCAATAGAAGCAGGGATGGGGGTGAAGGGTGCAAAGCAAATAAAGGGGACGAACGGTGAAGCTGAAAGCCCCCCGTTCCGAGGCTTCCAGCTGGGAGCCGCGCCTCGCCTTGTTGTCCCCCCGGCCCCGCATCAGAGTCCCCCAGAGACTCCAGCGACTTTAACTAGTTAATCGGTAGCAGTCTCACAAGGCTCGTGGCCGGAATGGGAAACAACAGCTCCCCCCACCCCCCGCCCCAAGAGAAGAACCCCGCGAGGCTGTGCCCCTCCCCCGTCTGCGGCAGCGACACCCAGGCCGCTCACCTGCTCGTGGGTGGACGCGAGGCTGCACGAAGGACGGCTTCACGACTTCGAACCACCAGAAGAGCTCAGCCATGAACACCAGGTAGTTGCTCTGCGGGCGAGAGTCAGGGGGCCCTCAGCCCGCAAGGGAAGGCTGCCCCGCAACGCGGTGCTTCTGCGTTTGGCCACCAGATGTCAGCAAAGGCAGGACTAATTCTCCCAGTAACTAAAGCTCACGCAGATCAATTCTTCCCGAATCTGCGCCGACTGAACCGCGGTAATTCTGTTACCGTGCTCCAGTATGGACCAAAATCATTTCGTGCACAGGCTCCTCCCCGTTTCGCTGAGACGGCTTTATATTAACGTTCCTGCACACTGTGATCCATACAGGACGTGGCCACAGGGGACGGAGGACAGCAGGAGCCCGTTACCCCGCTCCAGAGGGCCTCAGAGGGGGCCCGGGGAAAGCGCCGTCACGGCTTTGTGCTCGTCCCCCTGCGCACCTGTCCTCACGCGGCTTCCTGCCTAGGTCTGGCCTCAAGCCCGGGCCCCGTGGGGTTCGTCCCCCCCAGACGCGGGCCGCCCGCTGGCCCGCCCCCCACGGCGGCCGAGGCTCCGGGCCACGGCTCCGCGTGCTGCTTCGTGGTGCAGAAGAACCCGGAGCCGACGGTGTATTCGAAACATGAAATAAGCGGAAAACTCTAAATTACTTTTTCAAAAGCTCCTCTGATGTTCATCTGTAGGCTTAGAGCGGCTAGGCCATTTACGGATCCAGTTGTGTTTTTTAAACAGAGCAAAGGAGAGAATTCTTTACTGTACCTTTATGGACGAAGCAGCATAGAGCATGTCTTCCAGGGTAAAATGGCAACACTGGTTCAAATACTCCTGGCAAAATTCTTGGATCAGCTGCAGGTTGTACAGGCTATCGGCCAAAGACATGGTTTCTTTCAAGCAAATATCTTCGAACGAGAAGAGAGCACGGCGATGGCTTCGGGTTAATCCCGGAGCGTACACCTCACACCCGTCTCACAACGAGCGACTGAGCACAGACACACGGGGACGAGGCATCCGTGTGACACACACGCACGCAGAAACCTGGGGCCGTGACGCGGAGGGGCGCGGACACCACGCGGCGCCGTAGCCGGCCGCCTCCCGCGGGCTCGCCTCGCCCCTCGGGAGAAGGCGCCGCGCCGCCGGACACTCACCCTCGAGCCGCACGACGCCGGGGCAGTAGAAGTGGATGAGGGCGGCCAGGGCGCAGCCGTCGCTGCCGTCCCTCGGCAGGTTCTCCACCAGCGGGATGCAGGGCAGGTGCCTCAGCAGCGTCTGCTCCCTCCTGTACCGCGCCTACGGGGCGGAGGGGGCACGGGGCAGGCGCGCGCTGAGCGACAGGCGGAGAAGCCGCCCCGCGGCGAGAGCGACGGGCCGCGCCCCGCGCCCTCCGCCCCCGCGCCCCGCCCTCGGCTCCGCTCCGCGGGGACAGGACTCTGACTGTCCCGGAGCTGACGCCGGCCTGCGGGCCACTCTGACGTGGCCCTGGAACGTCCCTGCGAGGGGCGGGAATCTCGGTGCCAAGACACTCTGGCCGTGGACTTGAAGGAAACGGATGTGGAGTGACAACTCCGACAGGGAGAAACCCTCCCGGGAGGTTTCATCAGCCAGCACCCGAGCGAGTTCCCGGGTCTCTGCTCCTGCTCAGGACAGGAGAGACCTTTGTTTCTCCAAGGCTGCTCGGCGTGGCTGGCTGTGAAGCCGGGGTGGGGTGCGGAGACCCGGGTTCGAGTCCGGGTTCCGCCACTTATCCGCTCTGCGGCGGTGGACAGGTCCCTCAGACTCTCACGTCCGTCCCCCCGTCCCTACGAGGGGGACAGCGACAGCGCCCGCCTACACCGCCCGCTGGGGATTAAACGAGGGGCCGGACACAGCGCCACGCACACTGCGAGCACACAGCAGGCGAGGACCAACGGTTAGCGTCCCCGGCCGTCAGCGCTCCCAACGCCAACAAAAGTAACGCGGCGACATAACGAAGGTGCAGACTCAAGTATTCCGCCAGCAACATACACGGTTATATCGGTTGCTGTTCTTTAAACAGAGATTTTTTTAAGTAATCAAACTAATTTTTCTTCTAACTCCATCTAAACTGGTCATCTTTATATTTTGTCGTTAAAATGGTTATGAAATCAAATACTTTTGTGAGAATAAAAATAGGAAAATAACGTGCTGCAGGAGAACCTTCAGCATTTGGTGGGGGCGCTAGGTCTCTTGCAGGGCGCCGGGGAGGCGTGGGCGCTCAACAGCAGGAGGCCACCCCGGTCCGTCACTGGCCACCGCAGCGCAAGACCCGGGGAGCATTTCCCACTTGAAGACTCTGGGGCGCTCGCTCCTTTTAATCGGTGCAGGCTGCCAAGTAGCACCTGTGCCACATGCACACACACGCGCGCCACACGCACACACACACGCATGCACGCATGCACACGCACACACGACGGACAGCTTCATTGGGCTTTAGCAATAAACGTCCACGTCTCAGGATGGACCAGCAGATGTCCGCGAGGGGCGTGCCAAGGCTGCTCCGGTTAAACCGACTTTCACCGTGAAGTCACGTGCGACTCCCGGCACACTCACGTGCAACTCACGAGAGCCGCAGTTCTTCACACTCGAACGTGCTACGTGCTTCACCCACTCACTGAACGGCGACCATCCCTGTTCTGCCTGCGACCTGAGAAACTTGGCGTTTGAAAGGGACGCCAGTTTCTTCCCACTTAGGGTGTATTTCTAAGTTCTATTTTTATCTCTGAGGGTGTAAAATATTTAAGCGGTCTAATTCCCCCAGCTTTAATCCTGAAAGATCAACCCTTCGAGCCAAATCGTAACCGAATACACTTTACGTCCAGTACTGGTAAGAACGCAGAGAATCCGTCACTTTCATAACATAAAGCGTCCCCTACCATTCGGGCTGGAAAGAAAATGATTCTTTCAAAAAGATATTTTTAAAACACAAATAATTTACACATGCAATTCATATTCACTTTTACTAAGGTTATTAAAACAAATGAGAATCTATATTCATATTTTTTAACTTAGTTACAGATGGTCTGTGAATATTGACCAGATTAACAAAAGGATGCTTATGCTTTAAATTATTTTTAAAGCTTCTGATGTGAATCTTGGATAGATTTTTTAAATCTTTCCATTATACATCATGGTCAAATACCTTAAAACCCCAGCCCTATGCAGTGACACGAAATGACCGTAGCGGCAAGACACAAACAACACCACGCTACGATCACGATTCTGGACAACAGACGGAAGGAGGAAGCCGGGTAGACTTACTGGGACCAGTTTCCAAAACCACTTGGAAGGAGACTTCAGAGGAGGCAGCGGAAATAAAGGAAAAGCAAAAGGTAAAGGGAAAATGCATCAGAATCATTTTCAATTAACGAGTCACAGTAAAGCTTCTGATAGTGGAGTTCTACGTTTATAGTTTTCGTAACACTTTAAACATATAAGTTTATTTAAAAAACAAACACATATGGACAGAAATAGATTGCGACCCATTAATGAGAATCCATCAACTCATACAGATAACAATGAGATCGCAGATAGACAGATGAGGACAGAGTTGCATATGATAGAACCTTAACTTATAAATAGGAAAATATGGAGTTAGAAAATACCCCTTTTGTAACCGTCACAGTAAAAACTCATGTGGCAGGTGTCGTCGGGGGATGCTGAATCTAGGGTGAGGGGAAAGGCCGGAGAGCGACAGGATGCTCAGTGTCAAATGATTTATTACAAAGGGAAAATAAGAACCAGGCGGTCAAGGAACCAGACGCTGTCTTAGCCAAGCGATCTCAGTAAACGTCGCCCAGCAGGGGCGGAAGGGTCACGTGCCTCCGGGTACCACTATGAGAAGGACGGGACTCACACGGCGCTCCAGTCGACGTGAAAGCTCAGCCTTGATCTAATTACGAGGAAACATTAAAAAAGCAAATTGAGGGGTATTCTATGAAAATGACCTGTATTCTTTGAAAATGTCAAGGTCATGAATGAACAAGGAAAGCTCAGGCACTGTTTCAGTTTAGAGAAGACCAGCGATGTGACAACTAGCTACAGCACGTGATCTTGGATTAGCCCTGGCACTGGGGAAAAAGCCATAAAGTACAATTGGGACAAGTGAAAAGTTGGATACAGGCTATACGTTTGATCAAGGTATCATAGTGACATTGAATTCCCTACACTCTGGTCGTGTAAGTGAATAGCTTAGTTCTTGGGAAATACACATTGAAGTGTTACGGGGTGAGGTATGAGGTATGCAACCTCTTTCGAAACGTTTCAGAAAAATTTACATATACATGTGTAATGTGTATATATAAATACATACACACACACGGAGAGAGGAGTCATGAGCAAATGTTAAACTGATGAATCTGGGTAAAGCATATATAGGGTTCTTTTACTTATCCTTGCAATTTTTTCTAAGTCTGAAAAATTTGAAAATAAATGTTTTTAAAAAGTCATATTAAGCCTACACCAAACCGATTCTTTGTAGGGTCTTATGGCTAAATACATAAGACTATTGATCTATAAAGCTGATGGAGAAATCCAATTTTTGTAGTACCCTTTGGCCAAGATTAAAATCATGGTACTAGGACATCTAATATATGTCTCTTCAGGCCAAATCAGCTTTATAAAATACTGCTTGGAGAAGAGAAAATCATGGCGCCATCTCCGAGTTTTAAAAATGCTTAAAACACCAAGTTCGTCATTTAGCTGGACCGGATGAGTTGCTAACGCCACAGGGGTTTTTCAGACCCGGGTGTCACGTCATGGAGGGGGGACGAGTAAATCGCTGCCAACGAGAGAAGGTACGTGAGCAATGAGTGTCAAGAAAGAAGTCAGCACTGACCACGTAAGTGCACACGGGATAAACTGTGATGACAGAACGGAGTCTCGGGGGCAGAATTCCAAACAAGAGTTGTCTCGTTCAGGCAGGTTGAGTCTCCACGGTTATTTCGTGGAAATAACGGTATGAGAAAGGAAGCCGGGGCAAGTCAGGGTCGGCCGCATGAGCGCCGCGGGAGACTCTGGGTGTGTTGCACACATTTACGTGTGTCTGACAGAGATAAGTGAATCCATCACGGCGTCACGGGCTACGAATCAGCGTTTCCCCAGGAGGGCTCCAAAGACACCCATTCCGCGGAATGCTCGTGCCCGTCACCGACAGAAGAGTTCGGAGATGAGACGCGTCTAGGCGACGGGCAGACGGGCTTCTCGCCCGGCCCCTCCGTGCCAAGGCGGGCCGTGACATGCTGGAGGGGCGCGGCGTTCCCCAGTGCAGCCGCCGCCAGAACCCTTCTCTCAAGTGGGACGAGTTTACAGAAGGGGGGCTACGGTTTCTAACTGCCGAGGGGCGCTGGCGGGGGCGGGCGCCCACGCGGGCTGTGGCAGGCGCCACCTGCCCTCTCGCGGGGCGAGCAGCCGCTCTGGAGGCTGTGCCTTTCGTGACAGCGGTCGGAGCTGGCCACAGGCGACCTGTGCGCCCAGCTCCCGCCCCTCTGCCAGGAACCTCCCCAAGGCGCCGCTTTGAAAGTGGCAAATGTCACACGGAGTACATGAGCATTTTTAACATCTTGAGAAACAAACTTTATTCTCTGCGCAGTTGCTGTTATAAACCTGAGACTCCGAACCCATGAATCCACGGCTTTCAGAACCATCCGAACGGCCGAGTTGCCAACTCCCTAAACGTGCCTTTTACCTGCAGCGTTAACGTCCCCACTCAGGTCACTCCTGTGACCCAGTGCCCCACTTTGCAATCGCCACGTGAAAGCTCCCGGGGCCCCGTCCCGGTCCACACCCTCGCCAAGGCCCCAGGTGCTTCGCTCCCACGGTCGTCACAGATCTACTCGCCACACGCAGGGGCGTTCACGATGACCCGCTACGTACTGTTCCCACTCACCTCACTGTTCTTTCCTGTACCTCACTCACTAACAGCGAGAAGGGAAAATTGGAGAATCACTTCAGTCGTAGAATTTAATCCAAACTTTTAATTTTTACAGATAAAAGAAATGAGGCCCAGTGCCCTTGTCGTGAAGCCAGTCAGTGACAAAACTCGTCTGACTAGTCTGGGTCCCGACTCATTTTGCCACAGCGCTGTGTACAAACCCTTCAAGGGAATGAACTTGACACTTAACGTCCCTGGCTATATACACTTCAGAGACCTTGGAAGCCAGATTTAGCAAATAAAAATGCGAGATGCTCGTGCAAGTTACACTGGAAATTCTTTGTGGTTTATCTGAAATTCCAATTTAACTGGGCATCCTCCTGCAGAATCACGAGAGCATTAGAAGCAAAAATGAGCAACTTGAAGAAAACAGAGAACTTCCCCTTGGTGAATTGTCTGAACAAAACACCTGCCAAGGATGTGGTGCTTCTTCCAACGCCACCCTCCTAGGATGCCACGCGATCCAGCGAACTGAACCGTCGGAGGATGCCGTAAGCCAAAGAAACGCCTCTGGAACTTTCATCTGTCCAATGCTAATCGTACACAGAACTAGCACTCCTCACATACACGTATATTTTACTAAGAAGGTGGTTGTAAACGGAAGTTTCACTAAACGAGAGTCGCTAGACAAAAACTTAGGCAGGTGACGATGAGGTGGCTTCGTACCTACAGTACAGTAATGAGCAAGAGCAAGTCATTCCACCTCTCACCCCTGAAAGGAGAAAAGGGTCAAGAATTTCACTTTCACAAATAAAAATCAAGAATGAGATGATGATATTTCCAGTCAAGCCAAGTGACTCAAATCCCAAAAATCCCATTGTTAGGTGACGGCAGGATTTCTTTCCCTGGTTTATGCCGTGACAGTGTTTCTTCATAATAATGACACTGTGCTTTGCAGTAAGACTATGTGAAATTAATCGTTATTTTCACAAAGATCCCAACAATGAGAAAAAGGGTAAGATTCATTTGAAAAGGAAGGTATAAATGCTATGTTTGTGCCAAAATAAAAATGTGTCATCATCCGAATACTTAAAACGAATCACATTCATTTATTCATTTACTCCGCCATTCACTCAACCTAAGACGTGCAGCTGCACGGGGCTGCGTGTGCAGCATAAGTGCAAGGAGTGACCAGACGCCACACAGGGCTCTCCGTAAAGGTCACTCGGTCCGGTCGTGTGGAACGCCAGTGGCGCTTCTCCCCACAGCAGTGACCTGTCTTGTGTCTCATGTCATGACAAAATCCCGACCTAGTTCATAATGTGTACACAATCCTACAGAACTTAGTCATCGCATGTGACAAACAAGATGCTGATGGTAAAGCCACCAGCATTACGACTTGGGTGATGCCATCTTGACCTCATTCCTGAGCAGAAGCCTTCTACGTTGTAGAAAATATGCTTTTGGTCTCAGTATGTGACAAGCACACATTTTCAAAGAAGAAAACTCTAAATCCTTGTTCTGGAAATTTTAAAGAATGAATCCATGTTAACACTTCCTCTTTCTTCACAGAATAACCATGTGTACAACCTGTGACTCCTGGAATATAATTTTAAAGGCTGGTCTTACTGCAAGTCATTATATAGACTAATACGTCGAAAGTCGTTTTCTTGTTGTTTCATACATTTTACCAAAGTCAAACCAGTATTTTTGCCAAAACCACCTCAGAAAGTGAGCTCTAGTCTTTAACAATTTTTCCTAAACACCACCATCCAACCTTCATTTTATACTTCTACTTACTTGGTGTTGATGGCATGATTTTCTAGGGTACAGTTACTATCACCAACAAATAATGTAATGAACACAACTGTTAACATTTCTCAAGACCATAACTATGTGAACACATAGAATCTCATAAAGGCGCCACTTTTTTCTTTGAAATAGATACCTTTTGACCTCCGGGAGCTTCAACTGTGTGATGTTCTTTCAACTTCTGTTCTTGTTCCATTATGTCTTTCAAATGTTCATTTACCTTCAAATATAGAAACATTAATTCGAATTTATATTCACATATAACAATAAAATAATAGGCACCTTAAAATGCCTGTGGGCAGATTTCTGATGTCAAATATCAGTGCCACTTAAATGAAGAAAATTTCATTTTCCCCACCAGAAAAAGCGCATTGCAGGTGCTACATCTAAGAATGTAAAATGAGTTCATTAATTTATTAAATGCTGCTGAGCACCTTCTACACGTCGGAACCGCCTGGCATGCTGTCAGCCACTTCAGTGGCGATGCTTAGGAGGCAGGAAAGCTTTAGTACAAGTCTTACAATCTGCGTTAGGGCCGGTACGTGAAAATTATTTTCCCTAAGTTAAAGTTGTCACTGGCAACAGAAAACACCTTGAATCCAGTTCTTACGCTGTGATGTCATAGACGCATCTCTGGCCCATGGGTGAGTGGGTTTCGGTGTGGTCACCGGTCCCGGTTAAATACACAAAAACCTTTTGGGGGAGGTCTCATTTATTTCCTATCGGAGTGTTCAAATAGCCTCAAATTCAAAAAGGTTAAGAAACAGACTACCTAGTGCACAAAATATTTATCGAGAATATTGAGACAATTTTGGATTTTGAGTTAGATTTTCAGCTCATGGTAATAACAACTATGTTTAAATCAATGGCACTCTCAGAAATATTAATGCCATCGTCAACCACTATAGCCTAAACTGAACCAACAATTTTCTAAACTCTTCTATTGCATAAAATTCAGTTTGGTGGTTAAAAAAAAATGACTGGAGAAAATGGTGAGTTACGATACGTTAAACTAAACGTAGCTACTGAGAGTCGTCGGTCGTTGTGCGTCGTCTCTGGCGTGGCTGCGAGCCGCGGAGTTACTCTGGGCTGGGAGGCCGCAGTGCGTGAGGACCTCGCCCACGCATCGCTGCTGGCACAGGAGGCTCAGAGAGGACGGGGGCCGGCTCGGCCTCCCCTGAGCTGTGGCCTCCGCGCCTCCCTGCCACCTCTGAGCCTCGGCCGCGAGTCTCGGCAGGAGGGAGCAGTAACCTGCTTCGAGCCAGCAGGACGGAACGCAGCGACGGCGATGGGAGGGGTCCCCTCGTCGGAAACACGAGAAAACCCTTTCATTCTTGGACTCCAAAAACACGTACTGCGCGCCCACCGTGCGTCGTCCCCACTCCGCGTGCTCTGACCGTGTGACAGTCTGCTACGAACCAGACTAGTCGCTGCGGAGCATAAATGCTACAGGATACACAGAAATCTATTTTCATCGTGTTAACAGTATATATACACTTTTTAGTCAAAAGGGAATGGGAAATTTTAACGAGATCGTACAGCTTCGCTTTCGCTTTGGTCTAAGAGTCGTGGAGCGTCTCAGTCGTCGGGCTCCCGTGGCAATGACAGCACAGGCTGGCAGCCCACGGACAACAGGGCTGTCTTTCCCATGGCGTGGAGCCTGGGAGCCCGAGCCCGAGGCGAGGGCCTGCTGCTTCCTGGCCATCTGACTGCCACGTCGCCTGCGGGGGTCTCCCCGGGGAGGGCACAACCCACGCGGCCGCTGCCCTCCTGACCCACTCACCTCCCCCCCCACCTCCTAAGGCAGCACACGGGGGTCAGGATTTCCACGTCGACTTGGGGCACAGAGTCTCCAGCAGCACAGCTGCGGGTAAGCGAGGCTTTCGGTTTTTCGGGTTATGGGACTCATTTTCCTCAAGCGCGTGTCCCCTACCTTATTTATCCAGTAGGTGACGGCATCCTCCGTGTCATAGGGCAGGTCCGTAGCTTGAAAGAAAGCGGCGTACTGCTGAGCGCACGCGATGACCTTCTCGACGCTGACCATTTCCACGGTGTACGCCATCATCAGGGTGTCGGTCATCGCCAAGTGAGCGCTCTGAGATGCAAACGAGAGCAAGGAGTTTCAACACTACACTGGGAACTGCTGTTTGTATATCTGTAACAGCATCCCCCGGCACGCAGCAGCAGAACGAAAGCAGAGAAGACGTGCCTTGGCAAGAAGGCGCAGAGGACGGTGGCCGAAGACGAGCTGGGTGGCCAAAGCAACCGGTCCAACGCTCACGGAGGGGCCCTGTTTGGGACACTCACTGTCCGCGGCTCGAAGGCGCGGCTGCTCCTGCTTTTCCTGCTTCGGCTGATGTCACACTCACGGAGTAGCTTACAAACGCGGCACCCTCGACTCCGCCCTCTCCTCGGCTCCACAGACTGTCCTTCTAGAAGGCCCGGCACCCACCCCACCCCCTCCGCCTGCCGCCCCGCCTGGACCGACCAGCAGCCCCCCCGCTGGCGATGGCGGCTCCAGCTCCCGCCTCACCCTGCCCGTCCGACGCAGGGCTCCGGCCTTCCCTCTGCCTGTGCCGCTGTTTCAGGTTTTTAGGTTCAAGATGTCCGAACGCCACACGGTACGTAGGGAGGGGCGGACCCTTCCCAGCCCTCCTCCCCACGCAGGCCTACGAGTCTGGGATGGATTCTTACAAGAAAGTCTAACGCGTGCCAGGCAGGTAGCCGCTGACGCCGTTTTCCACGCTCGGGCCCCACAGGCCACACTGTGACACCGACCCCTGGGACGATTCTCCGCTGTGGGGCTCCCAGGCCCCACGGCAGCCACACTGGGCTTGGGACGGGTGTCCAGGGTCTGCCCCCTCCCCAGAGAAGCGGACGCGCCTCTCACCTCCCACCGCGTGTCAGCTCCGGCCCATCTGACCATCTGCCGGCGCCAGACATCACGTGCTCTGATCGCCCGTGTCAGTCTCAAAGGCTACAGACCTGCCCTTGCATCTCTCTGATCGATGTGCATGAGCGTCTTTTTATATGTTTAGCAACGATTCGTGTTTTTTCCTTGGAAAACTGCCTGCTTGTGCCTGTTGCCTGTCTCTCTCTTTGGGACGCTCACCCTGATTCTCGACTTCTGGGAGCTGGTGACGTGTCGCTACGCCAGCTCTATGCCATTCAGGTGGCAAATCGTTTTTCCCAGCTCATCCTGGATTTTCAACTTTATTTGTAGTATGGATGGCTGCAGGATTTCTAAGTATTTCCTTAAATTCTGACTTAACCACCTGAAGTCAGACAGGGTGGCATTTTTTAAAGCTCCCAGATGATGCGAATGAGCAGCCAGGTTGAGACCCACCGACGTCGGCCGTGTGGCACGGCCGCCCGCACGGGGCACGGGTGTCCGGGTGGACGGCAGGCTCCCGAGGGCGCGAGCATCTTAGTTATCCTACTCCTGACACGGCATCTGGACACTCGCGAGGGCCGAAGGAAGGAGAGAGGCCCTGTGACTCACAGCTCTGCCCTGACATCTCTGCTTGTCTGTTTCTATTTCCTTCTGGCCTGAGCCAAAACGGCGTGTCCCCAGGAGCTGTCCCCTGAGACTGGCCCCCTAATTCATGCTCGCTTTCTGTCTGCCACATTGTCCCCTCGGCGTCTCCTACCTCTGCTACACCCCTCGTCAGAGAGGACGTACGAGTGACCAAGAAGCATATGGAAAACCACTAAATTACGTTAGCTACCGGGGCATGCAAACTAGACCCCCGAGGAGCCACGATGCCACACGCGTCGGGAGGACGCAGAGTGACTGTGACGCGTGCGCCGCTGGTCGCAGAATCGGAGCGCGGCCACTCGGGGAGGTGCTCGACAGATACGCGAGTCACGCGTGCACTCACGTCTGCACGGCCGCCCATCGGCTCCTGCGTGTGCGTCCAAGAGAAACGAAAACACACGTCCACGAAAATGTACACGAATGCTCACGGAGGCTTGATTACGACAGGCCAGAACCTGGCAACATCAAGTCCCCGACAGGACAATAGACTGCGGCGTCCACACAGTGGAGCAGCACCAAGCAACGAAAAGGACCAAGCCACACCAAGCAACGCGGTGAAGCTCAAAAATGTCAGCGAAAGAATCCAATCTGCACGGAATCTAGACTCCAGTGACGGGAAAGAGGTCCGTGGGGCGGGGTGGGGAGCGAGGAGGCACAGGGAAAATTGGGGTGACGGACACGTTCCATACCTTAACCGGAATAGCAGTTACACGCATGTGTGCGTGGATCAAAACTCAAACTCTTCAGTTTAAGTGGATATATTTAAGTTATGCCTCAACGAAGCTCGTTTTTAAAAAGAAACCTCTGGCCTCGGGAAGTTGCTCAGATGTCACCGAGCTTCACCTTCCCCGCCTGTAAAATTCAGACGAGACCTCTCGCCTGGAGAGGCACGAGCGTGTGCACGCCGCAGCGCTCGGACAAGCTCCGAGGGGCGTGACGGGCCCGGCACCTTCACCGGTGCGGGCGCCACGCGGTCCCCGTGGAAGGACGGGGTCAGTGCAGCCTAGAGGTCAGCCCGTTACCCGAAGGCAGTCGCTCATCCGCACGTTCGCCCCAGCGTTTTCTCAGCGACTCCTTTGAGGATTACATTAGGAGAGTTCAGTGCCACGCGCCAGGCCCACCGATGACGGAGCTGCCACCCCCGAGATGATGACACACGCGGCTTCACGGAGCGGGCGTGACCCCCCCCCCCGCACGGGGGCGCATCCGGCACGCAGCACGCGAGCGCCCCCCGGCGTCCGACCCGCCCTGCCCTGGCCCGGTCTCTTTCTACGCGACTTCTGCACGGCGGCCACGTCCCGTCACTGGCCGACCCCTGTGGCGGCCCCCTCTCGTCTCACCAGTCACACGCGGGCGTCTCCGAGCACGCCTGCGTTCCGCGGCTTTCCAGGTCTGAACGCGGTCCAGGCACGTGTGACGCTGAGCCAAAAACTGCTTCGATCTCAACATCTACAAGTTACATCAAGTACACTGAGCTCTGCTGCATCACGTGAAAAACCACCATCCGTAAAAGCTCCGCTTGACACTCAGAACACTGCCCGAAAGGAGTGTGTCAGCACATTCCTCCCGGCTGGGTGTGCATGACAAGTACCAGCTCCAGCGGAACGAGGGGGCTGAAGTGCACGGGGTCGTGCCACAGCACGCTGTCCCCGATCTGCCTCCAGCACCCGTCCACGGGAAAGGGGGGGTCCTGCCGTGCCCCCCGGGAACTGGGGAGGCTGCGCCCAGGTGTGTAGATTGTGTAGAAACCATGACGGCCAATGGGGTAACAGCAGAGACACCTCCACAGTGGGGGGCGCGATGCCCCCGACTCCGGGGCCGCAGGTGACTCACGACCTCCTGGACGGACGTCTGCGGTGAGCAGGGCCAGACTGGCAGGCCACGCGGGTCCGGGACCCCACACGGGCCCGGGGCCGGCCTCATGGCCTCCGCACGCGGACACCGGCTGGAGCCAAGCGGCCACAGCTGCGGGAAGAGCCAGGGGCCGTGCAGCTGGCACGCGGCTCAGGCGAACCGGCAGGAGGACGCCTCCTGCAGACGGGCCTGGGCCCGCGGGCTCACAACCGTGCCAGGCGGCCGCGGGGCACGACTGCCGTGCGCCCAGCCGACCCGGTGACATGGTTCCCAGGAACGTTCCTCCCTACAGTAGCCGTCAGGGCTCCGCTCGGTGACTGACTGTGCCCTGCGCCTTGCCCGTCCTGGCCCTCAGCGCCACAGCCTCCGCCCGCCTCCGGACGCCCCTCGCCGGGCTCTGCCCGTCCTGAGCCACCGCCGGCCACACCCGGCCCAGACCGAGTCTGTCCCGTGGCCCCTCCCGCGGCACCCCCACGGCGACAGCCCTCAGCCCCCGGTCCAGGTACACGTGCCATCACCTGCACCTCCCACAAACGGAAACCGGGTCACCACACCGCTGTGCCCAAAACCCTTCGGTCCCACACGGCCAGCGACCAGGGCTCAGCAGGGACAGCGCGGCCTCCCCACCACAGGAGCGGGATGGTCCTGCTCCCTAACTGCACCTCGGGACCCCACTGAACCTCGTGACCAGCTGACAAGCCAGCTCCAGTCACGGTCCGTCAGATTCCAGAAGCCGCGGCCCCGGCGGGCCCCGTGGCCACCAGCCCCTCTTCAGATTTTATCTGCTGCTCCAAGCAATGGCTCTGGCCAAGGGCAGTGACTCTCCGAACTCACGTTTATAATCAAAATGTGTCAGGGTCACTACAATACTTCTGCATAACGAACAAATTTGAGCAACCTCTTAAAATCTATTTTAACTAACTGGACTTAGTTTCTAAACCACATCCTTGGTATTAACAGATCTATTCACATCTCAAGCACGCTTCATTTCATGAAAACGAACTGGGAAAAATGCAGGATCAATCGTGAAATTTTATTTATTTATTTATTTTTGAATTTCAGCTTTATTGAGCTATCCTGGCATATAAAATTGGAAGATGTTTAAAATGTATAACGTGGTGATTTGCTATGTGTCTATTAATTGTTAAATTTTAAACGACACCGCTGGACACAGAGTGCAGGGTAGAGAGGGAGGCTGGACGCGGTCACGTGCTTACTGAAGCCAAAGCCCACACCCTTTCTCCCATGCTTATTTAAACATGGACACTTAGTTAAAATGATAAAGTAGAAAATTAACAATCTAATCACTCAGATTCTCTTTGTAAACACCATGAGTTCAGGAGCCTCCCACAAACACCAAATACTAGAAGCTCAATAAATAGGTGTTTCGTGAATAATTACAGCTCACTTTACACACATCTGTATGGGGAATTGATTACTCCTTAGCAGCGATTCTGAATGGCTTCTTTCAAACTACATTTCATTCCAATGTGACGTTCACCGTGGTTTCTTACCCACCCCACGCCTTGGCCTGTCCTCTGGGCCGGGCCCTGGGCCGTGCAAACAGGAGGAGAGGCCTGTCTTTGTGGAGCTGGTTCTGCTGAAAAGCACTTTCCCTGAGCCCTGCCTGGGCGGGCCAACTCCCTCCCACGAGCCGAGAGAGGAGTTTCACACCCCTCCGCCCCGCTCCACTCCAGAATACAAACATCCGCTGAGATCTAGAATCCACCTTCGCTGAAAAACGACGTCTAGAAGACAAAAAGAAACTTTAAGAGATGAAGCCGCTTGGTACAGCGCACCTTTCTATCCTCATTTATCAGAGAGACACCGAAGGCTCAATGACGGAGACGACACGGGACCTCCTGTGCTGACCTTTCTCACTACGCGCGTTTGTGGAGCCATCGTGTTGTCCGCCTAAAACTGATACAGTCACATGCCAATTACATCTCAAAATAACGTAGAAACACAACACTGAAAGAAGCGATACTGTGCTTCCTTTCAGAGGATCTCGTGAGATGTCCCACCTCGTCTCTCCCAGTCAGCTGAGTGTTTTTCTGAAGTAGTTTTATCATGCAGACAAAAAACCCCAGACAGCCCTTCCCTGCCCACCTCCTGTGACCACTCCCCCTAAATCTTCTTGATTTAGTTTCTTCAGTGCATTTGCTGCGTCTGAAATTATTACCATTTGTTTAGCTCTTTACTGCTTGTCTTTTCTACCAAAATATGAGCCGGGGGAAGCAAGGGCTCGGCCTACTCCTTGCTGAGTCCTCGGCAGGACAGAAACTCATGTAATCCCAGCAGATAATACACAGCAAGAGCTCCATGAATTAAGTGAATAAGTTAATAAAGGGCCTGACTGAGTTCAGTATTATTACAAACATAAAAAGGTTTTTGAGATCATCTGGTAAAATAAGCGCTGTTCATCAAGTTATTTCTATGAAAAAGTAAACTTGGAGCTCTAAATAAATTATTACAAATAAGCACTGATTCCAACATAATAAACACAGTTGTAAGATATCAAAAGATACTCTGAGTGTGTGTATAATATGTTACTTGGAAATAACGAGACCTAAATTAGGGACATGATTGATGGGAAATAAAAACTGAGATCCAGTATTATACACGAAGGAAAAAACCCTGTTAACAACAGCTATGGAAATTTAAAATGATTTTTCACACACAGTTCTGCTCATAAATTCACAAGGCTTATTATATACAAGGGTGACTAGAAACCACTCGACTACTAACGTAACGTCACGTTTATATAATCCTGCTGCTCTAAAGTGCAAGTTTTAATCTTCTTAAACAAGCAAAAGATTTGTTTAAGCTTCTACACGACAAAATCACACGCGTTCCGACAGATGGTGCCGTGGGAATCCGCAGCGGGGCCTCCCGCAGACACCCCGGGAAGGAGGGAGGCGGGAAGAGAGCCGCGAAAGGACCGGCCGCTCCCGAGCCCGGCTTCTGTCCTCGTGCCTCCACGTTTCCAGCAGAACGGCGTCACCGAGGGTCACCTTGCACGTGCCTCAAACACCAGGCCGGGCGCGTCCACCCAGGAGCCCTGCCCCCGCTCTGCCTCGCCCTCTGTTAAGCCCCGAATCCGAAGGCTCCGCTGCCCCTGGGACGCGGCGGCGGGAGGCCCTTCCCGGCCCTTCCCGGCCCTTCCCGGCAGGCACGGCATGGGCAGGAGGAGGAAGCTCGGGCGGATTCCCACGATTCCGAACCACCAGGCGATTCCCAGGCAGCACACCGTTCCACTCCCTTCCGCCTCTTCACTTCCCGCTGGCGTTACCGGCTCCCGCTGCCCTGCGGCCCAGGCAAAAACTGAAACGACAGTTCAGTGGTTAAGAACGCGGGATCTACAGTTAAAGCAGAGATGGCCCGAATCCTGCCGTCACCACCCCTGGGCTGGCTCTACGACCTTCGTCACTTTCTCGAAGCCTCCGTTTCCACAGCGGTGGCACAGAGGGGTACGCTGGCCCGCTGGGGCTGTCGTCAGAATTAAATGTGAGACGGGGTATGTGAGGGGTGGGCGCAGTGCCTGGCACACGGCAAGCCAAACAAAAAGAGGTCCCGGGCGGCCTGACGCGGCCACGGCCATGGCCACACAGGGACGCGGCCGGTCAGAGGGGCCGGCGGCGGCCACGCTGCACCGATCTGCACGGAGCCCACGTGCGGCGGTTCACACGGCGTGTCATGGCGCTCTGCGCCGTTGTAGTCATTTAATGTAGGCAGGGAAGAACAAATCAAACCACGGCCACTACCGACGACGACAAAACCAGAGAAAACTGTGAAAACGGTTCCACAATCGCGTAACCCACAAAAAGTTTAAAATGCTTAAGGTCGGCTCGTGGCCTCTGCAGCATCTGGGCTGAACGACTTTCCCGCCTCTTCCCACATCTGTGCTCCACACGGCAGCACTTGACTCGCGACACACGCCACGCTGCCGCAGCGCACGCCCGGGCCACACGGCTCCTTCGTCCCGGCGCCGTTCTCGCCCCGCCCGCTGGCACCCACGGATCTCCGGTCCTGTGCCCCCCGCAGAAAGCCACGGATCTCCGGTCCTGTCCCCCCACCCCCCGCAGAAGGCGCCGCGTCCACCTCGGCGTCCCCGGCGCTGCGTGCACGCAGCGCGCTCATGTCACGCTGTCTGATCGTTTCTCCCACCTTCTCCTTCGCCAGGTTCTAAGCTCGGCACCATTCAGGCCGAGGTGTCAGCGGTCAGTGGAACGCACAAAACGTAAGATGAAATGACACAGCACATAGCAATGGCCTTCTCGGGGGCAAGAGAAAAAAATAAGCCTTTGAACTGAAGAAGAATCGCTTAACGTAGCTGGGAATTACTGAACTGTTTCTCCCAGGTATTAGAACGGCACCAGACACCCCAGTTTGGAAACGAGGCGCCTGAGAAGAGGGGTTCCGAGCTCCGGGCAGAGATGGCGCTGCACCGCGAGGCCCCGTTCCCCGCTCCGCCCGCCCCCGGCCCCCCGGCCCCCCGGCGCGGCGGCCGCGCGGACTCACCATCTGGATGGGCTTCTTGTGCAGGTCGCGCTCGGTCACCAGCCTCTCCTGGTCGGTGACGTAGAGGCCCTTCTGCGCCAGCGCCTGGATGACGGCGTCGTGGCCCAGCAGCGGCTTGGCCGCGTCGCTCCTGAGGATGAGGCTCCCGGCGCGGCAGTACAGCTCGGCGGACAGCAGCAGGCGCACGACCGGCGGCTTGATGTGCTCCTGCTCGTACTGGTCCGTGTAGAACGGCTCCCGCAGCTCCTCCGGCACGCTGTCTGCGGGCGGCAAGGGAGGGGCTCACGCCACTTTCACACAAGGGGCGCGGGTCATTTGAAATACTGTTTACATCACGGAACTTAAGATTCCTCCTAAAAACAACCACCGCCCTTGAACGGGAACAGGGGCTTATTGGACCTTGGTGTACGATCTGCGATGAGAGACAGACAGAAATGTCCTTCACAGAAGACGCCATTCCGAGGATGCGCCTCCGAGGGACCACAGAGCAAGCGCGGAGGGCCCAGCGACCCCGGGGGACGCGCCCTCGTGCACTCTCGGACCCGGCGGGCTAGAAGCCCCTCGAAATGGAGCTCAGCAAGACCCCTCACAGCCGAGCAGCCAACCAGGAGATGCGTCGTGACAGCCCCTGCGGGACACGGCACAGCCTTGCCACCTCAGGGCACAAAATCGTTTGTCCAGAGTGGAGAGCCGGTGAGCTGCCCACCTTACTCACCCCTCTGCCTCAAGACCTCGGCTCGTTTCCCCCTGCTGGAGTGACTGGAAGGGGGGATACAGCTATAGTTTTGGGGAGAATTACTCTTAAAGTCCCTTTGAGCACTAGTAAACCACCGGCACCCGCCACCTTCCACTGAGCTCTCCCCATGCGACCCCAAGGAGCCCTCCTGGGCCCCTGCTACATGTGATGGAGACACAGACAAACGGGACGTGAGAAGGGAGCCGCGGTCGCCATCGCCCCTGAAAACTGCCCCCTCCCTCCCCAGCGCCGCCTTTCAGCCCACCCTCAAGGGCTGCCTCGCCTCTGCGGGCCGCGAGTTACACACTGACAAGACGCGCAAGGCACTCCTGGTCTTCTGCCTCTTCTGCCCCGCACCTCTTCTTCCTCCCCAGCCCGTGCTCTTCGTCAAAGCCGGGACGAGAACGAGGTCTGTCCCCAAGGCAAAGGCAGCGTACCCACGTTAGAGGCGAACACGGAGCTGCCCTCGGCCAGTCCCTGGCCTGCCTCCTCCCGGGCAAGTGAGGGTTCCAGGCCGCCGTCCCGCACCGAGTCTGCGAGTCTCCTCAGCGGGCGGCACCGGCACGGGACCGACCCTGCGCAGGCCGGTGACACCAAGTCGGCACTTCAGAAACTTCATGCACGAAGACTTAATAAATTCCTCAGCAGTGCGCACCTCAGAGTTTTTGAAAGCCTATCACTTAAAAAATATTTTCATCGAACATCATTAAAGTAATTATTGCATGCTCACTGTATACACCAGCATGGTTCTGGGGAATTCATTCCAAGAATTAGTAATAATCCCTACCCTCCAGGATCCAAAAATCTACAAAGTAAAGTCTAAAAGGTAAGTTAAGCCGTTCAGAAATTGCGGACAATACAAAGCAACAAATGACCGAACACCAGATGAAAGAAAAGAACGATTCAGCGCTTAGACTTCGGCAGAGGGCGCGTCAACAGTGGACTTCCCCGGGAAGAAAGGCCGCACGAAAGAAGAGGCTTTCTAAACAGAGG
>CM053516.1:660126-700169 GCA_028627145.1 Eidolon dupreanum | reverse complement strand
GGTGCCCCCGCAGGCCACCCACCCCGGCTGACACCCTCCCGCCCCACGCGCAGCCCCGCCCGACTCCGGGGTGGGAATCCCCAACCCCCCCGTGCGCCTCCCCCCCTCCTCCGCGCCTTGGTACGCCCCGGGGGACAGATGTCTTGGGATCTTTAACATTTGGGATGCTGCAAATGCCGAAGTTAAATGGAACCCCTCCGGGGAGGGCGGTCTGCGGGAAGGCTCGCGGGGAGCGACGGCGGCCTGGGCACGCGGGTCCTGCGGCTGCGGGGACGGAGCCGGGCGCGCGGGCGCGGGCGCGCGGCGCCGCAGCTCCGCAGAACAGGTAAGGGGGGACGGCGGATCGGCCCCTGCACCCGCCGTTCTCGGCCTCAGCGGAGGGGGGGGGGGCACAGGGAACGCGGGAACCCACCCGGGGGGTGGGCATCCCGAGTCTCTACCCCGAACGCCTGTGTGCACCGCGGCCACCTTTCTCTCGGGACCCTCCCCGCGCCGTGGCCCCTGCGGCCGGGTTCCGAGAAGCCAGGAGCAGCCAAACAAAAGGAGCAAAGTCCGGGCCGCGGGATGCGGAGGGCGCGGTGGGGGAGGGGAGAGGGTGGAGCGGACAAAGGGGCTTTTAAGGGAAGCCAGAGGTCTGGCTCCAGGGCGCCTTCCGGGCTAGCGGGGTCCCGCGTCCCGGCCACGCCGCCATCGCTCGCTGGGGCGAACACCTTTCCCAGTGGGAAGGGAGGAGAGTGTGGAGGGAACATGGCCAAGGAGCCGTCACCCGCCCCCCTCCGCCTGGAGGGCCCCGGCCCTTTCGCCTCCCGCCGCATGCACGGCGGGCTGGGCGCTGACCCCCGATTGTTAATTCATTCGGTGGAATTCCGGGCGCCCGGGACTGGGCTGCGCCGGGTGCGGGTGGGGGTGGGGACGCGGGACGGGCCCTGGCTTTAAAGAACTCCCGCTCATGGACCGGAGGAATCGCAGACGGAACCTAAAGCAGAGTCGGGGCGCGGGGGGCGCCGGGGCGCGGGAGGCAGCTTTTCCTTAGGGAGCTGCAACCTGGAGAGACGCAGATGTTCTCCGCTTACAGATCAGATTCTGAACTCTAGCGTAATGCGGGGAGACTCCACGTCCTCAGCAGCCGGTGGTCTGGAGTTGGGTCATCCGGCCGCTGACCCCTGGCCTGGCTGATAGTGGGGCGCCGAGCCCCAGATCCCCAGCCAGCCCCTGTAGTGCCCACGTCGCCTTGGCATTTGGAGTCGGACGGCCTGGCACACAGTGAGATCCAGTGGGCCCCGGGGGCTCGGACAGTCGGTTTGCCAGTTCTGCTCCAAACCCCAGGTTCTGCGATTTTTGAGGGAGCAAGGGGCCTCTGAACTCAGAGATGGGGGTTACCAGAAGGTGGGCCTCTCAACCGGGTCCTCATTAAAGCATCTGGAGAGAGTTTAGCCGGCTGGTGAACGTGCATGGGGGGAAACCTACATCTTTATTTTTCACCACCTTTAGCAGAAATTCAGCACTGCCCTTGGCTGTGAGGGCGAGAAGCCGTGGGTCAGCAGAACTCTCAGGTAGCTCCGTATCACACAGCAGTTGTAGCCACCCGGAAACACTGTCCACACTCGTCACTTCCATGAAATTACGGGCTGGGAGATCCCGTTTGCTGCTGATGGAGGAGAACATATGTTACTATTTTTTGTTTGTTTTTAGAACTGTGTTTCAATATAATTGGTTCTCTTAGTGGTTCTCTTCATTTTATTTTATGCATCAAAAAATACGCTGTGAGCTGATTCTAGAAACTTCCATCGTCCCAGACCTGGGGCTGGGGGATGGGCAAGGTGGAGAGAGGGTGTCAGTCTTGACATTGGAAGAATGTGACAAACCTGTAGGATGGCTGTTGTTTTTCCTGGGGCTGGGAGAGGGAAGGGCTGCAGGCCCCTCACTACAGGAGGGACAGTCCCCTGTTGGGGCCCCTCAGCCTCAGCCTGGGGAGGGAAGGGGGTGGTCAGCCTGGCGGACTGGGCTAGCATTGTTTGGAAAGAGGGTGTGTGCAGGAATGTGGAGGTGAGCTGGGTCTGTGTGTAGGGGCGGGTGGGGGGCTCTGTGTGACCTGCTCTGCTCCACGGGAGGTGCTTGGCGGACTGGGGGTGGAGGGTGGGAAGCAATGCAGAGGTGTGTTGAGGTACTGGGGTCCCAGGGAGGGGGCTTTGGTGGGAGGGTCTGAGAGTAGGGAAAAAGAGTAGTGGTGGGGTGCAGTCTGGGAATCAGTCCTCGATCTGCAACATTTGTTTTTCCGCTCCCTGGGGACAGGCAACAGGTGGCCTAAGCCTTGTCCCCCAGTAAAATAGGCTGAATTCCAACAGTGTTTGCTTGAGGGTCAACGGGGTGAGGGAACTAAAGGCCTGATTTTTGTGGGAAACAAATATCATTTTGGTGTCTGGTCCCTCGAGTTGGGGGAGCAGGCTTAGAGGGCCTGGGGCCGGACAGGATTGGGGTTCAGGTCAGCGCTCTGAAGGATGGGTGGAAATCATATACAGGGGAGTGATGACTTCGGTGACCCCCAGGGGGAGGTGTCTGGATAAAAAGCAGGGGCAGTCTGGCCTCCCCATGGGGAGTTGGGGTCACCGCTTTCCTGAAGTTTCTGAGCTGGCCGGGGAGAGACAGGCTCAGGCCTTGGAGTCAGTTTTGGCGTGTGGGAGCATCGGGCACCTAGCCCTGGACGTTTATAAGTTTCTTGCTGGCCCCCCGTGGACAGTGGCCCTTAGCCCTGCTCCCGGAGGGTTTGCGTGCCTCCATTTCCAGAAGGGGAAACTGAGGCACAGGAGGGCACTGGCCATCGGAGGCAGGAGCCGGGCAGGGCAGGGGCAGGGCAGAGAGCACGGGGGCCCCCCACTGCTTGGCCGCGGCACTAGTGGCCCCTGTGGGCCATGAAGGTAGGCCCCCCCTCCCGCTGCCTCCTCGTGGGGTTCCTCCACCGGTACCCCGCTCGCCACTGCCCCCGGAAGTGCAGAGGCCCAAAAGCAGCCGGGGCAGGTTTGTTCAGGGAGGGACTCGCTCACCGGCTCCTCCCTCTGCCTCAAGTCACAACAAGTAACCTGGTTCCTGGGCCAGCAGCCTGGGAGGGACCGGGCCCGGCTCCGGCGGGACCCGCAGTGGACGACAGGAGCCCGAGCGGAGGGAGAGCGCCGGGAGGCTGCCCTGTGGCCTGGGAGACCCCCAGGTGGCGTGCGACGCCCCTCGGCCCCCTGACCTGGGACCAGGGGCTGCTTCCGGGACTCCTGGACTGACGTGCAGAAGCAGGTGAGGGTGGGACAGGGCGGGCGGGTCCTGGGGGCCGGGGTCACAGGCTGGCCTGTCCGGCTCCGCCACCCCCTCCTCGGGTGAGGGCCCAGGGTGAGGGGTGCTAGTGGCCCAGACGAGCAGCCTGTCAGCGTACTTCTGAGGGGGAGGGGGCCTGAAGGCCAGGACCTGGCCGGGGGGCACATTTGTCACGGGAGGACCCCCGTGGTCGGCCTGTGGGAGGTGCCCTGGGCTTCCTCCCCACCCCCCCCCCACGGCCCTTGTTCCCTCCTCTGCCTTTTTCTGGGGACATTGTTCAGTTGGGCCGACTGGTCCCCAGGGCCCAGGACCAGGGCTGAGGACCGGAAGGCCGGGGGTGGGGGGTTCCCCAATTGGCTTTACTGAAAAGCAGTGCCTGGAGCACCTTGGCGGGAGACTCATGCCCACCTGAGTGCAGGTGGGCTCGGGGCGGGGCCCCCACTGTGTGGGGGACAGCCGGGCAGGGCACGAGGGGGACTGCCGTGCGGCTGCGTCTGACAGTGTCCGGATCCAGGCCGGGGGCTGGAAGGGGCTTCAGCCTCGTGACCAGTGTCCCGGTGAGGAGGGGAGACCCAGCCGGGCGAGGGGAGAGTCTGGTCTGGGGCCCTCCTGCAGGGGGCCGCAGGGCCTGCGCTCAGGGCTCACTCGGAGCAGCGCGTTCGCTCCTCTGGGCCCCCCCCACCCCTGAGCCTTGACCTGTCAAGGGGTGTCCGCCCAGCCCCCCCCCCAGTCCCTGGAGCTGCCTGTCAGGTTAATAATTAATTAGCAAGTGTGACTAATTAACAGCTCCTACCCACATTACCCCCTCTTGCCCCCAGCTAGCCGGGACCGCCGGCTTGTGAGCTCTGGCAGGGCCTGGCCCGGGCCTCGCGCAGGGTCAGAGGCTGCGAGGTGGGTGTTAAGAAAGCGGGCGACCGGCCGCTCCCCTGTCCTCTGCCCTGTTCTCATCCCCAGGAGGACGAGGGGCTGGAGGGTGGACGGGACAGAGCCGACGCGCCCCCAGTGTTCCCGGACGTGTGGCTAGTGTTTTGGGCAGCTTTGCAAAGGCGCCACGTACATTCTCTTCCAAGCCTGCCGCCCCCTTGGGCGTCCTCGGGGAGCTGAAACCCCCAAGGGCAGGCCCGAGCCTCGCCTGACTGTTGCCGCCGGCGCCTGGCGCTGTCCACGGGTCGAGCGAAGCTCGGCTCTGCTGCCCCGTCCGCCCCTGCGGGCTGCGTTGCTGGCGGGGGCCGGCGCGCCCCGCCTCTGCTCTGCTTCGTACGCCCCTTTCCCAAGGCCACTTTTCTCCCCAGAGGCTGACGAGCGGTGGCGCCCACCCCGCACCCAGCACCCCGCCGCCCCCACCCCGGGGGCCGTGCCCTTGGGAGGCAGGATAAGCTCCAGACAGAAACTGGGGAGCACTGGCCTGTTGCTCAGGGGCTGACTCAGGGAGGGGGTGGCTGGGCTCGCCTCCCAGACCGCCCGGCCCGCCCGCCCCGCCCCGCCCCGCCGCAGCCGCGGCCGGGCCGCCAGGGGTGTGGGCTCGCCGAGGAGAGGGGGCGGCCAGCAGGTGCTGTTTTGGTGTGGGTGCCGGCTGGGCCAGCACAGCTGGGACTGTGCCTGAGCCACCGCAGTGTCCCCAAGCCCCAGGGAGCAGAGCAGCAGTGATGCCCTTCCTGTCTCCAGCAGCTTCTGCTCTGGTCGCCCAGCAACCCTGACGCCCCTGGGGCCCCCCCCCGTGGGGCGTAGGGGATCCAGGCCGACTCCCCCTCGAGGGGTCTCCTAGTCGTGGTTAGTGGCTCGGGTGGTGGTTCTGGGCTTTGAGACGGCTCTCCGGCCCCTGCCTTGCAGACCACTGGCCTGCAGAGCCGGGCGCCGTGAGGGCCCCAGACCAAGGCCTCGGCTGAGTGCCCAGTGTCCAGCCGCTCCCGGAGGTGCCCTCACTGCGGTGGCAGGGTGGGCCTCGTGCCTGCTGGGTCCTCCGGCCGAGAACAGTCAGCCCTATGGGGACGGCCGTACCTGGGAGGACATTGCCCACTTCCTGCTTCCCTTTGCCCCACCCATCCTTGTTCCCGCCCTTTTACTCTTCCTTACTGACCCTGTCCCCAGGGCTGGTGGTTCCTGTGCCGACGCTGCCGTGGACCCCCTAGGGGGAGGAGGTGGCAGGGGGCTCAGTGGCCCAGGGAGCCTGTTGGGAACAGGTGTGCCCGTGGGGCCCACACAGCCAACCTTCCCTCTGCGTCCGGCTAGTGCCGAGAACCCCACCTGCCCCAGACACGGCCCCACCCCACACCCTCCAGCGTCTGCCTCCTAGCGCTGTTTGGACCCGGGGGTTTACGCACAGATTTTCTTTATTATCTCCTAAAAGCTGGGGAAACTCCAAGCCACCTGTGAGACCTGGCCCAGGCTGGAAACAGTGTCACCTCCCCCGGCTCTGTGTCCCCTCCTCCCGGAAACCCGCCATGGAGAGCAAGGATGAGGTCAGCAGCACCGACAGCGGCGTCATCCTGCAGTCTGGTGAGTGGCTTGGGGCGTCCCCCAGCCCTGGATCCCTGAGCCCCAGCCCCAGGCGCCCCAGGACCGGAGGGTCGGGGGTTCTGTGCGGGTGGGGGGGGGTAGATGCTGGAAGGGCCGGAGAGCCCTCCTCCCCGGGGGTGGGGCCGGGAGCTCGGTATCTTCGGTTTTAGCTTGATAATCACGGCGTTGAAACACCCCACCTGGCTCGTGTGAATGTCTTGCCTCTGGCTGGCGAGAGCTTGTGGGCCTGAGCTGACCACGTCCTGACAGAGGACAGGAGGAGAGGCGTGTGTGTGTGTGCACGTGTGTGAGTGTGTGTGCGTGTGCATGTGAACGTGTGCGCGTGTGTGCGTGCGTGCACGTGTGGGGAGCGCTCCCCGAGGCGTCTGACACGGGCGCCCTCCGCCCCAGGTCCTGACAGCCCGCTGTCCCCGCTGAAGGAGCTGAGGGAGCTGAGGGAGCTGACCCACGCGGTGCGCAGGCAGCAGAGGGCCCTGGAGGGGCGGCTGGAGGCCTGCGTGGGGGAGCTGAAGGCCCTCTGCCTGCGGGAGGCGGTAAGCCCGCCCCGGTCTGCACCCCGCACCCGGGCTTCGTCTGTGGAGCCGTGTTTTGGGAGGCGGGGCTGTGGGAAGGGAGAGCTTTGGAAAGCAGGTGGGGGTACGGTGCCCGGTGCCCCTGCTGAGGGCACAAGTGGCCCGGGAGCAAGGGCTGGAAGGCTACAGGTGGAGGTGCAGGTGCGTGAGGCTGGCCAGGGCCAGGGTCGAGCCCCGGAGCCGAGCGGAGGAGGCTGAAAGGGGAGGGGCAGGGGCGCAGAGGGGGCCTTGAAGGTGCCAGCGAGACCGCCCCGGTGACAGGGTGCAGTGGAGGGTGGGCGGGGCCAGGCCTGGGGACAGGCTCCCCTTGGCCGGCCACAAGCCGGGCGAGCGGAGAGGGGCCTGGCCTAAGCTTCCTCCCTCCACAGGAGCTGACGGGTGTCTTGCCGGCCGAGTATCCCCTCAAACCAGGGGAGAAGGCCCCCAAGGTCCGCCGCAGGGTTGGAGCCGCCTACAGGCTGGATGAGCAGACCTTGTCCAGAGAGGTGAGGAACCTCGGTCCCCAAAGGTGGCCCCTGAGCCAGGCCTCCGTGGGTGCTGGGCCGCGTGCATGCCCCCCGTCACCCCCAGTCAGGGCGCGTCGCTCTGAGTGGACGAGGGCCACCCACTAAGGTGTGGCCCAGGGGGCCACACGGAAGCAGAGAGCCAGGAGCTCGAGGGAGGACGCTGGTGTGGTCCTCAGTGGGCAGAGATCACTAGGAGCCCAGCAGCTGGCCGAGAGGTGGTGGCTGCTTCGGCAGGTTGCTCTGGCCCCTGGAGCTGTCCTTGTCCTCGGCTGGGGACGGAGGAGCAGGGATGGCGCAGGTCCTGCCAGGAGCCCCCGCCCTGTGTCGGGAGCGGAGCAGTTTCCCCTGCCCGGCCCTGTGGGGTCAGCAGGGAAAGTGTCCCGCCTGGTCCCCGCCCCGCTCGGCTCAGCGGGCGGGAGGCCCTTGTGCCAGCTGTCCCGGCCCACAGCTCTGCTCGCGGCACCTCCCGACACGCCACCCTCTGCCCCGCGAGGGCAGCTTAGGGCAGGATCCCCGAGCCCCCTGCCTCCCACGCCCATGCCTCACCCCCCCCCCACAGGACCCCCTGAGCAGCCTGGAGCGCGAGCTGGCCCTGCAGCTGCAGATCGCGGAGGCGGCGAGGCGCCTGAGCCGTGAGGGACAGCGCGGCCGCCAGGCGCGCCGGCAGCGGAAGCTCGCGCTGCTGCAGGAGGAGAGGAAGCTGCAGGAGCTGGCGCGCTGCCTGGGCGAGCGCCGGCGCCACAGCGGGCCGCCCCCGGCCACGCCCGCCGCGGGCCCAGGTGAGTCCGTGCCGGTGACCCCCCCACCCCCGGCCGCCGGGCCCAGGTGAGTCCGTGCCGGCGGCCCCCCTCCGCCCCCGCCGAGGTGAGACCATGCCAGGGACCCCCCCACTCCCGGCCACGCCCGCCCCGGGCCCAGGTGAGTCCGTGCTGGGCCACGGACCCCGTGAGCCCGTCGGGGTGCTGGGTGGCAGCCGCTGCCCCTGCCTTTGGCCAGCCCCGCCCACGCGCGCCAGCTGCGTCCAGTGTTCCAGACTCCCCCGCCCTCCGTACCGCCCCCCGCGCCCACAAGCCCCGCCGGGGCCGTCTCCTTCTATTCCAAGGGCTCCTCCCCTGGAGATGCGTATCTGGTCAGTCGGAGTAGCCCCAGGCCTTGCGTGCGGCTGGGATGTGCTGTCCCCTGGCCTGAGGGGAGGGGACTTCACGCTACTCTCTGAATGGTCCCCGGGCCGGGTTACCTGTGGGCCGTTTCAGTTGAGACCGAGCCTCACCAGCGCCCCGCCTCACAGCCCTTGAGTGTCTAGAACCCCCTGGTCGGGCGGAGCCCTCTGCTTCCCCTTCTCCCGTCCTGGTCCCCAGCCCTGCGGGCATGTGGGCACCTGGCGGTGGCCTGCGCCCGGGGCCAGCCATCCGTACGTCCCAGCTTCGGCTTCTCGCCTGGGTCACCTCCCACATGTGGTCTGAGCCCTGAGGTGTGAGTGACCCTTTGTCCTTCCCAGACACAAAACCAGCCTGTCAAGTCAGACCTGCAGCCCCCCTTCCAAGGGTGCCTGCCCTTGGCTGGCCCCTCCCCCAAGCTTCCTGGGGGTCGCAGACCTCCTGGCTGCTGTGGGGGTGGAGGGGGTGTGGGGGGCTGAAGGGGGTGTCGGGGCCCTGGGGCAGAGCTGGATTCCAGGCCTGGGCTGGGCTGGGATGATTGTCCCATTGTCCGAGCTCCCACCCCCTCAGGCTCCGACCCTGGCTCTTGGCTGAGGCCACTCTCTGCCCCCACCGTCTGTAGTGCTTCCTGGCCGCGGGCCTTGGGCGGGCAGTTATCACAGTGCAGGACTCAGGAATGTGTGCAGCCACATGTACCTCGGGTTTGGGGTAGAAAGGGTGTGACCAGACACCTCCCAGGTCACATCCAGCAGCCAGGAGTCGGGGAGAAGGGAGGGGGCTGACCCAGTATACTGGAGACGGGGTGACCCAGGCCCAGACTTCTCTCTGGCATGGCTGCATGACAGCACTGCGGGTCCCCAAACTCCCTCTGCTCTCCAGGGGCCCCCGGGGCTGGGTGGGGGCAGGTGGCCCAGGCCAGAGCGTCCCTCGGGAAGCCCGGGGTCTGGCTGGCAGACCGCAGCGCTGACCCTCGCACCTCTGCAGAGGCGGCGGCTCCTGCCGGGGGCTCCGGCCTGAGAGACGCTGAGCTGCTCGTTTAGGAAGAGCTGGGTGATGGGCGTGGGTGTCCTTCCCAGACCATGCGGGCTCCCCGTGCCCGTGGCTTCCCCCCTCACCTCTGTCTCGTCTCTCCTTGGCGTGCCCAGAGGTCAGTGTCTGCTGACACGGAAGCCAACACGCACGGCTCAGACCCCCGCTGCCGCGACAGGACAGCGAGGCCCCACCATTTCTTCAACCGGACATTTGCAAAAAATAAGAATCCTTCTTCCCCAGGGTCTTGTGAGATCAGAGGCAGAGGACCTGGACCCCAAAGCAAAAGCCAGTGTGAGCTGAGCGGAGCGAGGTGGGGGGCCCAGCAGGGTTTAAGATCTGCTCTGTGTGACACTTTTATTTCTTGCAAGCTGTGGGGCAAAGGTCAAAAACTTCTCTAAAGGTCCAGGTAGTAAACATTCCAGACTTTGTGGGCCTGTACTCTCTGCCCTGGCTACTGACCTCTGCCCTGGGAGCAAAGGCAGCTAGATGTTATGTAAACAAATCCGTAGCCATGTTGTTTCAATAAAACTTTATTTATCAAAACAGCCAGTTAACCAGATTTGGCCCCCCAGCCTGTGGTTTGCCCATCTCTGTTGTAAAGGACTTTAAGATGGCTGGAATTATTTACTTTTAGAGTTTTCTGGGTGCTGACCGGCGTGTTAGAGGCCAGCTAGCAGGAGAGCTGAGTGGTTAAGATAAGAGGTTGAGCTCACAGGTGCATAGGAGCCAGACCGTCTGGGTGTGACTCTCAGTCACCTGCCCTTTGGCAGATCGACCTAAGTCATGCTTCCCAGCTCCTCCAAGCCTCAGTTTCCTCCGCAGTACACGGAGAGGACAACGGTATCTGCCTTCTAGGGTTGTTGGGAGAAGCACATGAATTAATAAATATGAAGCACTTAGACAGTGATAGGCACAGTAGACATATTAGCAGTTGTTTGTTTTTCCTCCTCCTCGTTCTCAGATATAGTCGGAGGCGCTTCGTGAGTTCCATCCAGGTCATGGTAGGCAGATCCTCAGTACCTGAAGTCTTCGGCTCGAAGGCAGTGGCCCAAATCGGTCCCCTCTGCTTTCCCGGGGCCCGGCTCCGGCGGCAACCTGCAGGAACACCACATTCCGTGTCCTCCAGGGGACTGGCCATGTGACTAGTCGAAGAACCTTCCTTATCCGACTGTAGACCCACAACCCCACAACCCCACCACCCAGACATGCATGCGCACGGCTGCTGCTGCTCGTGGTGTGGGGATTCTCGGATTGGGGGCTGTGGGACAGTTAGCAAAGTTCTTCGTCCCACGGGCCGACCTCATCGGCGCTTTACCTCTGCCTCCCCCACCAGGAAACCCTGCCGCAGGGAGCCTGGCTTTCGTTTGACAGGTGGGGAAACTGAGGCCCTGGGCGTTGGGAAGGCTTACTCACGGTTGCAAAGTTAATGGCAGAGCCAGGACTAAGATCAGGTTTCCTGTCGTCTAACTCCTAACTTCTGATTTTTCTTCTACTTCCAAGTAGCAAATTCGCACCCATGCGGTGTCTGACACGCAGGTGATGTCTCCTGAGGCGGGGTCGGAGCGGCAGGTCCAGCCTGGGCCGCTCTGGGCCGCGGGCTTCCCGTGCCCACGGGTTCATCTCCTCACCTCTGTCTCCTGTCTCCCCTTGGCTTTTCCAGAGCTCAGTGCCTCTGACGACAGCTCCCTGTCGGACGGGCCACTCCGGGAGGAAGGTGAGGCGCGTCTTGGGGACAATAGTCAGGGCTGGGCTCCGTCGGCCCTGGGTCTCAGGCAGAGCTCGGGGGCGCGTGGGCTCGAGGAGGCGGGCTGCCACTCCCGCTGGGTGCTGGTTCCTCTGGGCCCTGCACATGCTCACCGAGTGGGGGTGGCCGGCCCTTCCCATGCGAGTCACTCAGCCCTTTGGACAGGGCAGGGCAGGGAGAGTTGCAGCCGGGACCCAGGCGTCCTGGGGCTTTATTTCAGTATGCACCTGTCGAAGCCAGAGGGCTGTCTGTTTGGCCACAGCCGCTCGCCTTTTGGAGAGGAGGGTGGCAGGACACGAGTCTGTAGATCAAGAACCCTGTTTGCAAACCCTAAGGATGCCGGGGGAAGGTGACCGAGCAGGTGTGCCGTCCTGCCCAGGGGAGTGCCCAGGCTAGCAAGGAAGTGGCACACCTGGGCACGGCGAAAACAGGAAAAGTAGGTCAGCAGAGGGTTTGCTGCAGATGACACCGGGAGCAAGGGGTAGCAGCGGAGGCATGTGAGCCAGGGAGCCAGTCCAGTGAGGCTTCCTGGAGGAGGCGGGTGAAGGACGGCCGCGAGGGAACCCTTTGCGAGCATCTGGGGGGAGTGCAGCTGGACGGCAGCCATGGCGGGGGAGAGCCGCACGGCCGGCTCCCCAGCCACTGCCCTCTCCACTCCTGCAGGGGCAGCCCCAGTTCCAGAGGCTCCCCCCGAGCCGCCCCCGGCCCCGCCCCAGAGCCTCGAGGGGCTGCAGCCAGATGGACCCGAGACGGCGGGCCTGGACCGCGCCCCCATCCAGAACAGCCCCTGGCGGGAGACCAGCCTGGACCACCCCTACGAGAAGCCGAGGAAGTCTTCCGAGCCCAGCAGCGAGTCCAGGTGAGGGCAGGGAGGGTGTGGCGGGGCCCGGCCGGAGGCGGCCGTTCTGCCCAGCTGTGTGCTTGCTGGTGGCAGCTTGGGGCCCCTTGCCAGCACCCCCTTCGTCTGCAAACGTGCACCTCCTGCCGCTGACCTGCCTGCACCCCTCCACAGCAGCCCGGCCACCCCGCCACAGGACCCGCCCAGCGCCCCCAGCCCGCGGCTGCCGGAGCCCGCGCCCCACCAAGGAGTCCCCGTCCACAGCGCTCCCGGCCAGTGGCAGGGCCGCACCAGCGCCCCCCCCACCCCCGAGGTGCGGGGCAGGAGGGGCCAGTCTCTGAGGTAACACGCGGGCCACCCCCGAGACGCAGGGGCTGGGGGCCCACCGTGGGAGCCTACGGTGGAGGGTGGTGGCGCAGCCGTGGGCCAGTCCGCCCCAGCCGCCCACGAAGCCGGGCCCCCCTCCCCCGCGGGCCCCCACGTGTCCGTCCACGCAGGCGCCCCGTGCCGGGGGCTCCGGGCAGATGCAGAGTGCCAGGCCGGCCGCTCTCTGTCCCCAGAGCCCCCGTGTGTGGGCGGGAGCCTCAGCAGTTGTCTGAGACTGCGGGTCGCCGACCACGTCCGTGGATTCTCGTTCGCGGTCGTTTTATGTCCTGAGAAGTCGCCACAAACACTGAATTCGCGACGACGCCCGTCGCTCCCGGGGACGCAGCATAGGGCCCTTGCGAGCTTCCGCTCATAATGTGTTTGTCGGCCGAGCGGCACGTGACCCATGGGACGTGGCTTTCTGGGTAAAGTTGCCGTATTTCGGTGACGTTGAGCTCGTGCCCGGATGGGGCTCGTCCAGGACTTTTCGCACGAGGCCCACCCCGTTCTCCTGCTCCCTGCAGATGCGGGCGCTGAGAGCCGACGGCTGCGTCTCTCCGCCCGGCCGGCGGTGTCAGCGACACCGCACCACGCCTCGGCCTGGACCCCAGGGCCGGGGGGGGCGGTCCCCCGTCAGACTGAGTTTGCTTGTGAGGCAGCGCGAGGTGGGGTGCCGGGACGATGGCTCTCAAGTGGCGAATGGGTTTCAGGTTTCACGCACCGTCTGGCCCTTTTGCAGACAGGGCTTCTGCACGTTAGTAAACGCCGCGGGGTGGGCCTGGTGTATCGGCAGAGTCGAGGCTGGATCCCGGCCCCAGCGGGCCGGGGCCGGCGCCTCTGGGGGAGGCCCCCCCGATGGGCTGCCCGCGAGGCTGTCAGCACTGCCGTGACCCCGTCGCGGACGGGTGGCTGGCGGGACGGGAGTGACCGTCTCGCGGTTGTGGAGGCCGGTAGTCCAAGGTCAGGGGCCGGTTTCTCCTGAGGCTCCGTCCTCGGACTGGGACCGCGGCGTCCTCGCTCTCACGTGGCCATGTCGTGTGCCACGCTCCGGTTGGTTACATGGCGGAGTCTGTAGGTGAAACGCCGCTGAGCATAGGGTCCCTCGAATGGCTGAGAATGTGTGACAGCAACGTAGCACGCGGGACATAAGCCGGAAAAGCGGACTGGGGTGAGGGGAGGCGGCGGGTCGCCAGGAAGGGGTCCGTCCCCAGCCCCAGACTCAGGGTGTCTGTCTTCGTCTCCCCCCCCAGGATGGACTCCTTCCGGGCGGGCCCCCGCCGCCGCCCCACGCACTACACGGTGACAGTGCCCAGCTCCTGCTGGACCCCGGCCGGACCCCCACGGCCGCCCCGCACCCCCCTCTCCTGCTCCGAGGACAGCGGCTCGGACGGCTCCAGTGTGTCGCACGCCACCTCTCCGGGCAGCAGCAGCCCCGACGTCTGTGCTCTGCGGCCACTGTCCCTGCCCGTGCCACCGGGGCCTCGCGGGGCCTGGGGCGCGGCCGCGGCCCGCCCAGCGCTGCTGCTGCCGCCCGGGCCCCTGGCGGCCGGGCGCTACGTGCTGGTGGCGGAGGGCCGCCTGCCGCCGGGCGAGGAGCAGGCGCTGGCCCTGCGGCTCCAGCAGCGGCCGCCGCCCGTGCGCCCCCGTGGCCGCCCTGCTCGCTCGCCCTCCCTCAAGGACAGCCCGACGGGCCGCACGTTCTGCCGGGCGGCCGTCACCCAGGAGCTGCAGTCGTGGGTGGAGCGTGCCCACCTGCGTGCCGCCCGCCCCCACTCGCTGGACCGCCAGGGCGCCTTCCGCGTGCACAGCCTGCCCCCCGGCCGGGCCCTGGCGCCCCGGGCACAGGTGAGGTCACCCCCGGGCCTGGCGCCGGGCCCGGCCAGAGGAGAGGCCCCAGGACAGTCCCCAGACACACCCGCCCGCATTCCTCCCTAGCAGCCCAGCCCACGCCGCCCCCCGCTTCCCGACTGGGGGGCCCAGGACAAAGGGTCTCTGCAAAAGTGTTTGCGGAAGCCAGACCCCGGGACTGCCCGTCGGCCAGCGGCCTCCTGGGGCGGCTGCCCCCCTTCCATGCTGTCGAGCTGAAGGGCAGGCGGCCTAGCGGTTAGCCGCCCAGCCCCCCGCAGGCCCAGCTGCGTGTCCCTCCCCCACCCACTGCCCCGCGGGCCGCAGATGGCGTCTGGGCCTGGCAGCACCCTGCCCCCGTCCTGGGCCACACCCTCCAGCCCATGTGCTTCTCCCTTCCCGTGAGCGAGCTTGGACCTGTCCTTGGCCCAGGCCCAGCCTGTCCCGACCTGCCAGATGGGGAGGGTGGCGAGCAGAGCCAGCAGAGGAAAGGGGCGGTCAAGGCGCCTGTCACGCCCCAAGGACCTGGAGTGGGAAGTGGATTCAGGGTGTTCCCGGGGGGACAGCCGGCCCCCTGGAGGCAGGCGCCGGGTGGCCGGGCCGGGGCCCCTGCCGGCCCGCGTCCGCGAGGAACGGGCAGTGGCCAGGCTGCTCAGCACCCCGTCTCCCTGGCCCAGCAGGCCCCCGCCGTGTGTGTGCTCCGGAGATCCCCCGAGGGGGTCCCCGTGCAGATCTTCGTGCCCGAGAACGGCGAGATCGTCAGCCAGGTGTGACCTCGGCCGGCTGCCAGCCGTCGGCGGGCCCTCCCCGGCGGAGCCGCGGCTGAGACCTGCCGTGTCAAGTGCCTTCCGCAGCTCCTCCATCACCAGTCACCACCGCAGGCCGATGGCCCGGAGCCCAGACTTTTTTTTTTTTTTTTTTTTACCAGTTTTTGTTCAGAAGTCCTGGTGCGAAGATTTATATTTCTCAATTGTCTTGAGGATCCCTGTACTACGATAATGCTTTAACCCCAGAGACTGGCCCGCGGGTCCCAGGGCATTGCCTATCCGACGGACAGCATCTGTCCCTTGTGCCAGACCTGTGGTAGGGGACGCACGAGGCGGAGAGCGCCCCATCGGGCCCTCACGTGCTCTGCGTCCGGGGCCGGGAACTTGCCTGTCCCACTGCGGCTGGAGGCCGGCCGCGGCTAACTCGTGCGCCCCGCTTTCCAGCTCCCTGGGTACCGCAGGGGTGCCCGGGCTGGGGAGCCTCCCCCCTCAGAATGTGCTCTGTGATGCACACATCACGTGCAGGTCAGAGGTCAGCGTGTTCTGCTGGAGGGTCGACTTCCTGGCCCCGCTACTTTGCTGACCCCGTAAATCTCATGGGGGGCCCCGGTCACTCTGTGCTCTAGGCTCTGTGGGCTCCCAGCGTCTCCTCCGACCTCCGGGCAGCCCCGCCGGGCAGCGGTCCGTGCCACCGGCTGGAGAACGGCTGGCCGTGCAACCACCTCTGGGCATCGTGAGAACCTGCCACACCCTCACCCATCTCATCTCCGTCCTAAAAACCCGAGCCTGGCAGGCGCTGTGGAGAGGCCCCCCAGTGCGGCCCGCTGTCAGGCGGGGGCGGGCTCACGGCCCCTGCTCCCCTCCCAGCCGGACTCCTGCTCAGAGACCGACCGGGTCAGCGCTTGTCTCTGGCAGACCAGAGAACCCGCTCTGAAGGGCACTAACGAGTCGTCCCAGCTGCCGAGAGTCAAGCGGGCCTGAGCAGCCCGTGCCGAGGCCCCAGGGGGTGCCTGGGTTCCCGTGGGGGCCTTCGCTGTGGGGGTCCCGCTTCCGGAGGCGGCCGCCGGGCCGAGGCCAGTGGGGACCGGGGCTGGGTTCTGATTCTGCCCACCGAGGCCCTTCCCCTCCGAGCTCCCTGGACTCGGACAGCGGCCGGGGATGCAGCTGAACCCTCCAAGCACTCGATGCCTGACCCAAAGGCCCGGTCCTCCCACCGGACAGGGCGGTGTGGCCGAGCGGAGAGCAAGGCGGAGGGGACGCGTCCTGCTGCGGCTGCAGTTCCCGTTGCTCCTGAGCCCCTTCCCCGGCGCTCGGCCATCTCCCCTCCGGTGTCGCCCGGGGCCTGAGCCGGGAGACACCTGTGTGCCCAGCCACACCTGAGCGTCCTTCACGCCGTCCGTTGCTCCCACGTGGTGCCCGGTGCTGTTGCCGGGCCGTGTCCTCGGCTGTGGGCCGGCACCGGAGTGGGTCGTGGTGCCGAATAAAGTGCGTGTGATCAGCTGAGCTGACGGCGAAGGGTGTTTTTTTTTGTGTGTCGGGAAGCTCTGTGCAGCCCACGGGATGCCGCCCGGCGTGGCGGCGTGGCCTGGCCTCTCCGGCCGGTCTGGCCGGGTCGCAGGGAGCAGGTGGGCTGCGTGGGGGAGGGGCCTCGCGGGCTGTCCGCGTCCCTGGCGGAAGGAGGTGCCCGTCCCACCCCCGCCAGGCCCCGGCGGGCTCCGGGGGTCTGCCCCCCAAGGGGAGGGGCTGGCAGCCGCGGCCGGGCTCCCGCCTGGCAGTGGTCAGTGATGAGTGCGTGAGTCGCATCAGAGCCTGCAGGGGCTGCTGCCCGGGGGACGGGGGCTGGAGAGAGGCGGCCCCCTCTGCGAAGCCGCACGGGGGGCCGGGTGCCGGGGCCTCCACAAGGCCTCTCCCCTTCTCTGGGGCCACGGGCGGGCGGAGAGCCCGAGACGTCTCCGGGCCGGCCTGCAGGGGCCGCCCAGGGCCCGGGCGCAGCGCCCCCTGGAGCCTGTCCCCAAGCCTGTCCCCAAGCCTGTCCCCAAGCCGGTGGCTGGGTCTGAGGCGCCAAGCGTCAGGTAGGGTCCCTGCGGGCCTGTACCCCCCCACCCCTGGCAACGAACGGCAGGTGGCTGCGGCCTGCACCCGTCCCGGGGACCCCGGGTGCCCGTGGCTTCGGGGCCTGGCTCTGAGGCCTGCGTGGCCGTTCGGGGTGACGGGCTGGGAACGGACGCGACGCCCAGGGTCCCTGGGGAGGACCTGGCCCTGGTGTGGGACGTCCTCAGTCTGACTCGCCCGACCGTGGGCCCTAGGGGCCTGGCCAAGTGGTCGGGACACTGTGACGAGTTGGGCCACGTGCGGGGAGCCCCTGGGGGCAGACGGAGGCCAGCTCGGGGGAGGGGGACGGAGAGGACATGGGGCCCCCACGCGAGGTGCTTGGAGGGGAGGCTGCCGTCTGGGGCAGAGGGATGGACACCCTGGGCCGGGGGCTTGTCCGCGAGTCTGAAATGGCCCCGCACAGGACGACCGTGAGTGGGAGGCTCGCGGGAAGTCAGGGCGACTCGGGGCCCTTCAGAGGCCGCGACTTCCCACGGGCCGGGCTGGGAGGGACAGGGGAGCCAGGTGGGGCCGGCCCGGGCGGCTCGGCCGCCTCCCTCCCGCGCAGGTGACCAGGGCCTGCCCCCGCTGTCATCCCAGGTGCAGATGAACCCACACCCCGCACAGCCGAAGGCAAACGTCACCTTCGCACAATCCGCTGGCCATGTGTCCTGGAAGCCCAACCTGGCGGGTGAGCGCCTGGCCCCAGGCCCGCCCATGTCGCAGCTCCTGGCGGGGGCCCAGAGGTGGGGCCGCCGCCCGGTCCTCGCTGCCGCTGGCCGTTGACCGGCACGGGTCCGCCCGGCTCTGCCTGGCCCCTTCGCAGCTCTGGCCCCCGCGTCCCTTTTCAGACCCGGCTCCGTGAGGAGCCTGGAGCTGGGTGGGGACCAGGACGTCACCCGGGCTCTGAGTCAGCCGCCAGCCGGGGGGCCAGGGTCCCGAGCTGTCCGAGCTGTCGGGGAGCGTGCCGGGCAGGGTCCTGCCTCAGGGCCTTTGCATCTGCTGCTCCCGCGGCCCAGAACGCCCCCCCGCCCCCCGCAAATATCCACACAGCTGTTCCTCACGCCCTTCAAAACCACGCGGGGTCAGTTAGCGAGACTTTCTCAGACTCCGACCCCCACGTGTGTACCCACGCGAACCCACGCGAACCCACACAAACCCATGTGAACCCACGCGAACCCACACAAACCCACATGAACCCACGCAAACCCACATGAACCCACACAAACCCACGCGAACCCACACAAACCCATGTGAACCCACGCAAACCCACACAAACGCACACAAACCCACACGAACCCACGCAAACCCACACAAACGCACACAAACCCACGCGAACCCACACGAACCCACACGAACCCACGTGAGCAAAGGCCAGAGGACGCCCGGAGCGGAAGAACCATCAGCATCGCTCCTGTCGCCCGTTCATTTGTTCGCCCCTTGACACAGTAACGGAGAGTCAGGGGCGCTGCCTTCTCCCCATTCCACAGACCGGAAACCAAAGCTGAGGGTTTAGCTTTGCTGAGGTCACATACAGGCTGCTTCAGCGAGAGCGGAGCCTTGAACTTGGCGGTTTGATGTCCACCGTCCGCCCCAGGGCGCTCCCGGCGGAGCCCTGGGAGGGGCTGAGCTCCGGCCCGGTGGCCGCGGCTCTCCTGGTCCCAGCGCTGCCACCGCGTCCACTCCTGACGCCCCTCGGGGCGGACGGCTGTCAGCCCCACCCCCAGCCTCCGCGTGGACCCGGAGCCCCTGCCCGGGGACGCTGGCCTGCAGAGCTGCCCAGCCCGGTGACGAGGGCGTTCCCAGGGTGCTTGGGGTTTCAAGTCACGTTCCGGAGCCTCGGGGCCCCCTGGGGAGCACGTGGGCGAGCCGAGGGCATGTCGCGGGCACGGGGTGACCTCGGGTCTCTCTCTTTCCAGTCTTCTACCCTTGGCCACGCCTGGCGTGGAAACTCCTTCTCTAAGTCCCCGTGCGATGGCTTCTGAGGTCCCACTGGGCCACGGGCCTGGAGAAGCCGGCTCTCGGCGCTGGGGCCCCTCCCAGGGACCCCGCGGGTCCCGCCCCCGGGTGCCGAGAGGCTCAGCTTCTCTGCACCATCTGAGCGGGTCGGCCCAGCCCCTCCCACCGGTGCCCCTTTGCAGGCTTGCGGCAGTCAGAGCGAGAAGCCTGCGGGCTCATCCTGGACTTTCTGGAGCAGGGGCATATGGTAAGGGGGTTCTCCGGGGCGTTCTGGGGGCTGGCGAGGAAGTGGGGAGAAGTGACCGCTCGTGCCCCCTGGCTCGGGGGCCGCCTGAACTCAGCCTGTCGGCATCTCACGATCCGGGTGGTCTCAGGTGGCCAGGCCACCCCACAGGTCTTCCTTACAGACCCCGGGCTCCGTCGTCCCCGGAGGGTGATGGGGACACTGGGGGCGCCAGCGCGAGAGGTGGGGGGCACCGTGCTGAGGAAGCCACGGGCGCGTCCAGGCCGGGGGCTCCGCGGTCTGGGCGCGAGGGTCTCGGGCGGCCACGGGCGCGTCCAGGCCGGGGGCTCCGCGGTCTGGGCGCGAGGGTCTCGGGCGGCCCGCGGGAGGCGCTAGGGTGGGCGTGCGTGTCCCGTCCCAGACCCAGCCGGACAAGCAGAAGTTCCTGAGGGCCGTGGAGACCCTGAGTGACGCTGTTCGCGCCCAGGCGAACGGCTCCATGGACGAGTACTTTCCCAAAGCCGTCCTGGCCAAGAAAATCGAGGTGAGGGGGACGCACTTCGACGGAGGTGGCCCCGGGGACGTGGGCGGCGTCTCTCCCAGGGCCGTCCGCGCCCCTCTCTGGCTCTTCCAGACGCTGATCCTCGAAGAGCCCAGCGAGCTCCTGACCAGTAGCGTGCGGCAGCAAGCCATGCTCTGCGTCGTGGCCCTGAGGTCACTCCCGGCTGTCCCCTCGTCCGGGCCCGGGCTCTCCAATGCCCAGACATTTGGGGTGGGAGGGAGGGCGGCTTCTGGGCGGGGGGTGGCAGAGCCAGCGTGCCGGGGTGGTGGGGCGCCCTCCAGCCCCCCGGTTCCACGCCGAAAGCCCGTCGGTGTGGGGAGGGCTTCACAGGAAGCGGCGTCCCGCCCTGGCGAGGAGGCGTGGGGCGCGTCTGGAGGCTCACGTGCCCGGCGTCCTGTGCCCGGGGCCGGCGGCCGAGGAGGCCCTCGCGAAAGCCCCTCCAGAGCGCCCCGTCCCCCCGCACCTCGCGAAAGCCCCTCCAGAGCGCCCCGTCCCCCCGCACCTCGCGAAAGCCCCTCCAGAGCGCCCCGTCCCCCCGCACCTCGCGAAAGCCCCTCCAGAGCGCCCCGTCCCCCCGCAGCCAGGTGGACCCGCCCTTCAGCTTACCCCAGAAGCTGGACCTGGTGAGCGTGGGGGTCGCCCGCGTGTTCGCCCTGCCCCACGCCAGGCCCAGCGTGGACGAGATAGACAGCGCCAGTCTCTATGCCCAGGTGGGCCCGTCGTCGCTTGCAGCTGGGGGCCCCCTGGGGAAGGGGGCGCTGCTCCAGAGGCTGCCCCTCCCCCGCGCTCCCCATCGGACCCCCCTCGTCTGACCCTGCCTGTCTCCCCCGGGAGTGGGCCGCGTCCCTCGCCCAAGTCCTGTCCCCAGGCTCCCGTTTCTCCGGGCGCGTGACAGTCCCATCTTCAGAGCACAGGGTCCGATGACAGAGCTCATAGGCTCTGTGCAGCGACGGGCCGGGGCCCCGGCAGGCCCGCCCGGGTCCCCGTTTCAGGCGGGGAGTCCCTCGTCTACCAAGGACTCCCACCGGGCAGAGTCCCGGGGGGCCACCCGGAGCCCGCACGGCGCTGCTGCCTGCGGTTCGGGTCATCCTGGGCCAGCCCCCGGTGAGGTCCAGGCTGGCCGGCACTGGGCGGGGCAGAGTGTAGCGGCAGAGCAGGACTGGACTGCCCCCCACTCTCCTTCCCCCGAGGAGGGGCCGCGGGGGTGGGGGTGTCGCCGGGAGCCGGCTGGGTCACCGCGGCCGCCCTTCGTCCTGCACCCCACCTCCCCTCACCCGTCAGACGGTCCAGGCCTTCGAGGACATGCTGCAAGCGCTCGTGATGGACGGTCTGGACCCAGACATGGCCATGCTGCAGAAAGTGCTGGAGGTCAGTGGCCGCAGAGGTCAGGGCGCTGGAGCCCTGGGCTGGCGTCGGAGGAAGGAAGGGACACGGGCAGCCGGGGCCCCCGGGGCTCGGCCCGCAGCCTGCGTCACAGACTCCCGCCTGCTGGGCAGCAGGAGCAGCGACCACTCCCCAGCCTACCTGGGGGGTTGCGACCCGTGTGGCTGTGACAGCGTGACCTTGTGTGGTGGGGAGGGTCACGCCGAGGCCGGCCGCCAGGAGCGCTGTGGCCCGCTCGCCTGGGGAGTTGGTGGCTGAGGCCCGGCAGGCGGGAGGCCGCGGGCACCTCGCGTGGAGGTGGCGGCCGAGCGTCTGTCCCCTCCAGATCGTCTTGCCCTGGCTGACCACGTCGGAGAAGCCGCAGGAACTGACCCGGGCCTTGTACACCATCGCCCACATGTTGCGCTTCGTCTGCAATTTCCCGGAGCTGCTGGCGAGTGCTGGGGGAGGGGCGGCCAGCCCCGCGGGCGTCCCCGCCCCCTGGGACCCTGCCCTGGCCGCAGCGTTCCCCCAGCCAGCGAGCCTCAGGGTCTGGCCGGCCCACTCCCCTGGGGGCCGACTGAAAGGGTGCTCCTCCCGTGGAGCGGGCGAGGCGGGGCCCCCCAAGGGCGGATGGTCGGGCGGCGGCGGGGCTGGTGGTGGTGCTGGGGGGAGGCGGCCTCGGGGACGACACGGGGGTGACGTGTACTTCTCCGACAGCACATGGAGGAGTTCTCCATCGTCGGGACTCTCATGGGCACGCTGGGTGTCCTCTGCCTGAACCCCCAGCACGACATCAGTACCGGGGCCACCGAGGGGCTGCATTACCTGTTCACGGTCCTCGTGCTTCACAGGAGTGAGTGGCGGGGGCCGGGCGGCCGCAGCTGCGGGGACACACTGACCGGCCACACCAACGGACAGCGGTGCCCATGTCAGCACAGCAGGGGGCGAGTCCCGGGGGGCGGAGCTTTATCGGGGTGCGTTCCAAGCCCACTGCTGATACAACGTCCCCTTTGAAGAGACCCCGGGGTGCCCAGAGCGAAAGGGGGGCTGGGCTTGCAGCCACCTCTGATGGCACCTGGGGTCCTCCGTGCCGCCCGGCTGCGCCATCCCAACTGCTGGGCGCGGGACCCAGAGAACGAGCGACCTTTCCAGGGAGCAAACGGGGTGACCCCGACCTGGCCTTTGCCCCAGGGCGTTTGCTTGGCTGTGGGGGTGGGGACAGTCCTTGTGCCCTGCCTGGTACCTCGTGCAGGTTCTGAGGGACCCGGCCACCTCCCCGCCACCGTGCCCACATCGGCCTGGTGTGGGGGACCCTCCGGTCTGGGGGGGCCGTGCGGGGGGCCGTGGTCCTTTCCCTCGGAGGCCGAGGCCCTGACCGTCATGTCTGGACAGGACGTGCGAAGCAGAGGACGGAGCTGCTCCTGAAGGACCTGCAGAAGCACTTCCTGGGGGCGTGGTTCACCCACATGCAGGACCTCACGATGGTAACGCTCACTGCCGCCCGTGACGCGGCCCGTGGGGGAGCCGGGGAGAAAGGGCCTGGCCGGGGGACGCCCCAGCATTCGGCCCGCGCCCCTCACCGCACTTGAGCTGATTCACGCCTCAGCTCATTGTCACAGCTTCAAGACGCAGGCACAGTCAGCCTGTCCTCCGCCCACAGACGTCCCTCCATCAGCCTCGCGTGGGCTTTATTCACTCAGCGATGGTCTGTGGCCTGTCCTGGGGCAGTGTCCACAGGCTCGGTCGACCCCAGTCACCCAGCCGGAAGCCCGGGAGGCGTCCCTCGCCTTTCCCTCCTGTCTACACCCAGCTCAGCCCGGCGTCTGTCCACACCGCCCCCCACACAGCTCTGGGGTCCATCACTCTCGCCGGCCCTGCCGCGGCTGCCCGGGTCACTGTCACAGCTTCCTACCGACTGCCCGGTCCCCAGCCCTGTCCCCGCCACACCGTTTTCTGCACTGTGGCCCGAGAATTCTCGCTAAAATACCAGTACCAGCCTGCTCTTCCCCCCGGACTTTGCACCGACTTCCTCCTCATCTTTCGCTGACGGCCAGACTTCACGTAGCCCGAGGGTTTAACTCGCTCAGCCTTCCCGCCTCATCCAGTGTCTGACCCCTTACCCCTGGCCCAGGGCTCCCCAGCAGGACCCCCAGCCAGCCCGGACCCCTCCGCCCCCACGCCTCTGCACAGCCTGTTCCCTCCGCCGAGACGACCCCCGCCCTCCGCTGCGGTCCCCACGCGTGGGGACGCCCTGGCTGCCGGCCCGCAGCCAGTGCCCCACTCTGTCCCCTCGTACCACTTGCTACACCGCACCGCAATCGGTTCCCTGAGGACAAAGGCAGAGGGTGTCCTGTGGGTGGCCCTCCGCAGCCCCAAGCAACAAAGCCAGGCACGAGGCACGGCTGGTGTAGACCGTCGGTCACTCGCTCTAAACCCACCCAACGGCGAAACACTTCCAGCCGCCCACCGCACTGAGCCCCGAGTTCAGAATAAAAACAAACGCCTTTTGCATCGTCCTCTGCGTCGTGTCGTCTGACCGACGTTCCGGCCGGGGACAGCCCGGATGCTGGCCGGAGACTGCCGCGCCCCTGGTGGCTGGTCGGGGGGCCAGGGGCTCTGGCCATCCCAGAGCAGACACGCCTGTCGTTCTTCCGACAGTTCTTCAGGAAGTACCTGAGCCCCGAGGAGCGGGCGGATGTGATCCTGGTGGCCATGGAGGCCATGGCCGCCACCAGCAGGAATGACGGCTCTGCGGCTTCCAAGATGCTGAACGTGATCCTGAAGTCCCCGATGCCAGACATCGGGAAGGTAGCAGTGCCGAGGGGCTTGGTGGTTCAAGGGCAACTGAAGGGCGCTTCCTTTCCGTTCGGTGTGGGATCCCGTTCTGCTCCTGCCTGCTGGCTGGGGAATCGACCCTTAAACTAACCCAGGCAGAAAAGGCTAAGGGAAGCGTCGTTCGCTGCCGTGAGGAAGGCCCTTCCTCTCGGAGACCACCTGGCCCCCGTCTCCAGCGGGAAGGGAAGGGGACGCATGGCAAAGCTGTGGCAGTCGACCGGGGCCAGGCCGGCCTCGTCACCCTCCTGGTTCCAGATGACACGATAGGTCCGTGGTGCCCTCTTCACTCTGGTGGGAGGAGCTACAGCCCGGTCACAGGCACGGACGTCTCTCTCTCTGCTCATGTACACAAACCCACGCCGACGCGGGCAAGGGCGGAGCACAGAGGTGGGACGGCCTCTCAGGAGAACTGAGGCAGCGCAGCTTATCTTTTCTTTTTTAATTTATTTTTCGACTTCGGGTGACATGTTCTGTGAGTCTCGGGCCTGCACCACACGTGGCCCCACACTTCCCGTGGGTGCCTGCTCAGGGGGCTGCTGACGAGCGGGTTGCAGTGTCCAGAGCCCCCCTCTCCACCCTCCCCCCGCCCCCGACCACAGGTGCCTGAGATCGTCCAGTACATCTGCCACAGAACGAGAGGCGTCACCGAGGCCGCGGCCCAGGCCACCATCAGGGATCTCCTCTGCCTGCTGGTACGCACCTACACGGACGAGGTCGTCCTGCTCTTGTTTCAGATACAGGACCAGTCCCTCAGGTAGGCGACCGGCCGAGGCCCCACGGGCAGCCCCGCGGGCTTCGACTCTGCTCACTCTTAAACGTCTCTGCTTCTTAATGTAGGCCGGTCCCCGGCTTATCTGGGGGCGAGACGAACGTAAAAGTTACGTGGGCTTATTGCAAAAATTCGAAAAGCATGTAGAACTTTGAAAAAGCCCTTCCCGCCCTCCCTGCAAAAAAAAAAAAAATTAATCCCAAGAAGACAAACCTCTGCAATCACTCAGTATAATTTTATAATTTGTCTGCTTTTTAAGAAATGAATCATCGGGCTTACACTCTGTGTGCCGATGGCATATCCAGTCTCACTTGACGATTGGTCACAAGGTTTTGTAAACATAATTTGAATGGGTCCTAACGATACTTTGTATGGATACACAATGCTATAATTTCCTCCTCTGAGATTTTTTGTTGTAACATTTGTAAGCAGCCAAACCCACCCTCCTTCCGTGCGGCTCTACGTGTGGCCTCATGGGTGGGGTCCCCGTCTTCGCCGCACCCCTCAGCACACAGTGTGTCCGTCGCACCCCACATTCCCCGCTGCTGCCCTCTGCAGTCGGCTCCTCCTGCAGCCCCCGGCCCCTGGCGACGCCGACCTGCTCTCGCTCGGTCCTGCGGCGTCGCCTCTCCCAGCACGTCGGCTGCCGAGACGCCCTCGGCACAGAGCCTCGCCCCCCACAGCGCCACGCGTGTGGCTGACGCGGGTGCTCGTGCGAGCCAGGCGTGCCTCGCCCCCCACAGCGCCACGCGTGTGGCTGACGCAGGTGCTCGTGCGAGCCAGGCGTTCCTTCCCGTCCGTTGTGGGGCGTGACGCCGCTTGTGCTTGCAGTCACCTCTTGGGTGCTTTCCAATTTGGGGGAATTACAAATAGTGCGGCTACCACCATTTGCACAGAGGTTTCAGTGTAAACGAGGGCTTCCGTTTTCCCCGGGTAAATTCCTAGGGCTGGTGCTGCCGGGCTGTGCGGGGGGGGGAAGGGGGTGCTTGGCTTGGACACTCTCCCACCGTGGCCTTAGCCTACGGCCCTGCCCAGCCTTTGCTCCCATCCTTCCCCGGACTCGGTATCGTCATTTTGAAAACTCCGCTGTTCTAACGAGCGTGCTGTGGCATCTCAGGGCGTTTCGAATCTGCGCGTCCCTAACCTATTTGCAGCTGGTGATGCTGAGCATCGTCTTGTGTTTTTCTTTGCCATCCTTGTGTCCCCTTTGGCCGAGTGTCCAAATCCATTACCTGTTTCTTAATGGGATTATTCATTCTCTTACTGCTGAGTTTTGAGAGTTCTTTATATATTCTGGATGCAGGTCTTTTGTCAGACATGATTTTCAAATGTTTCTCCCATTTTGTGGATTATCTTTTCTTATTCTCTTAAGCGTGTATCTCGCAGAACAGAAGGTTTTAAATCTATGGAGTCCAATTTATCTTTTTTTCCCCGCAGATTGTGTTTAAAGCCACAGATTTTCTCCTAGGTTTTCCTCTGGAAGCTCCATACTTTCATGATTTATGTTCAGGTTCACGACTCATTTCTGTTTTGCTTGATGAGGTGTGAGGCACGGGTCCGGGGTCACCTTGCCGCATGTGGACGTCTGCCTGTTCGGCACCGTTTGTCCAGCAGGCTAGCCTCCCTCCACTGAACCACCTCTGCACATGACCAAAAACCAACAAAGCACATTTGTGTCTCTTTCCTCAGCAGTGAGTGTTGGTAGTTTGTGTATTTTAAGGAATCAGTCCATGTCATCTAAATTATCGCATTGGTGGCCAAGAAATAGGTGACAGTATTCCTTTATCGCCCCCTCTCATTGCTGACCGTGGTCATTCGCGTCTTCTCTCTTTGTCCCTTGGTCAGCCTGGCCGGCAGTGTAACGTTAACGATGTTCCTCAGAACCGGCTTGTATCGCCGGGCCCCCCACTTGGCTTCCTGTCTCCGTTTCACAGATTTCTGCTCCGATGCCGATGGTTTCTTGGTTTGCTTGCTCGGGGTTCGGTGGGGGCTGGACGAGTGGGCCTGGAGCCCCTTCCCCGGGTGACCTGCTGCGGGGTTCTCCTCCGCAGCAGGGTGCGCAGACTCTGGGGGATGCTGGCTTCGGTCCCCAGAGGCTACGAAGGGATCATGGAGAGTCTACAGCAGAGAATGACCTGGCGCCCAGAGCCAGGGGCCCCCGAGCCCAGCGACAGAAGGCAGATCTCGCCTTTGATTGTAAGGCAGGGCGGGGAGGAGCTGTGGGGGGCGGGCCGGGGCTTCCCTCGCACCCTGGGCTCTAGGGCCTCTGCCTTTTCCTATCCTCGCTTGGTTGAACATTCTAGAATCTTGGGGTGGGGTCGGTGGGAGGGTTTCCCAGTTGGCCACGCCTGGTAGGGAGAGAGAGCCAGCTCCGAGTTCTCCGTGGGTGGGCTGAGGTAGACAGACACCCCCAGCCCCTCCTTCGCCGTCGGGGATGGGGACGCAGCAGACCAGCGCCCGACGGCAAGTGCGAGACCTTGACCTCTCGACCTCCTGGGAGTCACCCTGACTGTCCTGGCTCCCACGCAGCCGGCCCCGTTGTGCGGAAGGCTGTCCCGTCGTAGGGCGCGACGCGGCTTGTCCCCGCCGTCACCTCTTGGGTCGCCCCAGCAGCACGGGGTTTTCTGGGCCGGCCCGTCCTGGGAACCCGCGGGCAGGGCCTGGGAGTCGGGGACAAAGGTGGCGCCATCCCCCCCGCCCCGTGCAGGCCACCAGGGCCATCCACGAGCTCCTGCTGGAGTCCCGGCAGCGGATGGAGGTGCAGAGCTCGTTTGCCTCGCTGTTCGTGGCTCTGCTCCTCCGGACCTCGTTCCTGGTGGCCGCGGGGGGCGCAGAGCCCGTCTGGGACCAGCAGCACGGCGCTGAGAGCATGGACCCCATGAGGTACTGGCTGCTGGGCAGACTTGCTAGAGACCAGGGCCACCCGCTGAGCACCACCCTGAATTCAGCCCTGGGCTTCCCAGCGCCCATCCGCCCGCGCCCTGAGCCTGTCCCCCACACCTCCTTTCACTGGTTAACTCCAGCTTGCCAGCCCGAGGTCCATGCCAAGGTGCGTGAGGACAATGGCAGCCTGGACTCCCCGCTGCCCGCCTGCTGGCTTCCTGCGTCACCTCGGAGACGTCACAGCCTCGGGGCCGCGTCCTTAAAGTGCCAGCCTGCACCCCCAGGGGCTGTCCCGCCCCCAGCAGACCCTCGGGGAGGTGGGGGTAGGCAGATGGGTGGCCCGGGGTGGCGACGGCTTCCGCTGTTCTCTGCCCTCCCCAGCTCCACCGTGGACGCGCTGAAGGCCTTGATGCGAAGCGCCGGGTACGGGGACCACGTGTCCCACGTCCAGAAACTCGGGGGCTGGGAGCTGCTCGCCAGTCTCGAGAGACACCACGAGGGCGTGGCTCTGCTGGCCAGGTAAGCCCGCGGCCAGGTAAGCCCGTGGCCAGGTAAGCCCGCGGCCAGGCAAGCCTGTGCCGGCCGCTGGCGGGGGCCGCCCGCCCCAAGCCCTCCGCGCGGCCCAGGCCTGACCCTCGGCGGCGTGCTCCCGCCGGCAGGGCCATGGTCATCAAGAACTGCTGGCACAACCGCCCCGTCTTCAGCCTCATCATCCGGGCCCTCCAGGCGCACGACAGCATGGACCACTTCACGGCCCTCACGTTCGCCACCGAGGTGAGCGGCCGTCGGTGGGGGCGGCGGGTGGAGGCGGTCCCCTGCAAGGCCGCCGTGCCCCTCAGACACCTCCAGGGAAGCCACCGAGGAGAGGGGCCCGACTTCCTGTCTGTCGCTGCCTCACGGAAGGGCTGGGGCACGGGGCATGTGGTCAGTGGCCCGTCCAGTCGCAGGTGTGACTCTGCCTGGTGTGACTCCCCCCTCTCGGGTCCTGGGCAGACCTTAGGGGACAGCACGGCCCTGTCTCCCGCCTCCTCGGCCTTCGTCAGGCTTTTCAAATTCGCCTTCGCTCAGGACCCCTGACTGGCTCAGCGTATTTTAGCCACCTGACAGCGAAAAGTGTAGAAAATTTAGACACCGTGGAAAGGAATTTTAGAAATGATAAAGCCATTAATAATTAGAATAACAGAGGAAACCACGTTTGGGTTTTGGCCTGAAAGGAGGTACGTGTGTGTGTTTACCCACTGGACCCACTCTCTGCGGGTATTCTGTGTTTTACTCTCTTTAAACATCTTAGGTCACCACGCGTTTCCTTGTAAACGTGAATTTTAACGGTGATGCATTACTTCATGACAAAGACGTTCTGTAGTCTGCTGGACACCTTGTTTCTAATTTTACACTCTTCCACGTAACACTGTAACAAACATCTCTGTGTGAAGGCCTTCACCCATGTTCCACTTACTTCCTTGGATATTGAACGTAACGAGTACAGTGTTGGTTAAAAGACATGAATGTCTTCTATGACTTTTGATACTAAGCCAAGTTGCTTTCCAGTAAAATAGACCCAATTTATACTTCGGCATTTGGGCGACTTTCAGGAGTTTTGACTCACCCCAGCTTTAAATAGGCTCCTTTAAAAATGCAGACTGCCTGAATTCTTTTTGTTGTTGTTGTTTGTGGGAGCTGGCTTGCTTTCAAACACAGCCGAGATGGAAGAGAGTACAGGGCTGATATTAGAGTCTAAACAGACGCTGTCCTCACATGGACGGTGTCCCCTGGGTCTCAGGACGTCGCGTCTTGTTGGCGGGTGCCGCTGCCGTGAGCTCGTGTGGGCACGCACGTTGGGATGGGTGGGTGCAGACACGCATTCGGGGCTGTGTAGTGTGGGGGGCCTGGGTGGGAGGCGGGGCCTCAGCTCCTGGGCGCCCAGCACCACCACGCTGCTGTCACCTGGGGAGCTTCGAAGCGGACCTTCGTGGGTGCTGGCCCCAGAGGCTGGGCTCAGCGGCTCAGGGGTGAGGCCCAGGAGGTGGCATTTTCTGCAGACACTCGGTGCTGGTTGTGGGTGGTCCTTGGACCAGCTTTGAGAAGCCGTACGAGGCACAAGCCGGTGGCAGGGGGCCGTCACGGGACGGGTGCCACTCTCCAGCAGTGGCTCTGAACTCCGGCTGCAGATTACACTCCCCTGGGAGCTTGTAAACGCCAAACCGCACTCTGCGGCCTGTCTCCACTCTTGCGGCCAGTCTGGGATGGCCTCCAGGCATCGGCCATTTCCCTTCTCAGGCTCGAAACTGTTTTCTAGAAACACAGCTGGGACGGAAAACCTCAAGCAGTTCCCCCGAGTGCACGACGGCCAGCGAAACAGCGGACCCGACGCGGGCGTCCGCTCCTCCGGCCCCTCTCTGGACCGGGGGCTGAGGGGCAGGCGGGGCAGCGTGCCCGGGAGGCGGGCGGGCCTCCCGCTCCCTGACGGAAGGGCGACCCGCAGGGTCCCAGCTGCGGGACCGGCTAAGAAAGTGGGTCCGGGTGTCCTGCTCTGCCGCAGCCCCCGCCCCGTGGTCGGTTTCCTGTGGGGGGCTCCCCGCCACCACCAGTGGGAATACCGGAAACAGGGTGCGCGTCGTCCTGCTGGGCGCTCAGCAGGGGGCCGGGGCGCTTTCACGCTCCCTGTCACTCTGGGCGTCGGCGATGTTCCCTTTGTGGAGGGTGGAACTGAGGCCCAGGGGGTTTGAGACGCTGCTTGGCTAGTGAGTCAGGTGGGTTTTGCCGGCCGCCGGTCAGAGCGAAGCTCTCTGCCGTGAGGGCCGCGCACAAGGATGCACGAGATGTGCGTGCTGTGGGCGTGCAAAAGCCAGCACACCTCGTTTGTGTCCCAGTAGCTTCTGTCCCCAAATTCTATTTCGGATAACATGTACACACACGGAATTTTTCACAAACATACAAATGAAACCGCGCAGGCTACGTTCTTCCCATCGTAGCCTTTTCTCTCCCGCTCTCATCTTCTCCCTCGTGCTCCCTCGGTCTCGTGTCCTCTCTCTCCATCCCCCGGGGATCCGATGGCTGAGCGACCAGGTGTGTGGCTGCCGCATTTTCCTCCACGTGCAGATGTCGCTGTATCTATATGTCTCCGTATCTATTATCATCCGTCCGTTCGTTCATCCACCCACCACCCCCTCTGAGTGCGTTTCTCACTTTCGCCCCCCCCAAGCTCCCCGAATCGAAGGCGCCCAAGGGAAACCGGCAGAAGGAACGACTGGCCCCTGGCGTGTGAAGCGTGCGGCCGCCGGCTCCTCCGAGCCCTCGCGCGCTTTTCTTCCCCAGCGTGTAGGGACCGCGATCCCACAGCCACGTGGGGGATTGTCGCCTCCCTGCCGGACGCTTCGGTCTTTCTTGGTCTCCTTTGCCAGCTGCTCCAGTGCCCAGATGTGGCAGCCGCCGTGGACAACGCCGCCATCCACGTCCTGGCCAGCTGGTTGCAGAGCGAGGACCCCGTCATGGTGAAGCAGGTGCTGCAGGCGGTGGAGACCTTCGCGAAGCACGGGAACACGGTGAGATGCTGGGGCCGGGGGCGCGCCCGTGACGGCCTTGCCCCTCGGGGCAGGACAGAGGGACACGGAGGGGCCGCATGTCCGTGTGTGGACAGAGCGAAGTCTCGTGAAGCCAGGCCACTGAGGACAGGGGCTGGGGGCTGGAGCCGCCATGGCCCCCTCTCTCCCAGGAGAAGAAAGAGGAGGGTCATTCCGAGACCAGGCCCGGCCAGTGCCAGGATCTCGGACCGTTGGGTCTCCCCAGGGACGAATAGGCCATGCAGAGGGGGCAGCGAGGGGGACCGCCTACGTCTTCTCCTCTCCCTCGTGGGGACAGGCGACACCTGCCCGGACGCCCCTGGGCAGCTCCCTCTGGCTGCCGCCCATTTCCTGGGCCAGGCCGGCCCGGGCTGAGAAGGTGGTCGTGTGTGACCACGGGCGCCCGTCTGCGGCAGGGGCTGAGCCGGCCACACAGCTCCTAGCCCGCGCGGCCCCGTCCTGAGCGCCCGCGGCTCGCTCCTCAGGCCAGGCAGCTCCGCCTCCTCCAGCCCTACGTGCTGAACTGCTGCTACTCCCGGGACAGCACCATCGTCCTGGACACCTTCCTGATGCTGCAGGGCCTCGTGCAGTACCTCACCTGGCAGCGGTCCTCTTCCTTCCTGGTCCAGCTCAGCTTCATGCTCCGGCCCTTCTTCGAGGAGGTGGGCTCCCCCGCGGGCCCCCTGCCCCCCGCATCTGCGGAGTGACGGAGCCGGGCGGCTGGTGCCGAAAGGCCCTTGGCTGTGGTGCCGCTCCCCGGGGGCTGCCGGCTTATGTCCTCTTGACTAGAGATCGGAAAGGGTTTGGAACGGGACAGCTGTGAGCTCACAGCAGATGGTGTGTGGGGGAAGGGAGTGGGCCCAGGGAGCACGTGGCGGGGGGTGGAGCCCTGGTGACGGGGAGGACAGAGGCAGAGATGTCTCCGCGTGTGCGTCTTCGCCCAGGAATCAGAGCGCCTGCGTCTGGCAGCCTTCAAGATCTACGAGGGCATCTTAGCCAAGGTCAAGAGGGGGTTCCTCGCCTTCCCCTTGAAGCACCATATCCTCAACCTGATCGTCCTCCTTGTGCTCCACCTGGAGGACAGGAATGCCGACGTGGCTCAGGTGAGAGGCCGGGCCCGGGGCAGGTCCGTGGGCGGGGCCGTGCCGTGGGCGTCACCTGTCCCTGACCGCGGACAGGTGCGCTAAGAGGCTGGAAGTGGCCGCGGCGCTCACGCCGGGCTCCCGGCTCCCGGCTCTGCCCGCTGCCACCGACCCACACACAGTGCGGTGCCGGGGACGTGGCCCTCACAGGAGGAAGTCCCGCCGCCTGGCGCCGGCGCCTCGTCCTGGCCCCTCAGTGGCCTTCTCTCCGAAACGCTCCTGGCCACGGGATGGAGGCGGGCTCCCAGGGCGGGTGGGGGGCGGAGTGTTCTGGGACGGACGGGCCCAGCGCCGCGCCCAGGGGCCCAGGGAGTGACCCGCAGTGGGAGCAGCTTGAACGGCGCTGGCTGTTCGTGAAGAGGCCCCAGCTCTCCCCGGATCGGGGTGCTTGGCGGGGCGAGGCCTCCAGCGGGCCCACGTGAGGGACGTGCCGAGCAAGCAGCTGACGGGACATTGTCTTTGTGGGGCGGGGTCCAGGGGTCCCCCTCCTGGTGACCTCAGCGGTGACATTCTGAACAGAGCCAACCCCGATCTGGAGGAGTGGCCGCCCCCATTGGGGAACTACGTCTGCAGAGAGGCTGTTTGGGGGGCGGGAGGCGAGCAGGGGACGGTGTCGCTACTCGGTCTCAGCACCGGGGAGGCACCCGGGAGGACCGTGACGCCGCGGTCTGCGACTCCTCGGCAGTGGGAAGTGGGCGCGGGCATCGCCGACCCACCTGGAAGCACCCGCCCTCTGACCCCCGCTCCCGCAGCCCCTCACGCGGAGCCGCTCTGTCCCCCAGGCCTGCCGGCTGACCCTCTGCCACATGGCCTCCGCCCTGGGCTGGTCAGGGCTCAAGGCCACGTTCGCCAAGAAGGACATGTGGATGATCCTCAGGGACCTGGTGAGACGCAGCCCCTCAGCTGGGCCGGGCCGGGGCCTGCCGCCCGGCTCGTCTGCCCGTGGCTGCCGGGCGGGCCTCACCCACAGCGTCTCCCCACAGCTGGAGCAGGAGGCGGGCAAGGCCCTCTGGTTTCTGAGGCAGTGCACGACCCTGTTCAGGAGCCCCCAGGCCCCCATCCGCTATGCGGCTGTGTGGTTTGCAGGTACGGCGCTCCCCATCCCTGGAGCCACTCTGTCCTCGTCCCGGGGACCTTGTCCAGCCAGGGGACCGGGACATGAGGGCCAGGAGGGCGGGGGAGGAGTCTCCAGCTGCTGCTCCCTCCCCTGCGGGTGGCTCCTGGCCAGGTGGGCAGCCCTGCCTCAGCAGAACGGGGGTGACAGGGAGGGGTGTGGGCACTGCTCCGCGGGGAGGCTCAGGGCCTGGTGGGAGCGCCCCACACTGCCCCGAGGAGAAGAGCGGGGGCCGCTCCACCCCGGCCCGATCCGCTCAGGACCGGAGGGGCAAGTCCAGCCCTGTGGCTGGTGGCCACGCCAGTGTCGGACAGGAGACAGACGGAGGGAGGGATGAGGGGTTTGGGGAGAGGCGCGGAGACCCGGTGCAGCCAGCATCTGTCCCCTGGCCCTCTGTGCGGCCACTAGACCCGGTGCAGCCAGCATCTGTCCCCTGGCCCTCTGTGCGGCCACTGCAGCTCCGTGTGCCCCACAGGCCAGATCATCCAAGCCCTGGACGTGGACAACGACAGCGAAACGGAGGAGGCTTATTCGGGTGAGCGGGGGCCGGTCGGCTCGGCCGCGAGCTAGTGTTGGTGGGCGGCTCAGAAACGAGGGGCAAGGCAGGCAGGCTCGGGGGCGCACCCCCGGGAGGAGGAACGAGATCATTCGTCTCTGAGGCGCTTGGCGGGGGCGCTGGCCAGAGCTGTCCTGCCCTGTCACTCGCTGCCACCACTGCCACCGAGCTCCGGACCCACCGCCAGCCGGGACAGTCCCTGCGCACGTACAGGAGGGGCACCAAGCTTGTCTCATGAGAGGGGACAGCGTTCTGAGCCCCCCTGGAGCCCCCGGCAGAACTCGGGTTGTGGTCCCCGTGTCCCCCCCCTTCCTCTCTGGCCTTGCTCAAGCACCATGGCCCTGCCGCCGCGGGTCCCCAAGTGCTGGCCGCAGCTCTCTGGAGCCAGGACGGCGCTCCTAGCTGTTGTCTGGGACGCAGGTGGGCAGAGCCAGGGAGGGGACGGAGCTGGGGACCGGAGGGCTTGGTCGTGGGCGCAGGAAGGGGAGCGGCCGCCCCGCGCCTCCCCTGGCCTGGCGGGTACGGCATCCTGCTCGGGACTGAGCGAGGCGGCCCGAGGAGGCGCTGTCCAGCCGCAGCCTGTTCCTGCACCACCGGCGAGGCCCCTGCGGCCCAGCCCCGTCCCCGTCACCGTGCAAAGCGTGGCCACCTCTGCCTTCCAGCCCTGCAGTCCATGAGGGAAGACCCCGACCCCATGGTCAGCTGCCTCGCCACGCAGACCTGCTACGTCGTGGAGGCCAAGGGGACGCCACTGGCCCAGCCCCCGACCTCCTGTCTCTGCCCTAGGAGACCCTGAGGGCGCTTCCCAGGCTTTTCACGCTTGTTTGCTTGTCACGTTTTCTACGATAAGTAGATGTTACTCTTATAATCTAAGGGAAAGACACGTTCCACATTAAAGGAATGAAAAACAATGTCCCTCAGCCCCGTGCTCCCGCCTCCCCATCCCTGAGCGCCGTGGCGTCTTCAAGACACGGGGTGACCCAGGTTTGGAAAAACCGGCTGTGACAAATGCCCTGGGGCTGTGAGCAGAGGGGAAGGGGACCACTGTCGGGAGTCGGTCTCCGGGCCTCTGTCTCCTGGTCTCACCCACACACCCGCTGTCACTTCCTGCCATCAGCACTGGGCTCTGTCCCGCGGGGCAGGACATCCTCAGAAGCCACCATGCTTCCCGGGGCTGTGAGGCAGCCTGCCCACCGTGTCCCCTCAGCAGCCTGAGGAGCCTCGTACTGGCCCAGGCCTCACTGTCCGAGGACAGGGAGACTCCCAGTCCGCCCGCGGCGACTTCTGCAGACGCACGGACTCCCTGGCCGGACCCCGTCCCCGCCGAGGGTCCAGATAAAGAGCAGGGACGCGTAGGCTTTGTACTTGGAAAGCAAAGCAGAGAGAGACCCAGGGTCATCTTCACGACACGATCAGATGGCTGGCGATGGCGATGAGAGTTGTTCCTGGGGGTCTCTCTGCCGAGGGGACCGGCCAGGATCCCGGGGGCCAGGGCAGGGATGGGCAGTTACCCGAGGAGCGCGGGATTCTAGAGATTGAGTGACATCGCATGACTGAGCCCTCCCAAACTGCCCGTCGCTCTCCCCACACTAAGTGTGAGTTAAGTACCTGTCCCCACAGGGAGCTGAGGGAATCCAGAGACAATCCGAATGAACTCGGCCCGAAAAAAGGGGCTTATGTCTCAATAAAAGTGCTAGAAAAGCGTTTTCTCAAGTCTGACCAACTAGATGGTCACAGAGCATCAGCGGCACAGTGAGCCCTCCCTGCATCTCACAGTATCTGGGTCATCAGCTCCCGAAAAACTGGTGACAGAAAACATTAGCTACAAGCGTGAGGACTGCTCACTCTCGGAGTCACGATTCTGTGTCTTCGGGGTTATAGGTGGTTTGGTGTCTCTTAGACTGAAAGATACTTTTATGTTAAAAACAATGAGACGAATAGGCAGCGCACAGGGGGTTTTTAGCGGGGAAAAGGGAATGTGAGTTTTTAAAGCCTGAGGAACAATGACCTGGGCACGGACATCAAGGCCAGGCTGCCGCTGTCGTCCTGGCCTCCCTCCTACGTGGTCGGGGAAGGACACACGTCTGGGGTGGGCGCGCGCACACCCGGCCACCAGGCCTGGGCTCCGGTGCCACCTCTGCCCTCACGAGCTGTGGTCCCGGACGTCACCTCCCATCCGACCTCGACTTTTCCCAGTTCAGAGAGCAAGGATGTCACCGCTCACGGGGCAGAGAAGACGCCGCGCCCAGTGTCCGACGGTGCCCGGTGGGCAGCAGGGGCTCCGCCAACGCCCGCGGCCCTCCTCCGGCTGCGGGGCTGCCCCAGGAGGGGGCACGCGGGCCTGCAGGGCCCCACGCAGCCAATGCCGCGGCCGCACTGTGTACGCACCGTCCCCGAGGCCCGTCCCCCCGTCCCCCCGTCCCCAGCCTCCAGGGCCACAGCACCAGACAGTGTCGTTCAGGATTTATTTAGCACAACTTCTCGGAACACACACGTCCGGTCCAGGAACAGGGACGTGCAGCGTGGGGCTTAAATAACTTCCGGACGCTATGTACAGTTGGGGGCAGCGGGCCGGGCCGGACGCGCACCTGTGCTGGCCCCGCAGCGGGGACAGCGTCAGCCCGTGGGACGCTGCCGCCGTGCAGAGATGAGCACTGGACGACCTGGCGGGCGGCCGGCCCGATTCACTGCAGGGGTCCCCTCTGACCCCCGGCTCTTCGAGCGGTGCTTCCCACGTCCATGCAAGGCCCCGGTCCCCGGTCCCCAAGCCTGGGCCAGGAGGCTGCGCCGTGCAGGAGCGGCAAGCAGCGTCCCGGGGGACGGCAGAGGGCAGACGCCGGGGGTTGGGGCCACCCAGTGGGGAGCAGCACAGCGCTCTGGCGGGGGCCGAGCAAGCGGGGTGTGCCTGCACCCAGCCCAGCCCGCATCGGGGAGCCCAGGGGCGGTCTCTGACGGAGAGCCGGGCGCCTCCCCCCAGCCGCCACCTGCGTCCCCACCACTGGCCGGCGTGGGAGTCCCAGCTGTGCCCCCCCCCCCCGGCAGCTGCTCTGTGCTTTCAACGCCGTCCGCCAAAGCCACGCGGGCGGCAGGGCTGGGTGGGGGGGGCTGGGTTGCAGCTGCAGCGCCGGTGGCGGGCGGGGAGGCCACGCCCAGACCCAGGTGTCCCTGCCCAGGGCTGAAGGCGGCACCCTGACCACCACCACGGCTGGCTCGGTGCCGGCCTCACCTCCTGGCCCGTGCTCCTGCCCAGACAACCTCCGCAGGCGACGGGGGCTCTGGCTGCCGGGGGGACCCGTTGCTCAAGTGGAAGCGAACGCGGAACCGGTCAGCACCGGGACGGCGGGGGCAGGACGGCCAAGGCAGCCCCAGGAAGTGGGGCGCGGACACCACCTCCCCACCAAGCGACCTTCAAAGCCCTCGATGGGGACCCAGCCTGGCCTAGCCATGGCCAGATTTGGGGAGTGGGGTCGAGGGGGCACGGCTCATGGCCCCCAGCATCCCGCGGGCTGGCTTGCAGTGCTGCACGGTATTCTTGGGGCACAGAAGCGGAAGTACGACAGTGTGTCCCGGAACTAGGGTGAGCCACGCACGGGCAAGGTCCAACGGGGATCCCCAGCGCGGGAGTGGGCTCAGGCCGCCAGACACCAGCCCGCATTGTGCTCAGACCACCGCCACCTTGTGCTTCCGCCGTAGGGATGTGTGTGCAGGGTGCCAGGGGCCTGCCCCCAGCCGTGCACCCCGGGGTCCCCGCGGGAGTGGCAGAGACACCAGCTCCGGGGCTCCCGGGGGACTTCAAGTGTAGAGTCAGTGATGCCGGCCAGGGCAGCGGAGACGGCTGGCCGTGAGGTAGCTGACCCGCCACAGCAGCAGACAGGCGCGACGCCGAGCACCTCTCGGGGCTGCACGGCCACACGGGAGCAAGGACAGGCCGGCAACTACAGTCCCGGCGCCCAGGGGCGCCCCCCACGGAGCGCAGTCTGTCTCTGCAGGGTGCGAACGCCATGCAGACGGCTTCTTCACAGGTGATGCCTTCCCTTCCGGCAGGGAGAGGGACGGAGGGACGGGCAGGGAGGGGACTCGGGGGAGCTGCCCGGCGCCCTGACCGGCCGGAGGAGGGGTGTCCAGGCTGGAAGGCAGACTGCCCCGCGTCCTCCCGCACATCCGCTCACCCCGACCTCGCTGCTGTGCCCAGCGGGGCCTCTCCCAGCGTGAGCGCTTTCTCAGCCTGGGGCAGCTCGGAGCAGGGTGGGGACAGATGGGGACAGGTGGGCTCAGGCCCCAGCAGGTGCTCTTCCCGTCCACAGCTAAGATGGCCTCCTCCGCCCCGTGCTGCAGACACGTCCCACACTGGGCCAGACAGGGGACGCCCCAGGACAGAAACAGCCACCTTCGGAAGGTCCCAAGTGCTGTGTCCTCTGAACAGACCTGGGCTCCCAGCCACACTCCGAGACCGGGAAACAGCAAGCCAGGTAAACGCCGGCAGGACACGGGCCGAGCGCGGGCGGGGGTCAGGGCAGAGCCCTCCTGCGGCTGGCCCACGGCGGCTCAGCGCGTGCATTTCACGGCCCGCAGGGGCCGAGGCCGCAGCCCGAGGACGAGGACTGCGGCGGTCCCCTCGCCGGCGTCAGAGGCTCAGACAGTCTCCCGGGTGACCGGGACGGGCCGCAGGGCTGGTCCTCGCCGTCCGCCCGTGCGCCGGCAGGCGTGGTCCTCCAGGCTGCCCCCCACGCGGAGCCCCGGGTGGTGGGGGTGGGACCCACAGGGCTACCCCGTGGTGTCACCCAGGGCGGGGTGCCAGGCCAGGCTGCCGGGCGGCAGAGGAAGGCACTGAAGCGTCGGGTGGCCGATGTTGGGGTGCACCAGGGTGGCCCCTGGGGCCAGGGGCGGCGGCCCAGCCGCAGAGCCAGGCTGAGCCGGGGGCGGGCCCGAGGGCCAGTGGGGCAGGTCCCTGTGGGACTCCTGGTCCCCCAGAGCTGAGGGACAGAGCACGGGGAAGAAACTTCAAGTCAGCGTCCAGGAGGCAACAGCAGAAAATAAAAATAAATTAAGTAACTGAAGTGCGTCTGGCCACCCCCCAGGGAGCCTTTCTAGCAGCCTCATCGGAAGGGACGCCAAGAACCGCTGGGGTCACCTGGGAACAGCTGCTGGTGGCCACGGGGCGAGAGGTCAGCTGCAGGCCCGGCTGCCTACACCTGGTTTCCGTGGTTACCTGAGGACTAGCTTTTGGGGCTCAGAGGCAGGTGCAGTGGTCCGGAGGCTGGGCTGGGGGTTGTGGGGACCTCGCCCTCCCTGTAGGGCCCACGCTGGGGTCAAGTGCCCGAGGAGGGGCATGGCCAGGGCAGCGGGAGAGAGACAAGAGGGGGTGCCCTTAGCGTCACAGCTTGAATTTCCCACTCCTGCTGTGTCCTGCAGAGGCGGGGAGAGCCTGGGGGACAGGGGCGGCCTAGCCTGTCAGCGGGTCAGGGAGCAAGGGAAAGCAGAGGTGGACCATGCCCACTGGCCACACCCTCTGTCCCCAGGGCGGCTGGCCCTGTCCTTGCTGTGCTGTCCAGCTGCTGGGGCCGCAGATCTGGGGCCATCCTCTGACCTCGCTCAGGGCGGGCCGCGGGGCAACCGCCGGACGCTCCAGAGCTTCACCGTCAGGTCGCTGGGGAGGACAGAGAGTGATGGTCAGCTCCTGAAGTGGGCCCGCTGGCCACCCCCAGACTCCCCGAACTCCCCAGCGTGGCTGGAGCCCAGGTGTGAGCCCATCGGCCACCCCCAGACTCCTGAGCCCCCCAGCATGGCCGGAGCCCAGGCGCGAGCCTGCCGGCCCTCTCAGACTCCCCAACTCCCCAGCGTGGCCGGATCCCAGGTGCGAGTCTTGCTCGGCACAGGGTGGGCTGCGGGGTGGAGGGGGCTGGGCACAGGGGCTGAGTCTCCAAGGGATGGGCTTCTCGCCACGGTTTGCTGTCTCGCCCAGGCCTGAGGGCGCCCCCTCTGCCTTCTGCGGCCTGGCCCCCCACTTCCGACTGCGTCCCGCTGCCCACGCTCGAAAGGGGGAAGAAGGGGGAGCGGGGAGGAGCCAAACATCGTACCGTGAAGCAGCAGCTCAGATCGCAGAGGAGAGAGAGGGAAAGGAGAGGGGGACAGAGGGGACACAGAGGGGGTCAGGGCAGGGTGGTGGCGCGGCCCTTTATGGCCAGGACCCTGCGAGGAAGGCAAGGGGTGAGTCCAGAGACATAAGTCCACAGCTTCACGCGGCAGTCACTGTGGGGAGAGGCGGACAGGAGCGGGGACGGGAGGGAGGGACGTGGTCGGGAGAGGAGAGAAAAAGAAGAGACCCCTATGAGTAGCTCCC
>CM053516.1:643925-659626 GCA_028627145.1 Eidolon dupreanum | reverse complement strand
GAGGTGGTGCTGGCCGACACCTCGGCCCCCGAGTCCAGCATGGCCGGCTTCAGGCCCACGCGCCCCGCCGCCCGCTCAGACATGGGCTTGGCCAGGCGCCTCAGCGCAGACACCTGGGGGCCGAGGAAAGAGGGGCCCAGTGAGCAGGGTGCCCAGAGCCTGGACGATGCTCAGATTGGGGTGCCGGGCAGGGGAACACAGGGGCTGCTCAGTCCCAGACTAAGGGTCAAGGGGCCCGCGTCTGAACACGGAAGAGGGGACCCCGCCTCGTTTTGAAAGGGAACCTCTCGGGCTCTGACGGGCGTCACCCCAGGGCGGCACCTGTCGGCCCGGGAAGGGAGGGCGGGGCCACGCGGGGGCCCCCCCGGCGCCGGCAGAACCGGGGCGGCTGCGTGGGGAGAGCCTCGCTCACCTCCTGGGTCTTCCTCCTCAGGACCAGCTCCTGCTGCCGCTTCTGGGACTCCAGGGCTCGGATCTGAAACTGTGGGGCGGCGGGGGGGGGCTCAGGGCTGGCTATGGGGGTGCAGCCTGACCAAGTGGGCCCCAAAGTGAGGTTGTGGCGAACCCCTCTGTCCCCCAGGGCGAGTCTCTGGGCCTCCCCTGGACCCGGGGGCTCGGCTAGAAGCTGCTCAGCCCCGGCTCCATTCACTGGTGACCTCGGCAGGTCCCTGGCCCTGGCTGGGGCCACGTCGCCTCTGAGCAGCACAGGCCTGGACCGGGAGCCGGCCGGGGTCTGAGCGCGGCCATGCTGCACCCCCTGCATGACTGTCACCGTGCAGCACAGCGGGAGCCGAGCCACCGGGCGGGGGGCAGCCGGGCCTGGGGGACGCAGGCGTGTGGGGCCCCCACCTCCTGCCGCCGCTGCTCCTTCTTGAGCTGTGCGATCTCTCGGTTCCTCTTGGCCTCCAGCAGCCGCCGTCGCTGCTGCTCCTCACGCATCTGCTTCATCAGGGCCACCTGGACGGGCGGACGGGCGGGTGGGACAGGGCCGGGCAGGTGGCCCGCACCCTGCGGGGAGGGCGGCTCTGAGGACGCTGGCCAGAGGGTCTGGGCGAGGGGTCTGCCCCTGCCCTGGCCACTGGCCGAAAGGAGTGGCCTTACCGCCAGCGCAGCCCTGCAGGGGAGGCCGTGCTGCGGTCTAGCCCTGGACCCCACTGCTCCGAACGTCACAGCCCGCGGCGGCCCACACAAAGCCACAGTCCTGGGTCTGGCCATTCTCAGACCGGACCAGGGTGCTAGAGGCAAGTGATCCAGCCTGGACTCTCTCCTGACAGCCGGGCTGCTGCCGGGGCGGAGGTGGGGGTCTGGGCAGGTCCCGGGCTGGGCTCATAGTGACAACGGTGCTATTGGCATCGTTTATCGAGGCCATGCTCCACGCCAGGCCCTGGCCTCGTGACAATCACACAAGAGGGGCAATGTCACTCCCGTTTTATAAACAAGAAAGTGAGCTCAGGAGGAAAACTGACTTCAAGTCAGCGGCCAAGTAAATACAATTAGTAAAATACTATTATGATGTTATCATATATGGTTTCAGTACCATAGACAGAGGCTGCACGAATGAGAGGCCTCACATACCACAGGTGACCCCGAGCAACGCAGGGGTCAGGGAGCTGACCCCCGGTACAGACGAAAACCCACGTGTAACTTCTGACTCCCCAAAAATGTAACTACTAACTGCCCACAGTTGGTTAACACATATCTTGTGTGTTATGTAAACTATATAGCGTATTCTACAGTAAAGTGAGCTGCACACGAGAAGATGGCATTAAGTTATTAGGAAGAGAAACACGTTTGCAGTATTCACTGAAAACAGCCTATGCGTGAGGGGTCACAGTTCACACCCGTGTCGTTTGAGGTCGTTTGAGGGTCAACGGTCCTCGGTGCACTGGCAGCAGCGAGGGCGCCTCCCACGGGGCAGCGTCGAGCGGGGACCCCTGGAGACCCTCGCCCGCCCCTCTCCTGGGGGAAGGCGGTTTCGCCCTGGACAAGCACCCCAGGACCAGGCCGGGGATGCACCAGGCAGCGCCGTGTGCTGAGATCCACACGGACAGCAGTGGCCGGCCGCGGCGAGCGGCCCCTCGGACGACGCCCTGCGGCCGCCTGGGCCCTACCTTGGCCTTCTTCATCTCGGCCACCTCGGCCTGCAGCTTCTTCAGCTCCCTCTCGTAGCGCGTCTGGTTCCTGAGCAGCCGCGCATGCTCCTTCTGGGCGGCCTGCAGCTTCTGCAGGTCCCGGTGCATCTCCTGCAGCCTCTTCTCGTAGTCGGCCTTGATCTTGTTGGCCTTCTCCTCCGTGTAGCACTCCATGGTGCCTGCGGGCAGTGAGGGAGCGGCAGACATCGGGGCCGTGTCCCCATGGCCCGTGGGCTCCCACGGGAGGGGCGCCGGGCTTGGGTCCTTGCCTCACTGCGTGACCTTGGGGGGCCACACCCTCTCTGCACCCCTTCTGGATTTAAACATCGAGGGGATCAGAGGAGGAGACGTTCAAGCCCCTTCCAGCTCACATTCTATGGACTTTGGGGGGTGTTTTCATCTGAGTTCTCTGAGCCCCCCGGCCACCAGCTTCCTGGGAGGGTCCTGGGGGCCTTTACATTGGCTCGGTTCTGACCTAGAATTGGAGGAGAGGGCTGAGCCAGTGAGACAGGGAAGAGCTGGTGCGGGGAGACAAGGTGACATAGGCCAGAGCAGACCTCTCTGCCTGATGTCTACAGCCATCTCGGACTTCACAAAATCCACGTCACCCCTGCAGCCTGCCCCATCTCAGCCCTCCAGGGGCATCCACGGCTCTCCTCCCTTACGCCCCTCATCCATCAATCAACAAAGCCTGTGTCTGTCTCTTGAAAGTACACCTGGAACCTCTCACCTCTCGCCTCCTCCTGTCCAAGCGTCTTTCGCCAGGACCCTCGCCAGTGTCCTAACTGGTCTCAAGCTGACGGGTTTGCTCCCCGACACAGCGGCCAGAGCAACCTTTCAAAACGCTTTTAAAAGCTGCGTCTCACCCCTCTCTCAAAGGTCCGCCACTTGCTGTGTGCCCAGGGGGCCGGGCAATGTCTTCGCCACGACCGACGTGACCTCCCACTTTGACCTCTCTGTCCCCTTGCTCCGTGCTCGGGCCATCTGGCCCCCTCATTCCACCAACACGGCAGGCACACACCCGCCTCGCGGCCTGGCATCGCCTGTCCCCTCAGCTCGGAATGCCCTCCCCTGCAGTCATTCTGCTCGACTGTCTCATCCCCTTCCCCTGCACGCAAATGCCGCCTTCTCGGGGAAGTCTTCCAGGACTGACTGCAACCCAGGCCCCCCCGCCCTTCCCTGCTGCATGTTCCCATACCGCTGATCACCATCTGGCGTGGTACAGACGCTGCACGTTTACCTTACTCCTGCCTGTCTCCCCACGCGGGCACACGCTCCGTGATCACAGGGGTCTCACCCTCCCTAGCACCTGTAGCATCTGCTCCGTAAGATGCATTTATTCAAAAGATGTTTGCTGAATGAGCGAGTGAGCAAACGAATGAATGAATGGGCTGCAGAGCAGGGTGGGGAGGATAGGAGGTGGGCGGGACCTTTGCAAATAGGTTCAAAGGAAAATGCCCAAGGAACTGAACGGGAGAAAAAAGGCGGAGGAGCGAGCCACACGTTCGTGTGCTGGGGGATATGATTCTGATGTGCAGGATGATACTAAAAACCGTAATCATTAAAAGATGGCAGGGCACCAGGGTTAGACGTGAGAACTCTTTGACTGGGTCACAGGGCACCTTCTAAGGATCAGAAGCCCCATCAGGTAAATCCAGGGAGGAGTGGGGGCCCGTGGATGGGGGGAGCTTCGCAGAGGGGCGGGGCCGGGGAGATGGGGCGGGGCCGGCGGGCAGTGGGCGGGCCCGGCGGGCGGGGGCGGGGCCTCACTCAGGTTCTGCAGCACGCGGTCGCGCTCCAGCTGCGTGTCGCGGATCTTGTTCTGCAGCAGAATCAGCTTCTCCTCGTACTGGTGCTTGAGCGTCTGCAGCCGCCGCTGGCTGTTCTCCAGCTCGTCGATCAGCTTCTGCTTGATCTCGATCTCGCAGGTCAGGTCAGCCAGGTCGGCCTGGAAGTTCACCTCTGTGGGACAGAGACGGGCTGACCCAGCGCCGGGGCGCGGGGCCTGGGCCTTCCCCCCGGTCAGCCTCAGCCAGGCGGTGACCAGAGGCTGGAGGAAACAACAGACCCCGCAGCGGGTAGGTGCCGGCAGATGGCGCCACCCATTTAAAGGGCAGCCCCCGAAATGCGAGGCTGGGTGGGGGTCCGGGTACCCCTCTGAGCCCACCCGGTGCTCCCAGTCCGACTCCCTCCCCCACCCAGGCTGGGACCGTGCACTGTCTCTGAGATCTGAGGACTCGGGGGGCCTGTCGCACTCCAGGGGCGTCGGCTCAGGGTCATCCGGCCCGGGGTCGGGCGGTGACGCGAAGGCCCGCCCCAGCGCAGACGCACGCACCTTTCTCCTCGGGGTCGGAGTCCGAGTCCACCAGGCTCTCCTCGCTGCCCGAGTCCTCGTCCTCATCCTCGCGGCCCTCCTCCTCCTCACAGCCACTCTCGTCTCGATCTTCCTCCTCCTGGGCGCCAAGCGCCATTAGGGGTGGGCGGTGGTCCCTCCCCACGTGGGCGGGGGCACCGCCGCAGGTGTGCCAGAGGGTGGGGCCGGGGCCCCCCTGCCCACCCCCCTCCTGGAAGAGGACCACCCGCTTCCCCCAGAGTCTGTTTGGGATGGGGGGTTTGGCTGAGGGATGAGGTCACCATGGCAACCGGTCAGAGCCACTGGGAGGCCGGCCAGCCCCTCCCCTCCCTGCATTGGGAGGTGAGGGGCCCCGCCCAGCAGGGACACGGACAAGCCGGAGGAGGGGAGGGAGGGAGGCCTGGCCTCACCTCCTCGGCCTCATTGTCCTCATTCTCATCCGTCTCCTCGCCGTTCTCCTGCTGGAGTTTGGCTCTCTTTTTGAAGGCCTCTTTCTCTGGGCTGCCCGGGAGTGAAGGGTAGGCGGGGTTAGGGGCCCGCCCCTGCCGGCGCAGGCGGGCGGGGCGGTGGGAGGGGGAGGGAGGGCCGGTCTGGAGTGTGTGGGACCGACCGGGTTCCTCCAGCCCCCAGCGCAGAACTAAGCCCGGAAGCTGCACCCTCCCTCTCTCTGGGGAGCACCCCGGAGGGAAAGTCGGTGGGCTCCGCCCAGACGGCAGATCCCCAGGTAACCCCGGGCAGCGTCCATTCCCCCGGGGCGAGGGGGCGATGCTAACTCACCTCTTCCTCCGCTGCCTGACCTCCTTCTTCTTGAGCCGCTCCAGGTCCTGCTTGGCCCGGCGGATCACCTCGGAGGCGTCCTCAATGGAGCTGGCCGGGCTGCCCCCGAAGGCCGGCGCGCCCGGACACGCACCCAGCGAGTAGGGGTCCCGCGCCGAGGCCCGCGACAGGCTGCGACGCAGGGACTCGTTCATGGCCTCGCTCTCCAGAAGCTTCGTCCTGCGGGAACAGAGAGGGTGGGCCAGCTGAGTGGGGTCGACCCGCCTGGGCCTGTTTAAGGACTCCACCCCCAGGTGTGCGGGATTCACTCACCGCAGCTCCTCGATCTCCCGGATGTAGCTCTGGATCAGAGTGCCGATGGCCTCATTGCCGTCGCCTGGGCGGATAAAAAAAGGGACCTGTGGCTCTAAACTGGTGGCCTTGCCTCTGTCTGAGCCTCCGACAGGGTCGCGCGCCCCGGCCTTTTCCAAGAGGGCCCCGTGTGGCAGAGTCTCGTTCTGTGCACAGACGTGCACAAGCACTGTGGGTGACAGCGAGACCCCGGGCACAGCCTAACGTCCCTCAACAGGGGACTGTCGCAGCAAATGCCTCATCATCATCGCAGAAGGGACAGGGCAGTTTAAAAGAATTAGGTAGGTTTGTAGGTTTTAATATGGAAGGGTCTCTAAGTGCAAAAGGGAAGTCACAGAACAATACATGTGACCTCGTATAGAAGAGGAACGAGCTGTCTTTTGCACACACACAGATGAGTGTGTAGGAACACACACTCGCAGTGGGAGCAAGCATCCCGGGAAGGTGTGGGGCAGGGTGCACAGAGCTGTCCAGAGGCTCCTGCTAAGAACCAGAGGGAGAGGGGTTTAATCCTTCACTTGATAGACACATGTCAATCAAGGCGATGTATTCATGTATTACTTGTGTCATAAAAACAAGTTCTAAAATTAATTAGAAAAAATGCATGAATGAGTTGGCCCACGAGCCCTCGCCAATATCCTGGATGGGTGGGGTCCAGCCGCTGGTGCTCCGGGCGGGCCTGGGGCTCCCGACTCACCCGCCTTGGCCAGCAGCAGGCTGGCCTCCTGGCTCATGAGGTGCGTGACGCGGTTGTTGATGGCGTCGATGGCCTCCTGCATGGCCTTGACGCGCAGGCGCAGAGCCGCGTTCTCCTTCTGCAGCATGGCGTTCTCCCGGAAGAGGTCGCTGTAGCCCTCGCTGCCGTCCTCCCCAATCACCCTCTTGCCCTGGGAGGAGGGCAGACGGGCAGTCAGGTGCCAGGGCTCCCCGGGAGGGGAAGGGGTGACGTGCTCCTCCCCCTGCTCCCAGTTCCCCCAAACAGCTCCAATGTCCCATGATCGGAAACCCTACATGGCTCCCCATGACAATGGAAAGGTCAACAGTTCATGACCAGCCTTTCTAGGCCTCCCACAGTCTCACCTTGACCCACCTGTCCACAGCTCACCTTAGTATCACCATGAATGCCAACCCAAGGGCCACCCCTGGGGGGCCTGGGCGGTTGGCACAAATGAGAAAGTGTGAATATAAGACAACAGGGAGTGGCGGGGACCGGAGCAAACAGCCACGGAGTCAGACTAAAATGGGTAGTCACTATGTCCCTCCAGCCAACGTGCTGCCCTGCGTTGCCAGATCTTCAACTTTTTAAAGACAGGCTGAAACTCCCTAATTTTTGGAAAGGCTGACAGCTAAATTGAATTCTCTTAAAACCAATGGTGAGTCAAAACCACACCCTGTGTGTCACATGTAGACACAGACCGCCTGCCGGCGACTCCTGCCTTCGTCACGCAAACCTGTCACCTCTGCCAAAGTCCTCGTTCTTCCCACTTGTCGCCGTGCACGTGGCCCGTGCACACCCTACGTGCCTGCTCCACTTCCTTCCGCTGGTACTCATCCGTGCATTCCTCGAACCCCGTGCAAAAGGCCCCTGCTCCACGAGGCACCCCCTGAGTGCCGAGCGAGGCAGGCCAGCTCTCTGCCCGCCTGCCCCCGCACGCCGGACGGCTCCCGTGCTCCCGTCCACCCTTCCTCTTCTGTGAGTCTGCTCCGTCCAAGGCAGCGTGCACAGCCGACGTGAAAGCCCCCGGCAGTGTGCCCTGTGCGTGAGACCCGGGGGACAGAGGCCGGGCGCCGGCTCACCGCCTTGTACTCCATCAGCTCCATCTGCAAGCGTGCGACCTCCGCCCGCAGCGTGCCGATCTGCTGGCTGGCCTTGTCCTGGTTCACCACCACCTTGTTTTTGATGTTGCGGGCCCGGTTGGCGTACTTGAGCGTATTGAGCGTCTCCATGAAGTCCCGGTCGGAGGGGCTCACGCAGGCGACCATGACGGTCTGGCTGAGGTGCAGTGGATGGGTGAAGCAGCGGCTCAGAGCGGGGCTCAGCTCCACCCCTCCCCCACTACCACAGGTTTCCGCTGCAACGACGGCCCCCACAGTGGGCGGCTGGCAGCGCTGGGGACGTGGTGACGTGTCAGCCCCAGAGCGATGGCCCTGCGTGTCCTCATCCCCTCCCCTCGGTCGCCCCCGGGCTCTGTCGCTTCCTTTGGGACCCCCACCCTCCTGTACGAGCCGTACCTGTTGCCGCCCAGGGAATCCTGCAGCAGACGCGTCAGCTTGGAGTCCCTGTAGGGCACGTGTGCCACCTTCTTGCTCTGGTCCCCCAAGGCGCTGATCACGTTGCCCAAGGCCAGCTGAGGCAGACAGACCCAGCACTCAGGACACTCGGGGAAGGACGACACAGTCCCCGAGCTGCCCACACCTGTCCCCTCACGCTCCCCGGGATGGGATGTCCACAGGCGGATGTCAGGACACTGGGGCAAGGGTGAGGGGCAAAGGCCCAACGGTGGTGACACTTGGCTGCCCTGGCCAGCAGCTGGCCAGAGGCCCGAGGAGGACAGGCTGCCGTGGGTCACGGGGCCCTGGAAGGGTCCGGACCGCCCTTTGCTGGCTCGGGCTGCTGGCCGCCACGTGCCTACCAGGCCGCAGTTGATGGAGATGCCCTCCTTGGCCCGCTCGCCGGTGGCCCCCGTCCGCTTCAGCCGCTCCGAGCCGGCCAGGTCCACAAAGTGAAACTTGGCCGTGAGCGTCTCGTACTCCCTGGCGGGAGCCGTGCCCTCAGGGAGCCCAGTCGCCGTGCCATCCACCTGCGGCAGCAGAAGGCGACCTCTGACCCGGGGCCCTGGCCCGCCCGCCGCTGCAGACACTCGGCGCCCCCTCCGCCTGCCCTCCCGAGCCGTCCCCGACGCCGGGCGCCGGGCTGCTCACCGGGCCGGGCTGGGCGCACAGGCGCGTCTGGCACAGGTGGATGGTGAAGATGGCGTGGGAGCGTGAGCTGTGCAGGTTCATCTGGGTGCTGGCCGTGGTGCGCGACAGGGCCCCCTGCCTCAGGCACTGGGTCAGCTGGGGAGGCAGGCCGGGTGAGGACCCCGCCGGCCAGCGCGCCCCCGCGCCTGCCCCCGCCAGCCGCCAGCCCGCGCTCACCTCCTCCTGGGAGCTGATGAGGCGGGAGGTGACGCCCGTGGTGTAGATGCCGCCGTTGGCGTCCTCGTGGATCTTGATGTTGGACCTGCGGTGGCGGGAATCGGGGTCTCGGGTGCTGTCGAACAGGTCCAGAATCTCCTCGTTGTACAGCTGTGCGGGAGGGAACGGCGCTGGACCCCCGGGCGTCTCTTGCTCCGTTTAGCGGATGTGGACGCCGGGGCTCTGGGAGGCTCACTTGCCAGTCCCGGTCCCCTCCGGGTTCTGGGATCCACGGTCTTTCTCCCAGACAGGGGAGGGGACAGCTGAGCCCCGGGCAGGACCATCCTGCGGCTGCTCCCCATTCCCCACGGGACATGCGTTCGGCAGCTCAGTCACACAGATGGCCAGGGACCCAAGGGGACAAGGGGACTCGCTCGGGGTGTAGGTTTAGATAAGGAAGACGCGGCCATGACTCAGGCGGGTCCCGTTACGTCACTAGCCTTGGAAAGGGGTGGGGAGAGGTCCCAGATGACAGAGGGGGAAGCAGAGCTGGGGGAGGGCACAACAGCAGTGCCCTGACCGCGAAGGCGCCGGGTTCGAGGCAACACGCCCCTGTGCTCTGCACTCGGGAGGGCAAAGGCTTGGTCTCCTTGGGAGAGCCTGGGAGACCATCGTGGGGAGGCGGCCTGGCCAGCAGCTGTCGCCCCACTTAGATGGTCTTGGCCTTGGACGTCCCTGTGTTCGGAACCACTAGCAGGGAACCTGCCGGGGCTGGGCGGTGGGACAAGGGGCGGCGGCAGCTGGGTCAGCGGCCAACGGAATCCTGTAGGGGGAGGGGCAGGCCACAGTCCTCAGACAGCCTAAGCTTCGATGGTCTTCGAGGGACAGAAATACCCCACAGGAAGAGGAAGAGGAAACGGAAGGGACGGGGGCAGATGTGGGTGCCACAGTGTCTGTCTGTCTGTCTGTCTGTCGGGACAGACACGGCATCACTGGACCCCTTGTGCTTCACCCTTTGGCACGGCTTTTCTAGGAACTCGACTGCTTTTGGGGGGTATCGCCATGGCAACAGGTTGGGGAAAGGAGGAAAATAGTGGACGAGAACGCTTACAGAGACTCACAGCAGTAAGAGACACACGGGCACACAGACGCGCACACACAGACACACACTGCAGGGCACACACACACACACGGGCAGTCATTTCATCAGGAGCGGAAGCACAGAAGGACAAAGGAAAACTCACGTCTAAACTGCAGGGTCCCCAAGGGGACAGCAGCTGCCCCATGTGCCCAGAAGGGAACAAATGCAGGCAGTGGCAGGAATGGGGCACAGTGACCTAGAGAGGGCTGTGGCCGCGTCCCCAGCGGGGCACAGTCAGAGCAGGGGTGACGGGGGAGGCCTCGGGCCAAGGGGTCTCTGGGCTGGGGCGTTGGGTGCCGAGACCCTGAGCTGCCTGGTTCAAGTGTCCCCGAGGACGGCCCTGGGCAATCAGATGCTCACGAAAGGACCCACGCCCACCTGCTTCCCTGGAGACCTGCCTGAGAGGTCACAGGGCCTGCAGGTCACAGGGCCTCCTCCAGCCCAGTCCCCGGCCCGCACACCGCATGCTCCCAGAGAGGCAGGGCCCTGGAGACCTTCCTTCCTGGGGTCAGAGAGGACGTGGAGGGCCAGGCAGGACCTGGGCCAGAAGGGACAGGGCCAGCTGCTCTGAGGCTAGGGACCCAGCAGGGGCCGGAAGCGTCGGCGAGGACCAGGGCTCCACTGTGTGCCAGCCCCACACGGTCCCTGAGGAAACGGGCCACCCACTGTGCAGAGCCCCGAAAGAGGTCGCACGGCTCAGGTCACTCGGGGTGTGGAGAGCCCAGCGTCCACACTCTCGCCGTCCCCAAGTCTCGCCCCGCCGCCCCGCGAGGCCCCGGTACCTCCAGGAACTGGGCGCTGACTTTGAACTCGGGCCCGGCCACTCCCTGCTCCTGCGCCCGCCGCTTGCGCTCAGCGATGCCCCCGAAGAGGTGAGCGATGGCCCTCGGAATGATGCCCTGCTCCTCCCGGGCCATCGCGACGTCGAAGCCGGTGCCCATGGTGTACGTCTTCCCGGCCCCCGTCTGCAGGGCGGAGCGGGGCGGGGTGAGCGGCACCCCCGGTTCCCTCGCCGGGACCTCCCGGCCGGGGCCCCTGCCGCCCCCGTGGCGGTCGCTCTGGATGACCGCCGAGGCCGCGGCCGCACTCAGACGCCGGGCGCTCACCTGCCCGTAGGCCAGCACCGTGGCGTTGTAGCCCTCGAAGCAGCCCTCGATGAGCTTGCTCACGCAGGTCGTGTACACCTGCTCCTGCCAGGTGTCCAGGTCGAAGACGAAGTCATAGGTGAAGGCTTTGTCCTTGCCCAGGAGCACCTGCGGCTCCCCTGGCGTGACCGAGGTACAGATGTGACAGCCCTCAATCTTCTCTTTGGACAGCTGTGGCCGGATTCTGCCCGGGACAGAAGAGCCCTGGTCAGCCCAGGCGGAGTGGCTGAGGGGCCTCCACCTTTGCGGCTGCCTAGCGGCCACCCCCAGGTCCCCTCCAGCCCACACAAGCTAGAGAACGAGGGAGGGGGCTGAGGAGCCCCCACCCCAGCGGACAAGGGCAGCTTCTGTAATAATACAACAATAATAATAATAACATCCACACCACCCCCGAGCAGCGGCTGCTCCCACTCATCGACCACTCTGTCGGCTCTGTCTCAAAAGCGTTCCCCGTAAGAGCACTCGTGTGCTCTTTACTGTGAACCCGGGAGGCAAGCGGGATTCGCCTGACTATAGGCGAGGAAACCGAGCTTGAGAGAATTTCGCTGACTTCCCCGAGGTTGTAAAACAGAGTGTGATAGGGCCACGCCCCGGCAGTCTGATGCCAACGCACAAGCTCCAGATTTCAAGAGGAGCCCTAGGCAAAGTGGGGGAGCAGGGCGGGGACAAGAGGGACAGGCCTGGCCGCCGCCCAGGGCCCCTGCCCAGGCCTGTGGGCTGCATGCGTCCCCCAGCTCAGAACCCCCTGTCTGGTGCCAGAGCCTGGCGGAACATTCTTGGGGACCAGCTCTGCCCAACCCTGCCCGGCTGGTCGAGACAACATTTGCTGAGAAGGGCAGGGACCTCCAGAAGGGACACCAGGCCAGCCACAGGAGGGGCCCACATCCCAGATGCCGGGGTGGGGGGCTCCCCTGGAAAGAGGAAGAAAAGTGGCATCAGGGCTGAGAGGGGCCAGCTACACCCAGCTGCCCCTTCCTCCCTCTTCTGAGCAGCCACCGCCAAAGCGAGGTTACCATGGCAACCAGATGGGAGCTGGTGAGCCTGTGTGGAGGGACCAGTCGAGAGCACCTCCCAAACGCCTGAAGCAAAGGGGGACCAGGCTAATGCCCCCGCCTCACACAGCTGACGCCAGGGCGCTCACAACGAGCCCCTTGTCGGGCTCTGCACCCTAAGCCAACACTGACCCGGTGGGGGCGGGGAAGGAGGGCCAGGCTGGCGCCCACCGGACCCGGCACCCAGCCACAGAGCCAGGCCCTCGGAGACGCAGTTCCGTCCCTGTCCTGGGCTGCCCCAGCCCCCGAGGGGCTACAGGCCAGGTGAGGTGCTCATCTGGTGTTTCCTGTGCTGCGGAGATGGGGGAGGGGCTTGGCCCAGGGCAGGGGCGGGGACAGGGCGGGGGGGGGGGGGGAGTGGGGGGAGGGCGGAGAGGCAGCTACGCCAGGCCGGTTCCCCGGAGGGTGGCCTGGGTTTTCTTCAGAAGCGTTTCTCCTCAGGTGTGAACAGGTCATCATAGGTAAGGGCCCTTCCCTCACTGCTGCCCCACCAGTGACTCCACCCTACCTCGCCACCGAGGGGCGCGGGACAGGACGCAGCGTGGGAACGAACGGCTCCAGGAAGAAGGCTGACGAGCGCAGGCCACGCGGGATCTGGGGGTGCAGCCCTCAGGCCCAGCCTTGCCCCGGGCCCGTGGGACTCAGCACCAAACGCTTTCTGTCCAGCTGTCCAGGTGCTCCCGGGAGAACAGGGGTCTGGCCTGGGCAGCCCCTGGCGAGCCTGCGGCTCTGCTGGCCGGCCCCAGCCCGAAGCCTCCCTATCACGTGGGCTGCTTGCGATGGGATTTCTGGATCCCATTCAAACGCCATTTAATTACCCCAGGCAGACGGCAGTGCTGGTGGTCGGAGGAAATCGAATCAGGGTCCCTGGAGACAGTGGGAGTCGGGGGATGGCAGCCCGGCCCGCCAGCGAGGAGGACAGCTCCCCTTTACCAACCAGCCCCCAGCCCACCACGGAGCCCGTCTGCCAGGACAGGAGAGCGGCCGTGACAGCATACGGGGGGCACCTGAGGAGGGGACTCCAGGGCCCAGGAGTTGAGGGTCCACCAGGCATTCGCCCTGGGAGCCTGTTGGCCCCGTGCATCTCAAGCGGGGCCCTCTGTGGTCAGAGACAACCGACCAGCCTTTCTAAGCACCAGGGTGCCGTTCAGGGCGCCGACAGCTGAGCAATGTCACCTAGAGACGAGGTACCTGGGGGTAAGGGCGGCCGAGGACACGGCCCAGGGGAGTCATTGATTCCCAGAGCCACTGAGCTGGACCAGGGTCCCAGGAATGAGACCGAAACGAGCAACGGGAGCAGGAAGCAGACGGGGAGGCTCTCGGTGCCCTCCGTGCGTGAGTGCCAGGCCGGGGCCCGGCCACAGACGGCCTCGTCAGTGAGGCCGTGAGCAAGGAGCTTCGTTCTCCAGAGAGGAACGTCCAGGCTGGACGTGGGCAAGTCGCACACCCAGCGGGCAGCGAGGGTGCCAACGCTGCTGTGGCGCAGGCTCCCTCTCCTCCAGCTGCCTGCCCCCAGAAAACTCCCAGACCCCAAACCGATGGACAGGCAGCCCCCCGCCTGAGAGCCAGGCGGGGCACCGGGCCGGCCCTGCCGTCAGGGGACAGCCATTGTGTGCCCTTGTCCCGGGCTTGTCCTCGGTGTACTGCCCGGTGGCGAGGTCGAACCCACGCCCCACGGGGAGGAGACGAGAGGGCTGGGAGATGGAGGCCGGGGACACTGACGGGCCCCCCCCGCCCCACCCTCTGTGGCTCGGGAGCCACTGCTTCCCCCCATGCCACCCACGCGGCCTCTCCTGTTTAACCTTCTAAGGACTCCATCTGCCTCCCCGCCAGCAGCCCCTCTCCAGGCCCCACCTGGGCCAGCTCACTTCTGCCCAGCCCTCAGCCAGACCCACGAGCACTCGCTCCGGGGAAGACGGAAGCTTCTGGTGACAGCAGGTGGCCAGGATGGGAAGCGTGCGCAGCCCCGTTTCTCCCGGGGGCCCGGAGCCGGGTGGGCAGGTCGGGGATGGAAAGCAGGTTCCAGGGGCCAACAAGGAAACCACAGACCCTGGGTGCTGTGGGCCAGATCCCGCCTCAAGGGCGAGATTGAAGGGAGCACGAAGGAATCCGTAATCAAGATGAATTATCATTTAACGCAGTGTTTGAAAAACAAATCGGCAGACTGTGGCCCCCACGCCAGCTGCCTGCGTTTGCCAGCAGAGCTTTGTGGACCGAACATCCAGCGCCGTTTCTGTCCGGGGCCCTCCTGAATCTCACCCGGGGGAGGGCACTTTGCCCTGGGCCCCGCCCCTCCAGGGTCCCAGTCCCTCCTCGGGGTCCTGCAGGGGGGCGAGCGGATCTCCCAGAACAGAGCCCCGTCTATTTGCCACTTGGCACAGCCGCGGAGCGCCGGGAGCCGGGAGGGAGGGTCTGGCCCGCCCGCCACTGGGCTTCCTGTGTCCACCGCCCGGCGGGAGCTGGGGACGGGTGTTATTCTCGTATCCGACCCCCCGCCCGAGGAATGAGCACATGGCAGAGACAGGACCGGTGCAGCTCTGCGTCTGCCCCCCGCTCGGTGCCTGCAGGAAGCGCTGAGCTCAGCACTTCCTCGCTCCCTGGGGAGCCAGGAGGACAGGGCGGAAGGGGAGGACAGGAGGGGAGCGCCAGCCCGGCATGCCGCGAGACTGCCGAGGAGACAGGCTCCCGCTGCAAAGGGCACCGTGCCCGGGGCCCCACACCAGACCCGCCTCCTCGGGCCTCGGGGGTCGGCCTCGCCCCCTCCCCACCCTCAGTGCCGGCCCGCCAAGACAGCCAACCACCCCAGCTGCTCCCCGTGGCCGTGGGCGCCTGGGGCGCTGCCGCAGGTTCTCAGGTGAAACTCGTCCCACCTGACCAGCTGGTGGGGGCGGCTCCTTTGGTTCCGAGCTGACCTGCACCCCAGATCTTCAGCCCGAGCTCCTAAGGGTGCAGCCCCAGCAACGGGCTGCGATAGTAAAGTCACGAACCAGGAACCCTTCCGGAACCCTAGAGAATCCTTCCAATGACGGCGTGTGGTCTGCATTTCCCGACCCCTTTTCTTTGCGGGTCCCTGGAACCCCGGGATTCCCTGGAACCTCTGCTCCCTCGCTCCCCCCGCAGCAGCCCCCCACCACGCCAAGGGAGCAGGACCGCCTCTTTGCCGGACACCGTGCCCAGGACACTTTGCACACATTAGGTCTTCACGCACATCGTTTAGGGGTAAGGTGGGTGGTTTTGCCCCTGATTTGGAAATGATGGCCCGACAGAATAGCTCAGTTCAAGGTCACACAGCTAAGTAGTGGGGTCTTCCAGGAAGACCACCCTTACCAGCCGTCAGCCCCGAAGATCCAACACAGGAAGCTCGCAAGAACCGGAGAGCATGCGGCGTCCGCTTACGGGGAGTGTGCAGCTGGGGGCATCCGGACTGGACGACCCCTTCTCACCAGCCCCCTCCCCAAAGGCTGGGAGAAGAATTCAAGGCCGGGACTGGAATCGCCCCTCGGGCGGCCCAAAACAACCAACGTACCCGGCCCTTCGAACAAAGCACCGGGGGTGAAAGCCTGTCTGTCCTCTCCCACGGGACCCTGGGACCGGGAGGCGGAGGGCTCGCCCTGTCTCCAGGTGAGCCGCCCC
>CM053516.1:619346-643825 GCA_028627145.1 Eidolon dupreanum | reverse complement strand
ACCCGCACCAGGACCACCAGGGCCACCAGGGCGGGAGGGAGGGAGGACGCCTGGAGGACCCCCGCGGGCCCTGCCAGCTGCTGCCCCCGCGCCAGGAGCCGTCGTCAGCTAGGAGAGGGAGGGGCCGAGGCCTGCAGCCCGGGGGGCAGGAGCGAGAGCAGGAGGCTGCTCCCTGCCCAGGGAAGGCAGCGACACCCCTCTTCATGGGGCACCCTCCCGTGGCAGCCCGCCAGTCTCGGGGAGGGCGGCCGGAAGCAGGATCCTTGCTCCCAGGGGCGTCTGGCTCGCAGACACGGGGCGGCTCTCAGCTGACTCAGCTCGGACACGGAGTCTTCCCACAGAGGCCCGTCCGCTCTGAGTCAGGGTGGCGAGGCCCCGTCCGGGGTGCTGCAGGACCACAGTGTGGGGGCAGCCGCGGGGCCCCACGGCAGAGCCAGGTGGTCCCGCTGCCCCTCAGACCCTCGCCCAGCCCAGCCCTGCTGGGGCCCAGGCTGGCTGCACCCCCAAACAAGGAGGCTCTGTGCTGTGGGGCCAAAGGGCACGGGTGAAGGAGGCCCTGGCAGGCCCGGTGGGAGGAGCCCATCGACCCCCTCTGCCTGACCTCCGCCACGAACGCGGTCCCGAGAGCACAGGACGGGGACGCGGACACCCCAGGACAGCCCCAGGACGCCCTGGGGTGTCAGCTTGGGGTGCCTGGGGCTCGAACTCTGGCCCCACTCTCTCTGGAGGGGGGCTGGCCTTGCTCTTTCAGTTCGTCCCAGGGCAAGCAGTCAGCGGGGGGTGGGGGGCCCAGGGCTGGCTTGTCCCTGGCCCTCCAGGGCCTCAGGACCCCAGCTGTGCCCTGGGGTGCCCCCAAAAAGCCTAAAAGCAGGCACGGGGAGGAACCAGGCAAGCGGGATGGGGTGACGAGCCAGAGGCCGGGAGCGGGGATGCGGGGAGCAGCTGAGAGGAGGGGCCGGCCCCGGTTCTGAGCTGGACAGTCCGGCCTGCGGCGGCCACGGGGCCCTGGGTGCGAGCCCCCGGCGGACCCCTCCGTGCTGGGAGAGAGGCCAGCGGCTCCGAGCGGCTCAGTGCTGCTCCGGCCGCACTCTCACGTCCGTCCCGCCCCCACCTCGGGCATCTGGCAGGGGTTTCCTGTGACCTCCCAGGAGACAGCAGCCTGAGCCGGGAGTGCCCGGGGCCCAGAGCCGTGAAGGCATCTGGTGGGGACAGCCACCGGGCCTGGACCCTGGGGACCGCCCCTGCTCAGGAATGCAGGGCGACAGACGCCAGGCCGGAGCGCGGGGGGCTGCGGGCCGTGCGCCCCCCCCGCCACGCCGGCCCAGCTCTCTGTCCCTGGTCCCCAGCCCCCTCACCCGGCTCTGCTCGGTGCAGCCTCGCTCTGCCAGCCTGGAGGAAGCGCAGGCAGCCTGTGGCACGGCTCCGACGGGCCTTCGCCCAGGCGCAGAGGGACGGGACGCGGGCGGGGACGCGGATTCGGGAAGGGCTGCAGGATCTCGGGAGAGGGGGACGGAGACTGTGCTGGCGGGAACAGCTCTCCCACATGAGAGGGGCTGGGACCACGGCGGGGACAGGCGGCTCCGTGCCCAGCAGTCCCATAAAGGAAAGCCTGGCCACCCCAGCTGGCCACACGTCACACGGCCGCGCCTGCCTTATATGCCCTTCCCACGTTCATGGCCAGGCCTGAGGGCCGGAGCCTGGCCGGAGCTAGGCAGCGGCTCACGCAGGAGGCAGCTTGGAGCTGCACGTGGAGCATGGCATGCAGGCGACAGTGGCCTGGGTTCAAATTCAGCTCCTCCACGGACAACAGGAGTAACTCCAGCCACCTTCGGGCCTCCAGTGGGGGTCTGGGGGCCAATGTGGGCATGGCCCAGTGGGGCGAGGGCTCAGTGGACGACAGCGCTCAGCCACCTCCTGCCATCGCAGCGTACGGTTAGCAGTCGAGCGATCGATCGATCATCACGTCGGAGGCAAATGCTGCATTTCACTTACTGGTTGCTACACCTTAAACCAGAGATACCCTTTAAACACACGTCCACTTAGGGTTTCTTTTTAAGACACGTAATTCATACCAACTGCTCAGAATCGAATGCCTTCTAGCTCCGAACCCCTGCTATCCACTCATGAACGAATCAGCTGTCCCCCCTCCGCAGTGGGAGAAACTGAGGCCCAGACGGACGAACAGAGCAGGGGCCCCTTGATCAGCCTCCGCCCCGCCCTCTGACCCCAGAACTGGAAGAGTAAGGGAGCCACCATGGGTCACCGTGGCCACTTCCCCCGCCCTGCGCCACCTCTCCCAGAGGTTTTAAAAAAGCTGAGATCCAATCAGAGGGGCCGGCTGGGTGGGGGAGGGGACACGTTTCCGGGGCCTGTGGTTACTCCACTCCACTTCCTTGTGATGACATCAGCCCCGCTTCTGCAGCAGGCCACCCCCAAGTTCTCAGGTCTCCACACAGAGCACAGGAGGTCCTGACGGGCCTCGGCCTGGAAACCGGACAGCATGGGACACAGATGGCATTGCCTGGCGCTGACCGGCCTGGGACCCCGTCAGAGCCCGGGGGGACCCTGAGGGCGGCCATGCCCCCAGCTCCACAACACTCGTTCCTGTCTCTTCTAGTCTCTGTCCCAAGTCACCGATTCTCTTGATTCAAAATTCAGATGGACACTGACCAGGACTTCAATGTAGCCTGGAAGTCGGGAGATGTGTGCAGCTGGAGAACCCAAGTGGGAGAGGGTGGGGTGCACTCTGACGGCGTCCCTTGGGTCACCTAGTCCCTCTCCAGCCCCTGTTCGACCCTGTAGTGTCCACTGGAGGGACGTGGGGCTGGCTGAGGTGCCACCCCTCCCCGGCAGACTGATGAGGGGAGCTTAAGGAAACCAGGCAGAGATAAGGGGGTCAGGCCACACCAAGCCCGCCCTCATGGTGTGTGGGAGGGGGGCTCAGAGCCAGGGGCTTGAAAGGGTCTTAAATAAACACACCACGGGATTGGCTTCCTTCCCCAATTTGAACTTTGCCAGCTTGCATTTCCTAACAGCTGCCCCCTTCCCCCCTCCACCAGTCAGGCCTGTGTTGCTGTAGCCTGGGGCAGGTCACCTCTCTCCAGCATCCCCCCCCACCCCCCCACTCCCCAGCTCAGGTAGAAGCCGGCTCTAGGCTCCAGGTCCTTACCCGCAAGGGGATTAATGGATAAAGCGTGGCAGGCAGACTGGCCGGCTGGCCTGGGACTCTCTTGGTGCCAGGCGTTCAGGGGCAGATGGACCCCACTCCAGGGAGGCCTGGGTGGGGCTTTTGGGGTCGGCTCACACCAAGACCTTCTCCCCTCATCCCGCAGCCCCGGGACCTGGAGGTCCCCTCTCTGGCTCCCCCAGCCCTGGCCTCCCCTCTCTGGGTGAAGACAGCCGGCTTTGATCCTGCCCCAAGGAGATTATGGGCCAGGAGCCCTGGGCTGGCACTTGTCACCTTGTCTAACAGCCCAGAACCAAGTCTGTTCATTGTCTCATTCCTGGCCTCCCAGTCCCCAGAGCTGGACCCAGGGCTGGCCACCGGTTATTCTCACGGGGACTCAGAATACACTGTGGTCCCATACGAGAAAGGACGTTCAGACAGTCAGCAGGAGACGGCTGTGCCGTGCTGGGCTAGGCCCTCGCACCCCATCCTGGGCTCTTCCGCCTCTAGGCGGTCTTTACTGGGGGTGCAGATGGGGGCTAGGAGGGGGCCCAAAAGCATGGGGCACTCTCCCCTCCGGCCCCTCAGTGGCACCGGCCGCTCCTGTCCTGAGGCCAGGCCTAGTCTCAGTTCTCTGATCACAAACTGGGCTCCGTCCAGGCCTTGTCTGCTGTCCGCAGCCCGCTGCCCATGGAGGCCTGGCGTGGGCATGTGCCAGGCGGTGCACATGCTGGGGGGAGGGGCCCCCCTCGCCCTCCAGGAGCCTGAATGCCTGGCTCTTCCGCTGCTCACGTCTCCCACCCCTCCATCCGGATCAGCGTCTGGGGCCAAGGACGGGGGCACCAGTTCTCCCTGGGCGATCCGAGTGGGAAGCAGAGAGTGGGGTGCAGCGGCAGGCCCAACTCCCTTTCCGTGGAAAGCTCCCAGGGACCTTCTGGGAGTGGTCACTCCTCTACACAAAGTGCCAACCCCATGGGGCTGTCTCACCCCTGGTCATGCCCCAGGCCAGCCCGGGACCCTGGCAGAGGGGAGGGGGCTTTGTTTGGCTCTTGCAAGATGGTGTCTTAAGAAAAAATCCTCTTGTGAGGACACCCTAAGCCCTTCCCTCCACTCCCAGCACCGGATCCGGATCCAGTGGTGGGTGGTGGGTGGTGGGTAGGGACCGGGCCTGGGGACCGGGGCTTCGGTTTCCTTTTATGTGCACCAGACTCCCCAGTCTGCTGCAGATGCCATATTTACATCTCTGCCTCGCACCCCACCCATCACCTCCCTCCCGACCTCCACAGCATCCTGCTGCAAGGTCAGCCCAGCGGCAGCCGCCCCGCCCGCCAGCCCACCAGGCACCTGTGGGCTCCCCTTTGTCTCTCTCCGCCGGGCCAGCGAGGCTGTGCTCAGCAGATGCCTGAGTGCGGCCTGGCGCATGGGTGTGCCCCCCCCATCTCCCTCGCTGGGCGCCAGAGCCCTGAGCAGCCAGGCTGCAGGGGGCAGGCCAGGGGGCAGGCCAGGGGCAGGCCAGGTGGCCGAGGGCTCTGCCCTGGAGCAGGGAGGGGGAAGGTTTTCCCTAGCCATGTGACCCGGTCTGGAGCGACATCCCGGGGTTCCTGGAATCTGGGTCACCTACCACCTATCTCGGAGACCCACCCTAGACCTGGACCCCAGACGCCCACGCAGTCACACAGCGCGCTCCGCCACAGACCTCTCAGAGAGACAGACCCAAAACAAAAACGGGGTGGGGGGAGGTGGCGTGGTCTCCACCCAACAAAGGACTCTGATGGCTCAACTTTGCACGGCTTCCTGCGCCGCACCTCTGCGCCCCTCCCCGCGGAAGCCCCCAGCCGCGTCCTCGCCCCACCGCGGGGCCAGGCGAGCACCTCACACCCCAGATAAGTCCGCGCAGCCCTCCCCGCTCCATCTCATCCGGACGCCTGAGCACGGGGCCTGTGGCGCACTCTCCCGGCCTCAGACGCAAACCCCAGGGACACCGCCCGCTCTGTCCCCGGGCCCATCTCCTCTTGGGACAAGACCGGTTCTCCGCCTCCCCACGAGGAAAGCCACCGTCCCAGCCTTCCACTGATCTTTGTCTGCGGTCGGCGCGGGCCGAGTGCTGCCGGCCCGCGGACCCAGAGCGCAGGGCCGGCCGGCTGGGGGGACGAGGGGGATACTCCCCCCAGCATCCCGCTATGAGACAGCAGCCCCGTGGGGAGCGAAGAGGAAACACACAGACGCTCGCGCCGGGCCAGGGCTGGGTGTGAAATACCGGATTTCCTTGTTTATTCGATTTTCCGATTATTAAGGGCTCCCAAGAGGGCCCCGAAATTACCACCCAAACAAAGCCACCTTCCAGCAGCCCGCGAGGCCCACGCAGCCCCTCCTCGGGGAGCGAACGCTCCGGACCCAGAGGCCCCGCGCCCACACGACACAAAGCCCGAGACCCCCGCGCGCGCGCCGGCCCTACCTGACGGCCACCTTGACGCAACAGTCCCCCTGGCCGGCCATGGCCGTCTGGCGCCAGGGTCTGGGCGTGGATCAGGGGCGGGGGTCTGGGGGCCAGTGCCCCAGGCGGCGGCGGCGGCGGCAGCCGGAGGCGCGGGCGCTGCAGGCGGAGGGAGCCGTGGCAGCTAGAGGTGACATGCTCGCGGGAGCAGGCGGAGGGTCACCCGCGGCCGGGGGCGGCCCCCCGGGGCTGGGCCCGCGCGCCCCCTCGTGCCATCGGGCGGCAGCAGGAGCCGGCTGACAGCGCGCGGACCGCACCGTACCCGCGCGCACACCTCCCGCTGGCGCGCACCGCCCACCTCGCTGCCACCCGCGCGCTCCACCGCGCGGACAAAGGGGGCGGGGGCCGGCCGCGGCCAGGCCCCGCCCCGAGCCCCGCCCCCGGCGCGGCCACCAATCCGAGGCCCGGGTCGGCGGCGGGGCGGGGCTGCGGCCGTTAAAAGGACGTCTTGGCGCGCGTGCGCCCGCGTGCGGGGGGCCGGCGGGAGTGGCGGATCCCGGAGGAGGACGGTCGCCGGCCCAGCAGCCAGCCGCGCCGCAGCCTCGAGGGGACCCCCCGGGTCATAAATGAGGAAACTGGGACGCAGAGAGGGGAACTGCCCAAGGTCAGAGCGAGTTAGTGGCTAAGCGTGGGTAAGAACCTAGGTCTCCGGCCAGGCGCTTCCCTTCCCAGCACCGCAGCGATTCGCGGCTGGTGTTTTGAAAACACCGGGAACGCTTCGCTTCTGCGTCTCTCCGGTCAATCTGCCCACCTACGGCAGGAGACTCCTGCTAGTGTCTGACCGAGACCCCCTCCTCCTCGGCCGTGCGGCATCTTACAGCTCATCTTCGGGCTGACTCCTGGCCGGGCTCCTGGTCCAGACGGGCCCCGCCCTTCTGCTCGACCCCTGTGACCCACGGATGGCCCCACTGGGCCTCAAGGGCAGAGAGTCGGTGTGGGAGGCCTGAGCTGCCGTGGGGAGGGATGCGCAGGAGGGAACAAAGGGGGCACTCAACTAGGGGAACCTGGGTGGGGGCTGGGAGCAAGGTGGGCGGGGAAGAGGGAAGAGAGCAGCCGCCTTTCTATGGACATAAAGGACAGGGGGCCCTGGGGACTTTAAACACGGCACTCGTGGAGGAGACGAGAGCTTGGAGAAGCCCCTTTTCAGTCCACCGCTCCCTCCGCCGAGCCCAGGCACCTCCTCTCTGTCCCCCAACCCCCAACACTGGGTCATTCCCAGGCCCCCTCACCAGCTGTCCTCACCCCCAGCCAGCTCCTTGCCCTGGCCAGGGCCCAAGCCTAGGGCCCAGCTGCAGCTCCAGATGTGAGGGAGCCCTCTGGGGGAGGGGAGGCCGGGAGTCTGGCTCTGAGCCTCTTGCATCACCCTCAGATGATGAAACCGCGTCAGAGGTTTTGGCAAGGGCGTGGGTTGGGGTCTGAGGGTGCATCTGTTGGTGCCATCCTCTCCTCCACGCACCCCCCCCCCAAAGATAACTGCCCCAGCCAGTAGCTGAGATCTCCCAATAGGTCAAACCAAAATAAAGATCATTTCAAGGGCAAATCAACACCCCCCCATCCTGACGAAGAGCAGGAGCCCCACCGGTGGGGGGGGGTGGGAGGGAGACAAGCCCGGTCCTGCCCCCTTCACCGGCATCTGACCCTGGGGCTGGCGGGCCACCCTCCCAGAGCAGGAGGGCAGGAAGGGTTGAGGAGTCAGGTCCTGGGCCCTCTCTCCCCATCCACCAACCAGAATAAGAGGGAGGAGGGGGACCACGTTTATGGATCATCTACCTGAACAAGAGACATCACTCCATTCTTGTAACCTGTAAGCTAGGCTCTATAATGCTTCAGTTTTACAGAAGGGGAAACTGAGTCTCAGTGCGCAAGCAGCAGACCCGGGCTTTGAACTCGTGTGTCTGGTTCCAGCCTCCCCAGGTCACCCCCAAGCAGCTGCCCAGGGGAAGGAGGCTGGGCTGGCGCAGGCTTTTGTGCCGGGGGTGGCCCTCCTGGATGACAGGCTGCAGTCGGCACAGCTGCTCTCCCGTGACCCCTCTGGGGCTCAACTCTCGTTTCCTGCCTCCAGGAAGTCCCCTCTGACTTCAGAGAGTAGGTGACCCTCTGACTCATGGTTTCTCTGTGCTGGGAAATGGCGCCAGAGGCTGCCCCGGCCTGCCCACCCCCCCTCCCGCCAGGCCACAGGGTGTCGGTCAGGAGGAGCACAGAGCACAGGGGCTGGAAGCTCAGGCCTCCTGGAGGTCAGCGAAGCCAGCCCCTCAGCAGCCCCCTCCCGGGCCTCCAGGAGAGGCGGGACGGCCAAGGCTCTGGCCCCTGACTCCTGGGCACTGCTGCCTGGGGTGAGGCGGGAACTGGGCACCAAGGTCAGATGGGGCCCAAGAGGCAGGAAAGGGCTTCACCGTAGCGTGGATCTGGGTCGGCCGGGTCGGAGGAAGCCCGGGACAGCCCCTCGGTCTCTGTCCAGCTTCAACACGGCCACAGCCTCCTCTCTCCGGTTTGTTCCCACCCCCTCCCAACCCTCCTCTTTCCTCCCTCCCTCCCAAGCCCCGCACTGTCGGGATCAGCTTCCCGTCTGCATGCCTCCCCCAGCCCAGCCCTTTGCTCTCTGCCGGACAGAAACGGGTGCTACCCCGTATTTGGCCCTGAGTCCCACTCTTGTCCTGAGCCGAGGCCCTTCCCCCAGCACCTTGGGACTCCATCACTTCTGACAGGAGCTGTGGGCGTCTGGGCAGATGCGAGCCTTGAGGAGTTGCTGGGGGAAGGGACCCTCCAAGGCAGAAGCTCCCACGCGAAGGTAGTTAGAACACCCAGCAGCGGCTCGGGCAGCCATCTGGCCGAGCTCGCTCAGGCGCGACCCTGCAGCAACAAACCCGAACCCCCGGGAGATGCCCGCAGGTCCTCGAAATGTCTCTGGGGCAGCCTGACCTTGAGGCCTGTTCCCTTCAGGGTCAGCACCAGAACCTGGTTTTGCAGCAGCTGTCTGAGCCACAGCTCCGGGTGGAAGGCCCGCAGCTGTGGGCCTCAGTCCTGACCCCCAGCCTGGACCCAGCAGCCGTGCCTGGTTCCGTGGGAGAAGGGCCTCAGCCCATCCTGCTGGCCGACGACGGTCCAGCCACACCCTCCAATGCCCGCCTGGAGACAGAGCCCAGATCTGCCCGCCGGCGGGAGCTCAGGAGCCCAGAGAGGGCCGACCGGGGTGCAGACTGATCCTAGCTCAGGCTCAGGCCCGGCCTGACTTCCTCTGTTGCAAAGAGGATAGACTCAGCTACAGAGGAAACCAGAATTTGTTATAAATAGCGAGGGAGAAAGAAACCACTGTGGCTACGGACACCCACCAGTCTTAGAAAAACAACAGCCTCTTTTTGGTTTCAAATGCCACTGAGAGTTTAATGAACACTTCACGTAGCCTCAGACACAGGTTCTCTGTCCACTCTGTGCCAATCCAGCCCTGCGCCGGAGGCAGGAGCAGGCGCGGGCGGTCCTCAGGTCCTGGGACCCTGGGGTGTGAAGGAGCTGGAGGTCGTTTAGGTCAACCCCTCATTTTCAGGTGAAGAAACAGAGGCCCAGAGAGGTGGAGAGACCTGTCCAAAGCTGTACAGGAAGTCAGGGGCTGAGCAGGGACTAAATCACGGTCCCCACGCCCCCAGAGTGGGGTACCCCACAGCGGTACGGTAGAAGCGAAAGGCCACACCCCAAGATCGGGCTGTAGGTGAGGTTCCAGTTCTGGTAAAAGTTAGGTCTGTACAAATTAACAGAAGGAGGCCCGGGAGCCAAAGAGATGCGGGGTCACATTCCAGCCCTGCCACCGCCCGGCTAGGTCGCCCTGGGTGGGACGTACCTGCTCCAGGTGTGGGCTCCCTGTCCTCACCGCGGGGACCGTCACGAGTGAAGTGAGGCCACCTGGTCAAGCGGCAGCCCGGGGTAGGCGTTCTCTCCTTCGCATTTCCGCGGACCCCCTACCTGCCTCGGTTGCCTCTGCCCTCTCTCAGACGGAAGGGTGGCTTTGTGATGACGTCCCTTGGCGGGCAGGAAGCCTCAGAGGTGATGTGGCTGAGGCTGGGTAGGGGGATGGTGATGAGGCTGCCCGGCTCAGTGGCCATTGACCCAGTGAGGTGGGAGGGGACCGGTCCACAGGGACTTACCCAGTGTCCGCTGGCCGCTCTGAGCTGCGCCCCTGGAGCCGGGGTGTGCTGACCCCTGCCCCGCCATGCGACAGCCTGGTCTCGGCCCCACGGGGGGCTGTCTGCGGGGACTTCTAAATTCTACTTTCTATCTGATTTCTGTCCCATGTGCTGTCCTGGGCCGAAGACGTTCCTTGATTTTTCTTGTTCAATCCCCATGACAGTCTCTGAGGTGAATACTCTTATTGTCCCCATTTTGCCGAAGAGGAAACGGGCTCAGGGGTCCCTTGGCTAGTGGTCTTCAGTGCCGCTCACCAGCTACTTCTACTCTGCCTCGGGCTCGGACAGACTGCCTGGCCTCACTCTGGTGCTCGCTGTGGCCGTGGCAGACTCCGCCCAGTGTATGGATGCCACACGGCCCGGGCTCCGTCCAGGACTCCCCCTGCCCATCTAAGACACACGAAAGCCCCTTTGGCTCTGATCTGGGCTCCCTGGAGCCCGATAGGCAGGTGGAAGTGTAGAAGGTAGAAGCGCTCTGCCTCCACCTCCCTCCGTCCCCCGTGACTGGGCGTGACTCTGCCACGTTCCCAGGTTGTGGGGTCCTGGGTCCCAACTAAGTTGAGCATGGTTCCTGTTACCCCCTGGGAAGTCATTGGAAAAGTTCCAAGGGCCTTTGCATGCCTCTGCCCTCGCCTGCCCAGCAAACGGCCCTCACACTGGGTGTCGTCCACACCATGCTGACCCCCCACTCAAAGGCTGGCCACGTCCTCTTCCCTTGGGACTCGGTTACTTCTGAACGTTGTACGGGTGCGTGCCACATGCCTCAGACCCATCCTGCCGTGTAGTGCTCACAGCGGCTCTGGGAGGTGGGGACAAGATCACCCCGCATGACAAAGGACACCGGGAGCGGCCCAAGGTCACACCGCAGCCATGGAGCAGGGCTCGGACATGCGCGAGCCGGTTTCCTGTTCCATCCTGGGTCACGCAGTGAGGAACAGGGATGGGGCGGCCTGGCCATCGCTAGGGGAGCCCCCTGGGTCACCTGCCTCCTGGGGCCGCACAGAAGCTGGAGACACCCCAACCGTCCGTCCACAGGAATGGATAAACAAGCACATCGTGCCATGGAATACTATCCATTAAAAAGAATGAACCGCTACGGCGTGGGTGAGCGAAGTAACTATGCCACGTGGAGGAAGCCAGCCTCACAGCACACGCTGCGTCATTCCGCTGACAGAAAGGTCTGGATGGCATAATCCGGTCTGCAGTGGCAGAAGGCAGGCCGGGGGAGGGGGCGGGGCAGAGAGAGATTACTAACAGGCACAGGAATTTGGGGGGTGGTGGATATATCTGTTACCTTGATGGGGTGACAGTTCCACGGGTGTGTAAATCTGTCAAAAATAATCAAACTACATTTTGAATATGTGCAGCTTGCTTTTCGTTAATTACAACTCAATAAACTGGTTTGTAAATGGTAACTGGCTCCATCTTCTTTGTTCAAATGGGTGCAGAGTGGCTGGTGACTTATCCTGGGTCACCGAGACAATTGAGTTGAGTCCTGGCCACCTATGAACATCTGAGCCCACTGCCTTGCCCCATGTGGCCCGTGGACTTGTCGAGGGACAGTGATGGGGAATTGGGGGGATTGCAGAGAGGGGCAGGCAGGGAGCGATGCTGGGTAGGCTGCAGATAGGGTAAAGCCAAAGCCACAGGCCTGGGGACAAGGAGTGAGGGAGGAAGGGGACGACACCCTCCTCGTACCTGGTGATGCGGAGACCTCTAAGTGAGCCCCGGGCAGGGCCCCTCCCGCTCCACTGCCTCCTGGTAGGGCCCTCCCACCGAGTGAGGGAAGGCAGACCCCCCACCCACACCGCAAGGAGGCACAGATCTCCAGCCTCAGCCCGACTGCGCAGAGCCAGCAAGCGAGCATGTAACACTTTAAAAATCAGAAGAGATGGGGAGCGGGGATGGAGATCGAAGTGGGTGGTGGGGAGGGGCCGCACCCAGGACTAACCTCGCAGGTGCCAGCTCACCAGAGTGCAGCAGGCTGAGGATTTTATGAGACAGCAACGCACGCCGACACCCCGGCAGTGCGCACCCTACCTCACGGGACGATGTCAGGAGAATTTCAAAGGCCCCGTGACCATGACAGCCTGCATTGGCCCGAGGCGACATAATTGCTTGAAAAATTAATCTGTGCCCTCTCCCCAAGCCCAGTATTTCCTGACATTTGTGCCAGCTGGTGGAGGCGACACTTTTCCTTGGGAGAATTGGGAGGGGACTGACGAGGATTCTGAGAAGTGTGAAAAGAATTTGCTTTTCTCTTTAACTTCCAATTAGGTTGGAGGACCAGGCGGAGCAGAGAGCTTTAAGTCTTCACCCAAATTAGAAAGAGGCCCATCACTCATCTCCCAGCCCCGCCCTCTCCAGCCTGACAGGGTCCCTTGGGCCGAGGTGGGTTCCCACGCCCTGGAGGAGGTTGACCCCGAGGATTTGAAGACCAGATGTGGACGGTCCTCCTGGAGAGACAGCCAACCTCTGATGGTGGCTGGGCCACCACCCGCAGACCAGTCCTCTCAGAGGGAACATGTCAGGGATGGCCATGTGATTGTGTCTCCACCCCTAACATCAGTCTGCAGCTGCCGTCTCTCTCCTTCTCTCCTGTTTTTCTTGCAAGGATACAAAGTTGATAAACTCCCTGCCCTTGAGACCCTCGCTGCATACATGGAAAAGGCAAACTGTGAACTCCTAATTATGACACAGTGTAGCGAATGCCATGGTAAAAGTTACCAAGCATTACAAATGCACTAGGAAGAAGCAACTATGTTACTTACGGGGCCACCGGAGAAGGCGCGCCAGAGGGCCTGTCCGGCTGAGACCCGCAGGCTGCTGGGGAGCGTGGGCCGGGACAGCATGGCCTGGGCGCAGCTGGCACTGGGTGGAGTGTGGCTGAGCTGGGGACTGGCAGGGTGTGGAAGGATCTCGGGTCAGCTTAGTAGGGTAGGGGATGATGTAGGGCTTGGGGTCAGGGGCTGTGTCCTGTGATCCCCACAATAGTACAAGACTCAGTAGCTCGGGCGTCGTGTCCGGCCCCTGTCACACACCCGGCTTCCCCGCTCCTTGGCCACGTGACCTCGGGGAGCTCACTGAGCCTGTCTGCATCTGTGTTCCCGTCCCAGCGGGGACCAGCGAAGATTGCCCACTTTGTAGATGGCGTTGCAAAGGCTTAATGAGATGCTGCCGTCAGGCGCCTCATGAGCTGGGCTTGACGAGTGTCAGCTATTGTTCCAATGCGGGGAACAGGTTAAAAAGAGTCCACAGCGCCAGGCGGGGGTGGGCTTGCTCCAAGGCCAGCCTTCCCCTCGCTGCCCGGTCACGCGCCTCGCTGAAGCCTGGCTGACTCGTGACACGGGTGGCCATGGCCCTCTCCTCCTCTGGGTCTCGCTTCCCTTGTCACCACCTCGAAGCTCCTCTTTCGTTCATTTTCCTTGAACAGCACTCAGCCCTCCCTCCCTGATCCCTCCAAACCCCGGGTCCGTCTCCGCAGGGTGTTCCTCTGAGATCCCGGTATTTTCGGTGGCTGTTCGAGGCTGGAGTTATTACTGTGCCCCGTGTATTCATGGCGAATTTATTTTAAGATGCTTCTACGCCTTGGTTTTCTACACTGGATGTTACGCTCCATTTAGAAACAGTTGTGTGGCATAGGAGGAGTGACAGCATCGGACGGCTTGGGGACAAAGCCTAGATCTGCCATGTACCAGGGACGAGAACCCGCCTCTCGGCGCCTCCTCAGGTAGGACCTTCGTGGGGCAGGGAGATCACCTGGCACTAAGCTGTCAGCCCCAAGGCAGAGGGACATATTACTGGAATCAGATGCCAGAAAAATGGGGGTCAAGGTCAGCTCTGGGTTGGCCGTGCCTTCCATAGTGACCTGAGGCGGGAGCTGGCCTTCTGCCCATGGCAGTCTGTGGGAGCCGCCAGGGCCCGTGAGAGCTGGAGGCCGAGGGTCCAGCTGCCAGCTCCCCACAGAAGCCCAGGGCCTCCAAGGTCGGTGCCCTCCCGTCTTCAGCGTCTGACCTCCTCACTAGCCAGCACCTGACAGAATCGAAGCCACGGCTCCTTACCAAGGGCCAGGTCCTTACACTGTCACCCCCATACCCTCCTCTGCCCCAGAGGCAGAAATCGTTGCCCGTTTCATGGGAAGAGCGGAAGCTTAAGGTGATGGGAACTGCCTGACGCCAAAGCCTGGAAGCGGGCAGTGGGGGCTCGGGCCCAGACGGAACCAGCACTGCAGCCCAGGGCTCCAGCCGCTCCGAAGATGGTTTTCCAGCGTCCTCCATCGGAGCCCCGGATGGGGAGCTCCCCACGTCTGCATCCTGGCAGCTCTGCACCGTCACCCCCAGCGGCTGGGCCCCGAGTCTGCAGAACACCGGCAGGGAGAAGATGGGGGTCCAGCGGACTCCGCCCCTGGCCGGTGCCCCCCACCCCTGTGGGTGTACTGTCTGTCAGATGGTCCTGCTGGGAGGGGGGATGTCCGTCCCATCCCACATCTGCCCCAGGCCCCCTGGGGGCTCATCCCCCACAACCTGCTCCTACCGTGCAGGAGACGGAAGCAGGGAAGTTCGCGGTGTGGGGACAGGTGCTGGGGGAGAGACCTCTGGGGCCCGTGTTGCTCTCTAGAGGAGGCCAGGCCTTTGCTGGGGGGTGGGGGGCAAGCTCCGGTGCTGAGGTTTGGGGAGACAGGGCTGGAAGGAGCTGGACTGACCGCCAGGAAGCTGTGGGGACAGCGGGGTGGGGCCGGGCGCGCAGCGGCAGCCAGCGAGCCCCTGCCCGGGGCAGTCTGCACTGGGGGCGGGCAGCCGGTGAGCCCTGGGGGCGCGGCAGGAGCCGCAGGGGCACCGTTACCGTGGCAACGGCCAGACAGAGCGCTGTGGGCCCCGGAGTGGGAAGGGGCCGTGCGGGGTGTGGGCCACCGCCGCCCGCTGGCTAGGTGGCCCCAGAGTGGGAGCTACCCCCACCCCTTGAGGCTGCGGGGAGGGCGTGGGCGCCGGGTGCACGCGCATCGCGAACAGAAGGCGCAGGGCAAGGGCTGCACGGGAGGCGCTCGGTCACTGTGACGCGGTGCGGCCAGCGGGGCCGGGGCCGCTGACAGGCTCAGCTGGGGCGTGGCTGGGGAGACCTCAGGGAAGGGGCCGCAGAACCCATCTCCTCGCAGCGGCCTCCCTCCCTGCAGAACGCCAGCCGGACCCTAGCCCAGGGGGAGGACGGGGCGGGGGGAGCGCGTGTGGGCGCGAGTCCCAAACAGCAGACAAGCAGAGGCCCGGTGCCTGCAGTGCAGGCCTGGGGACTTTAATGTCCTGCTGGTGGGAGGGGCCGGTGGCCGCAACGCTGGACACCGGGCTGACCAGGCCGGCCCGAGGGGTGTTAGCGCCTCCGTCTGGTCAAGGCCGGCGAGGGGTCAGGGGTCGGCCTGCCAGTCGGCTTCCTCCTGACCCATGCAGTGGTTCCGAATGTCCACTTAGCTGCTGGGGGGGAGGCTGCCACGGTGCGCTGGCCGCCGCGGCGGGCTGGCCTCGGCTCCAGCCACCCCGTCCCCAGCACGGGCTGTGCCGGCTCCCAGCCCAGGCCGAGGCTCTGCGGGCGTCACAGCCCGGGTGGGATTAGGGTCTCCTGGGAGCCCCGACACTGGTTCAGGCTGCCCAGGGAGGACCCGGGGCTGAGGCCGCCCAGGGCACTGGCTGTGCCCCCAGGGGACTCTCGTCCCCTCAGCAGCTCTGCTGCTGCCGCCTCCACGTCCTCTGGTTCCATCCGGCAGGCGTCTGCCAGGGCCTGGCCCGTGGCCGTGACGAAGCCAGCATCAGCCGCCAGGGTCTCCAGGCCCCCTCGCACCAGGGCCTGCAGGGGGGACAGGGGCGGGGGCTTCGGGGCGCTGCCTCGGGGCCTGCCCGCACTGGCCTTGCCCTCTGCTCACCCGGTCATCGGGGCCACCGTGAATGCAGCCCCCGGCCTGGCCCAGCCCCCGCCTCACCTCCTGGATGAGCAGGGCCGTGGCTGGAGCTGGACGCCTGGAGGGGTGCTCGTGGGGCCCGCTGCTGCGGGGGGCAGCCTCGGGCAGAGGCCCCGGCCTGGGGGTCCTCCTGGCCTCGGGCATGGGGGGCTCCGCCCTGGGGTGCTGTTGCAAGTGCACAAAAGCAGAGACCCCCATGGGATGCTGGAGGCACTGGGACCCAGGGAAGCCCACTCTTCCAAGGAGCCTCAGCCAAGACCCTCAGGAAGAGGCATTCCAGGGTCTGGTCCCCCTGCTATTGGCAGGAAGTCACTGCCGCCCTCATGCTCAGAGCTCCCCCAGGCCCGGCCTGGTACCTGGTGGGGGCCAGGAGCCGCCTGGGGCCTGGGCACTGCTCTCGCTGCCGGCCATCCTCTCTGCTTTTCCACACGGGACTCGCCGCGGGGTGCTGCGGGCGATGTGGGGAAGCAGGGTGTGAGCTGGGTCCGCCAGCCATACCTGGAGACCCTCGGGCCGGGGAAGGCGCCCTGGGGGCTGGACACGTGCTGAGGCCCAGCTGGTCCCAGAAGGTCATGCTGCACTGGCTCCCGGACCCCCACTCTGCTCGCTCTGGCCTCTGTCCTTGTGGACTTAGGAGGGGGACCAGGCCAGAACTGCCAGCCTCGGCCAAGCTGCGTGTGCGTGTGCGTGTGCGTGTGCGTGTGCGTGGATGTGAGTGAGTGTATCGGTGTGTGGATGTGTATCAATGTATGTGTGTGTGTCAGTGTGTGCGTGAGTTCGCCTTGCGCCCTGCACCCACGCCCCTCCCCTCACTCTGCCACCTGGAGGGCGCCCCGCTCCTCCGCCTGGATGCGGGGCTGGGCCTGCCAGCCCCCCCACTCCGCGCCCAGCTGGTTCCCACCGCCACAGGCTCCCACGCCAGCCCTCCCAGGCCGGCTGCCAGCTGTCGGGGAAGGGCCGGTCCCCAGGCCCCTGGGAGGGCACTGACCCTGGGCTCCTGCTCCGGCAGCGGGCGACTCCGTCTCCCCGGGGGACTCCCTCACGTAGCGGACACTGAAACGGGGTGAGGTGGTGACGCGGGGCGGGCCGCCGGGCGTCCTGCCCCGTGGCCCAGGCGTCCCTTTCCCTCAGGGTCCGGGTCGTCCTCGTGGCGGCCGTGACTCGGGGATGGCAGCCTGCTGCCGTCCCCAGCTGCCCCGAGTCCCCAGGAGGAACACGCACACGCCCCACCCCCCTCGGCTGGAGGCTGCTCCTGGCGGGGGTGCTGTCCCTGCACCCCCCACCCTGTGCACGCTTCGGGGCCGCACCAGCCTCCTGGCCTCGGGGACACTGGCGCTCAGCCCCGGCCCACAGCGGCTGCGCCCGGGGCTCACAGGACTGGCCGAGGCCGCGTCCCACCTGGAGCCTGCACTGCGGCCCGGGCACGGCCACGCCGCCGGCCGCCGGGACGGTGCTGAGCTCGGTGTCGGGGCCGCCCCACGCGCCCGGCTCTCCGCGATGCCGTGGTCCTAATCGTACCCCCGACGGGACACCAACCCGTTCGGGACGGGCCAGGTCCTTCCCCACACCCGGCGCCCACACAGTGTCCTTCAGGGGCCACCGGGCTCCAGGCTCTCTGTCTGGAAGGGGGTGCGGGCGGCCCGGCCGTGGGACGTGGCCGCTGACGACGGGGCTTCTGCCCCGCCCCGCCCTCTCCCAAGGGCAGGGGACTCAGCCTTTCCAGCCGGCGAGACCTCAGCCCCTGGCCCGCGCCCCCCCAGGACAGAAGCCCTGCCTGGCGCTCGGCCTGTGACCGTGGCTGGGAGGCGCCCCCTCCCCCGCCCGCTGCTTCCACGACGCTGATGCGGTCACAGGTTTGGGGTTGGTGAGAGGGGAGCCACCTAGCACAGGGGACCACCCCGTCCCTGCATCCACGGGGCCCTGTGGGGTGCGCTGCGGCTGACGGGCCCCCTCCTTCCACCCCCAACGTTCAGCGGGTCTGGGCGCCCAGACCCGCCGCAGGCGATGGACCAGGTAACTCCCTGGCCGGCGCTGGCGCCCCCTGCCGGCCGCAGGAGCCTCTGCAGTCCAGACCCGCCCCTCGCTCTGAGAGCCAGACGGACCCGAAAGGGCACCAAGGCAAGAAAAGGACTCCTTGCGTATTTCTGGGTACCCCCTCCAGAAAGGCCTGGAATCCACAAACCATGCCTTCCCATTTCTACCCCAGAGCCCCTGCCCGGAGCGGGCGGTCCCACCACTACCTGGAAAACCCCCGGTGGTTGCCATGGCTGCCGCCGCCGGCGGCGTTGGCGTTGTTGGCATTGTTGGCGTTGGCACGAGCAAACGGGCCGGCTCTGGGGTCCTGAGGGAAGTCCTCCAAGAACACAGGCGACTCCAGCTCCTCCATCTCCACCTCCGCGAACTGGAGCGGCCTCTGGCTGGCCATGGCAGGGGCCAGGGAGTTGGTCCTTTCCAGGAAGTTGTCCACGGCGCCGAACAGGCCTCCCGTCCTCTGGGGACAAGGAGAGGGGACGGGCTGAGCGCAGGGGCGGGCGGTGACTGTGCCCTGGGGGGCCACGGTGCTGGGAGCAAGCAATGGCTCCGGGAGACAAACCCTGTAAGGCCAGAGTGGACCGGACCGGGCCGTGGGGCCAGAGAAGGGGCCACCCCCTCAGAGAGTCCTCGTTGCTGGGGTGGACGGGACAGACAGACGCATGGAACTCTGAGGAGACGTGGACACCCAGGCGGGCAGAGGGGGGCACGAGCTGGCAGGGCACAGTCCCGACTCTGAAAGGAACTCGCTAGGTGGTTTCAGACACCTTGGATCCTGCGTTTGGGCCACATTTCCCCATGAGCAACCCAAGAAGGTTTAAGCAGGCGGTGGCCGGGCCCGGCCGGCTCCGTGGCATCAGGAGGGGCACAGCGAGCGGCGGGGACCAGTGCAGCTGAGGCGGGACGGGCACTTAAAAACGGAGGGCTGGAGAGACGGGGGGAAGCAGGGTTTGGGGGGCCGGGAGGGTAAGACTCAGAGGAGGGAGGCGGGTAAGGCGTGTCATATTCGACACCTTGAGGAGGCCGGGTCATTGAGCCTGAGTCCCCGGGGCTGTGGGCGGTGGGCGTCTGCAGCGGCCACGTCCCCCTCCCGTGGGGCGGGTTCCTGGCTGGCCTGTCTGGGGGACGCCGCTGTCCTCGTGCCGGACGGAACACGGGGGGCGGCCACCCCCACGTACCCGGAAGATCCCCTCCTCCATCGCCGCCTCCACCATGGCCCTCTCCAGCTCCTCCTCGGCGGTCAGGTCTCCGGAGATGGTCCGGCGGATCTCGGGGGCCGCCTCCTCCTCGATCGTCCGCAGTCCGGCCTGGGGACAGAGGAGACTCGGTGACCCCTCTGGTCCACAAGGGGAGGCCACCTGCCCCCCGCGGCCTCACTCATTCCCAGTCTTTGCCGTGGGGCTCCGGCTCCGGCCCCCCCCTCTCTCCTGCTCGTTCAACGTTCCAGGACGTCATGCGGCCTCCAGGCCCTGCTCTGGCCCCTGGGACAGTCTAAACCCACGTGGTCCCCGAGGAGTCTCCTCTCGACCTCATGATGACTCCATACCCTCCCAGCCTGAGGATTTTCGTTCCTCATTACGGTCTTCTAGACAAAAGATCTCTTTTGATTGCATGTGCCATTAACACATTTTTTTTTTTTTTTGAGCCGATAAAGTTCACGTCACCAGCAACAGGACAAATCGAGATTCGTGTCACCCGATGGTTTGCAATGAGAACGCAGCACAGCTTCTGCGACAGTCCAAGATGCACATCCTAAAGCCCTTGCGAGGAAACATCACAGAAACCCAGACTGGCCTGCACTCTTCGCAAGTGTCAACGTCACGTCCAGGAAAGACCAAGGAACCGTTCCCGGTGGAAGGGACTGGAGACGTGGCTACTACATGCAACGTGTGATTCTGGATTGGATTCTTTTTATGTTAGAAAGGACATTATTGGGACAACCCGTGAAGCTTGTGTAGGTGTAGGAAGGCGTCAGTGTTCACTTCCTGGTGTTGGTGGTGGCATTGTGGCACGTAGGAGAATGCCCTCGTTTGCAGGAAGAACACCTTAAAGGGTCCCAGGTTGATGGGTCATCATGCTGGAAATTACCCTCAAATGGTTCAAGAAGAAGAAGGGGAGGGGTTTGCATTATACATGCAACTTTTAAAATTGTGAGTTGTTCCAAAGTAAAAATTGCAATTAAAATTCTGCACACACAGCTCACGTGCATGTATATATTCGAATTTCTAAATCGTGTGCATTATAATCACACCCAAAAAAGTGGAAATGAAAATCAGATAAAGCAAAGCTTTAAATGCCTCAGCACACCCAGCGGCTGGTTTGTGCTTCGCACAAAGCCCACGTCCTCTGGTCCGACGGCCCAGCGGTGGGAGGGCTCCTGCTTCTTCTCTGTGGTTGAGCCGGCTTCCATCGTGGACCACCCAGAACTGTGTCCCCTGTCCTGGCCGCCCCCGGCTCCCTTCCTCCCGCCTTGCCTCCATCACTGGCCCTCGAGGGCATGGAGAGGCGCTCAGTCCTGAGACCTGGCTCGGAGGCACGGTCCCTCGGAGCTCCGTGGGGCGTACCTGGATCTGCACCGTGTCCTTCTTGGGCCGATACCCATAATACTCCTCCTGGCGCTTCATGAACTTCCGGAAGTGCTCCTGGATGAGAAACGTGGCGTAGAACTTCCCCACGGTCACCTCGTCATCTGCGGAGGGACCCACAAGGCGTGTCCTGAAGGCCGGTGGCAGCGTGACGCTGGGTTCAGAGCAGGGGCTGGGCGGGGCCGGGGCTGGGCGGCTCAGGCGCCCGCCTCTCGCTGGCCTGGCCAGTGGGCAGTTTCCACCCTGAAGCTGTGTCTGCCCTGGTGACACCACGGAGTCTCTCCAAGGTGTTGACGGAGGGCCCAGCCCTTCTCAGACTCCCAGCAGGTGCCCTGGCGAAGTCCCCTGTCCCCTTCCTTGGCTGCCTCTGGACCCCGGTCTCCCAAAGCAGCACCCACCTCCTATTGGCGGGATGACCTGGTCTAGGAGCTTCATGCTGGTTCTCTTCCAGATCTTCTTGATGATGGCCCTCAGCTCCTCGTTGGCCTGCTCAAAGTTACCTGGGGACAAGGGACAGGCCGGGGCCGCCCTGCACTCACGCAGGCCAAGCCACCCGTGCTTGACAGAGCCACCTCTGAACCTCTCGCTCGAGAAACGTCGTTTGTGGCAGCTGCCGTGCTGGACGCTGGCGATGGGGGGAGGTCGTCCTCGACCCTGGCAGCCCGCCGGCCGGGTCCTGCACTCACTCCCACAGGCTGTGGCTCCCAGGGTCCGGGGGCCGGTGTGGAAGGGTGTCATCTCCTGTGTGCCCCTCTTCCCCCCACAGCTGTCAGACCCCACACGCTGGGTCTGTCCCCAGGACCCCAGGCGGCCTTCCTGTGCTCCGCCTGGGCTCGTCCCGGACCCCAGGCCTCTCTCTCCTGCCCTGCGGCTCTCGGTCGCCCACGATGGCCCTGACCCCCGGGGGGTGCTCTGACACAGCCCGGCCGAGTCTCAGTGAGGGACAGGACTGAGACCCCGCCCTGCTCCTGCCAGGCTCGTCTTCCGGGCAGGTGGGGACCTGCGGGTTCAGCGGGGCTTGTGAGGACCCCATCAGCCCACCCGGTGCTAGCTTCCACCCAGAGACGAACCTCGGGGCGCCCCCAGCCCCCCGCAGTGCTGTGCTCTGGGCCACAGACACAGCTGCCTGAGCCGGTCCCTGCGAGCTCCACCCTGTGGAGGATTGCCGAGCTCCCTCTGAGCCCCGAGGGCCACGAGGCTTCTGTGGCCGTGGTCTGGGGTCCCCCCTCTGCTACTCCTGTGGCCCCTGGTTCCAAGCCTTAGCTCAGAGAACCAGGCAGAACCTGCTCCGGAGTCCGCCTCTCGAGAAGTGGGGGGTGGGCAGTGGGGCTCACCTTCCGTCTTGATTCTGAGGGCCGTGCGGACCAGAGCGAAGAGAGTGGCGTTGAAGGTGACAGTGCCATCGCTGTTCAGAGGCATGTTCATGCCCACCAGGCGCTGTGCGGGGAGAGGCAGGCTCGCTCAGCCAGCCCCCCGCTCACCGGCCGTCCTCGCCCAGTGTGAGAGCCACGGGCCGACCAGGACCCCCTCCAGCAGGACACGGACGGCCGATTCGGGGACATCATCGAGACCACAGGTCCTCAGGACTGCTCTCACGGCTCCTCCAGCCCGGCCCCCGGCAGCGTCCCCCCAGGCCCCTGGCCCTGTCCCCTCTCAGGCCAGCCCTCGCCGGGCAGCTCACGTTACCTTACACGCCACCCGATGGGGGCAGAACTTCCCAAAGCCCAGGGGTGGCTGGATCCTTCTCAGCAGAGTGACCACGTCCAGGTGTTTGATCCGGCCCCTGCGGGAGGACAGCAGGCGGGTGGCCCCGGCAGCCCCACCCGGAGCGGCCTCCTGCTCAGAGGGCGAGCCCAGGGGAGAGCCAGGAGACGGAGTGGGCTGCCTCACTGCCCGCCCGCCTTTGGGAAGCGGAAGCCGGCTCCCTCTTCAGAGGACAATTCGCACTGCCCACCGCCAGCACTGGGCTCTCTTTTGGGGCCAGGATTCCCTCAGATACGGGGTCTCCAGGCCTGGAATTGGGCCTCCTCTCCCTGGCTTTGATCCGGCTGGCTGGGGGCTCTCGGCTGAGTTAGTGGAGGGATGGAGGGGGTTGGAAGCCGTAAGGACCAAACGAGGTAACACGTGGTGGCTGCACAGAGCCCGACTCCTGGGAGCCAGTGAATGCGAGCTTGCTCCCCGTGTGGTGAGCGGGAGGCAGCGATGCACGCAGGGGCCCTGCGCCCGGCTGACAGGCGGAACCGATCCAGTCGGGCCGGGCCCGCGGGCTCCGCGTCTTTGTCAAGCCCCAGGCTGTTGGCGGTGGACCACACTCTGAGCAGCCCGGGCCTAGGGTGTCTGCTGAGGCACGGAGCTCCCGCCAGCGTCCACGCAGAAGCAGCACGACCACGTCTCAACGACGTCGAGGGGGTGTCGCTGGGGGGGGCAGCCGTGGGAACCCCTCCAAGCCTGGACACCCCGGTCCTCTGATCTGGGGTCTCGGGCACTGAGGGAGAGGAAGCTGCTCGTTCCTATTGGACTGGAGAGCGACTGACTCCCCACCGGATGCGAGGACGGGGTCCAGGCTGGGCGGGTGGGCCGTGGCGGGAGGGCCCCGCACCGAGCCCGCAGACCGGACTCACTTGGCCTCCGGGTCGTACTCCGCCCAGATGGCCTTGAACTCGTCCAGGTGGTGAGGGCCCAGGATGGACCAGTCCCGCGTGAGGTAGTCGAAGTTGTCCATGATCACAGCCACAAAGAGGTTGATGATCTGCAAGGGGCGGCCGAGGGGTCCCGGTGTGGAAGGCAGGTGATGCGAGGGGTGGGGCAGGGCCTGGGAGGGGTCTGCAGGGGGTGGGGTCCACAGCCTCCCCCACCGGGCCCTCTGGACAGCGCCCGCCCCCTGCACGAGCCGCCTGTGCCGGCCTCCACGCTCTGGCACCGACGGTGTCACGGCCAGGGTGCTGGGTGCCACCCATTAGCCCCCGGCCTCACGCCCCACCCCAGGGAGATGATGCCCCTTCCTGCCCTCACGGGGCTGCGCCCCTATTACTGCTGCCGCCTTTCTGTATCTACGGGGCGTCCCCTGGACGTGCAGGGCTGGACCCCTGGGGCCAGTGAGCTCCCGTGGGGCCAGCACTGTGTCTCCGTCCTGTTCCTGTCCCCTGCACCAGAGCTTGGCACACATCGGACGCTCGCCCAGCCGTTCTGAGTGAATGCGGGAAAGGGGAACGGCGTAGGGCCGAGGGTCCAGTGGGTGCTGCTGGCTCCTTGTCGGCCACGCGAGCAGACAGCAGCCCAGCGGCCCCAGCGGGGCCTGGCTTCGGGAGTCACCCACCCGCCTCGTCCTGGGAGGAATGCGGACGGCGGACGGCGGGCAGCCGGACTGGAAGCCCTCCCTAGTGAGGACGGGGCCTCGTTCAGTCCTTTCGGCCACGAATCTCTAACCATAAAAAGTAAAACCTTTCAGTAACCCCTCTGGGGCGCGAAGACGCGCCCAGAAAAACGAGCCACACCAGGGACGACGAGACCAGGGGGGTGTCTGAGCACGGCGTCCTGGCCTGCCCTACGCGGCCCGGCCCTGTGGGGACGGCGGCTGAGTGGCCGCGGCCGGCCCTCCCGCCCACGGGCCCGCGTCTCACCAGGAAGGCGCAGAGCATGTAGAAGCTGATGAAGTAGTAGTAGGCGAAGCCGGTGCCGCAGGAGTTCTCCTCGCCGGGGCCGAACTCCGACTCGGGGTCGCACAGCTTGCCCGAGCTGCAGGCCAGCAAGATCTCCTGCCACGCCTCGCCCGTCGCACACCTGCCCGGCGGGGCTCCTGTCAGCCTGTCCCCCTCCGCCCGTGGGGGGGGCTTCGCCCGCCTCTCAGCGTGAGCTGGGCCTCGGCCCCCCTCTGGGCTGCCTCCCTCTGCTCCACCCAGTGGGGACCTCAGCAGGGGCTAAATGACCGCAGAGGGGCTCCCTGGCCGGAGGGGCAAAATCCATCGTGACTCGAGCCACGGGGGGTGGGGCGGGGGGCGGGGCGGGGGGGTGGACAGCGTGAGAGAGCTGCGCAGACCCAGCGGAGTCAGGGGCAGAGGTCACCGGGGGCCACTCCCCTGAGGGC